>VXBI01011585.1:1847056-1949892 GCA_013397375.1 Toxostoma redivivum
AAACAAACAAACAAACAAACAAACAAAACCCACCAAATAAGTTTAGCTGCCTCTGATCACATAAAAACATTCAGCCTATTAAAGCCTATAGTTCTAATGCGGTAATTTTGGAATCCTGTACCTTCTAGAAAGGTTTTCCTGTAAAATAACTTGTTATTGAAATCTGAGATAGAAATAACATTATGGAGTATTAATAATAATAGTTTAAAAACTCACTACAGGCAAATTAATTTCAGTATTGAAATATAAAATTGAAATAAACATTTCCGGTGATAGAAAACACCAAATTTCTTTCATCTTGGTAATTCTTGTTTTGTACCATAAAATCCCTCAACAATCTTTACCACTTTTCTTAGTTTAAATTTATGCTGTATTGGTAAGAAAACTGACTGCACAGTAGGACCCAATTTTGTAAAGATAGGTCAAAATATGGCCAATCTTATTCATAAAACTTGTAATCTCTTCATCACTGAGACAAGATGCTGGTAAACACCCTTTTACCACTTTTAAGAGTGATCATATTTAGTCATCTTCTTCATTAGTTTGCTTTTTTTCATCAACACTCATTTATTTTTACTACTATAAATTCACTGAAATTTCTCATAGCAGCCCTTGATCTAATCACATTCTTCACATAGTAAGATAAGACAAACACAAATCATATATTGACTAAAAAACAAACAAACAAACAAACAAAAAAACCAAAAACATGTAGAAATGGAGGTATCATATCTAGTTACCCATGAACTTATCATTGACTTATAGACAGATAACATCACATTATATCACATTAAATAGCAGTAGTCAAGCTCAGGAGAACAGGAAGGGATTCTGTCAGCATTGATACATTTCAAGCATTTTGCATATGAGACCATATGTTGGTTTGCACAGTTGTCAAACCATAAAGATGAATAGAAGACACTGAGCAGTGTTCCTTGATGCAGTGTGCAGGTGCTTTCTTTAGCATCTGTTTGACACTATCTAAAACCAAAACTATGACGGTTTTGACACTATCTAAAACCAAATACTCCCTCCTTTGCCTTTTCAAGGATTGTGTTTCATACAAATAGCCTTTTGAAAGACTTTCAGAAGCTTCTTCTTGACAAAACCTGGAGGCTATCTGTCAAAACAGAAGAAAACAAAGAGAGGGAGTTGGAGGGAAGAAAAAAACTGAAATATTTTTGCCAAACAGATAGGATTGGCAGTTATCCTAAAAGAAAGATGGGTTATGGCTCTGTCCAGTAGTAGGGTTTTAAAAATAATTGCCTCAGCTATGGATATTTTTGTCTGGCTTTTTTTTCCTCTCCTTAGAGATACAAACTAAGTTGTAAAAATAAGGTAAAAAGGAGGGACAGTTAAAAATGCTTTCAAAATGTTTTCTTTCAATATCTTCCTATGACAGATTCTTCTTTTTCAATTGTTGCAGTAGGAGAGTTAAATTCTGAAGTACTTAGATGATATCTTAGAGTCCTACAAAGGAGTCTATGAAGAAAGAATTCCTGTATCTTCACTGAGGTACACAGCTTAAGAAGCTTTTTCTTTGAAGAATCATCAGTTTAGCTCCAAAACAAGACTTTTATACTTAAAATGGGGTTGATGTACTGAGGTTCATGTCTGCAATCCCTACTTAGCTCCTAACCATCCTGACTCTGTACATGCTTAACTCTCCAAAGGTAAAGGTCTGTAGGTGTCTAATAATCTTTTTTTGGGCATATCTGAAACTCCTACCATCCTGACTGTACAAGCTGTCTCTGAAATTACCTCCTCATTTAGATACTCTTATTTTTAGCCCTGAGAGAACAGTTTTTATAGATGTATTTATATGATGGATCAATAGATGGATGACAGATAGATAAAAACAGATTAAAAAAAACCCCTAAATTCACTATTCTACCTTATCCAGACACCAACGTAACTTCATTTCAGTAAGTTAAACCTTCTGGAAAGAGATCTGTGTGCTGATTCTTGCACAAAAAGTAGTTAATGCCAAATGAAGCAATCATTGGTTAAAATATATAGACATATTTTTCCCCTCTTAGATTCCTTCTAATATCTCCATAAAATAAGACTATCCTTGGAGCAGGTCCTCCATCCCATGCAAGCCAGGGAATAATGCTTACTATGCACCCAAATGAAAATTCTGATTAAAATTCAGTCTCTTCTAAAGTTTGATTTTTCTCCCAAATCTAATCCTAGTAATATAAAACATATAGATCCATTTACTTGTCTCCACATCTCTACCCTGCCACCATGCCCACATTTCAAGGAGTCCATTTTATTTCTTCATTTATTTGCCTTTGGCAATGATTTTCTCAAAAGGAGAGAGGTTTATGTTGGAACCACATAGAAATTGAGCTATGAAGAATGTCAATGTCCAGCTTTCAAGTTTTGAAAATATTTTAACCACTGAATTTGCATATAGAATAGGATATTGCTGTCTGCTCTTACAAATTTTATAAAGGAGTAAAAGAAACTAGTGCTCCCCTCTATTCCACCTCTAGTTCCAGACTATGCCAGTTAATAGGGATGTATTCCTACAGACCAGAGGTGGTGACATAATCTCCTCAGAACACTGGGATTTTAAGCTAATACTAAATTTCAATGCTTCAGTTTGGTGAATGACTCAGCCTTTCACAAGAACAAGATTTGTTCTGGACCTTCTGTGTTTAAATGCTACATGCCACATATAAAGTACATGTGAAGTTAGCAATTCTTGACAGAACTGGTTTATGAATAAATATGGTTTAATACGAAACACACCTACTTTGTAAAAACTGATATAAAATAATTTGTGTTCCATAGGAGTGCAATGATATTCATTTAAAGAATTGATTAGATGGCTATATGCACATCTAAGCAGCAGAGAGTTTTTGCTTCCCTCCATGTGTTTTATGCTCCTGACATATATATATATATATAGGACTTTTTTGGAACCTTTTTAAGAAGAAATTTTTTGGCAACTTTTATATTTGATAAAATACAGTTGTAAAATAATGTTATCATACCTCTCTAAGTGTTGAAACATTTCAGGTATTGCAGAGGTTGTGTGAAGACTGGAGAAAAGCAATTTTTACTTATTAATAATTACCTCTTGTGATAGTTTGATAAGAATTCTCATCTGAGTTTTTTCTCACCTTTCCAAGATTTCCAGGCACT
The DNA here is from genome assembly GCA_013397375.1 of Toxostoma redivivum. Taxonomy (NCBI): domain Eukaryota; kingdom Metazoa; phylum Chordata; class Aves; order Passeriformes; family Mimidae; genus Toxostoma; species Toxostoma redivivum. The sequence goes on from VXBI01011585.1 coordinate 1,850,213, forward strand.
TTACAAGTGAAGTGGCATCCATTTAAATGAGGAATATTTTTGTAAACATCAGTTTTGCTTAGTTAAAATCCAAAGCTTGTTAAAGTAAATAGTAAAGTTTCCATTGACTTTATTGGGCTTTAACTGAAGCTCCATGAATAGATTTTTTTTATTCTAAATGAACACTTCAGCTATATTCCCTTCCACCCCTTGAAGATCACTGTGTGTGCCACTTTTTAATTTGCTAGCCAGGAACTCATCAGTCACCAACCGTGTCCTACTCACCCTCCAAATGAAGAGGGTACAGGACCTACTGCAGCTGGCAGCTGCTTCTGTTGCTCCAGCTCCTAATTTCCTAACAGCCCTTGCTGAAAATGGCAAAGAAACAGGAGGAGGAGAGAAATGGCTTTGTAAGAGAGATTAAATCTCAGCCATATGCCAGTGTTTCTGCAGTGACTGTAAGACACTGGCCTGAATGATTCCTGCTGGTTCTGCTTTCTCTCCAGGAATTTCAAAATCTAGCCAACTCTGCAGTATGGACTGGAATGTTTGGAAATAGCAAACACGTAGCATTTACTGTAACAGTACTCAGACATATAATCAAAGGACCTATGATTCCAGGAAAACCCAGGAAAAGACCTTTAGGGCATCTGAGGTTGATTTAAATGTCTAAATATATATACATCAACATAGATTTCCATTAACATGTGACACAAGGAGACAACCATCCTTTTCAGGGTGCTGTTTCTTTTTTATGTGGCTACATTTGCCATGTGAGAAAAGAAATACCACTTTAGTGACAACTCTTATGCACATTTGAGTGCTAGGAAAAAAACTATCTTGACTGAGGTCAGATAAATGTGGGTGTTTTCAGAGCAAATTAAATTTAAGTATCCTAGCTCTTCACCTTGTTGCCATTCAAACAAATTAAAAATAATTATGTCCAAAAATTGAGGCAGATGTGGAGGAAGAAATGACTTGATTCCTTGAGAAGTTTTCTATGCTGAGTACAGTGAGCATAAACTGCTGTTTTAGGAATGTGGCCTCAATCTTAGTGCAGTAAGACAATTTTGCAAATAAATATACCAAAGTTTGTAATTATTAACAGAAGTAGAAAACTTACACATTTTACTCATCAACAATATTTTCTTGGGTCTTTGGAGATGATAACACAGATGATTCTGTATATGTGTAGTATTCTTTCTGGTTATTTATTTTGCTTAGTGAACTTCCCCTAATGAACAGTGCATTTAATTTCTTCTTCCATCTTCATTTCTTATCCATTTCATATCTGATGGTGAATTGTAAGAATGCAATGGACAGAACAGTCTTTACCTCTAGCACAATCTTTCTTCCTCTCCACTACTATTATGAATGCAGATAGGCAGATAAACACTTATGAAACCATAAAAGGCAGGTGTACCTACCTGTATGCACAGAAAAACTCATCAACCTATTTATATGAAGGATATACAAAATAGGAACATCTATCAAAAAAAATTGAAAAACAGCAAAGTGAAAATAGATTTAAAGAAACTGTTTTAAATAGCTGTTGCATGCAGGGCATGCTTCATAAACTGCAGATAGGCTTCCTGAATAAAATATGAGGATGTGTAGCTCCATGACTATCTCAGTTAGTAAAAAAAAAAGAAATCTGAAGAAAATTTATAAATAGGCCATACACTATCTCCAAGGGGATAAACAAAATAGCCAGCAGTGACAGTATTTGCTTTTCATGTGTGCAAATACAAGGCCTAACAAATGTCATCTCCTCATTTGCAAATTAAGATATAAAGGAAATGTCTCTGACAGTAGATGCAACAGTTCATATTTGAAGTCTGGCACAGTGAACTGACAGCCACAGAGGAACTGCAGTCGCCTAATCCTTTCATTCTGCCTTCCAGCTACTGGCAAGGAGGGTGGAATTTAATAAATATGTGATGAGAAAAGACTGTGAAAGGCTGGTGTATCTTCTCCTCTGCAAGAACTCATCTTCAGAGATAATTAACTAGATGACAATATACAACGTGCCATTAACAAGAGCATTCAAATAATTTCTGGACTTAAGTACACTTTTAAGCTGCTTATCAGATTTTCATTTATGAATCCATTCAGCTGTCAGGCTTACATCCTGGCCCTTTATTGAAGCTCACATGGGAATCCAAACCTTCTAATTTTCTATACGGATTCATTTCAGAATCAATTAGAGCTGGTGGCAGCCTTGTCCCTGTGTGCTAAGGGGATTAGCTGGACACTTGCTCAGCTGAAGCTACCATTGAATGTACATTCAACCCTCCTTCGAGAAAGAGTTGTTTTCCAGAGGATTCTGAAGCAATTGAAGTACTGAAATCAACAGATGGCAGATAATCACTGGAAAAGTCTACAGCTTTGTTAGGAAAGGGAAGACACTATTTCAAACTGCATCCTTGGCACTGTACAAGGAAGAGATAAAGAGAAAGAAAAAAGGAAAAAAAAAAGAAGAATAATCAGAAAAATAATAAAAAATTAGAAAAATAAGAAAAGGGAAAGAAAAAAGGAAAAGGAAAAGGAAAAGGAAAAGGAAAAGGAAAAGGAAAAGGAAAAGGAAAAGGAAAAAAAGGAAAAGGAAAAAAAGGAAAAGGAGCAGGGGATTCTTCTGGCTGTCCCCCAGTGATGCAAAGCAAACACTTTAGTTACCAGAAGACGTCCCAAGGGCTGCTCTTTTATAATTTTTGCCTCCATAAGTACTTCACATATCAGTTTTTGCATTTGACCTTTGGCCATTTTCCACCCACGTGTTATTAACTTCTCTACTAAGCAATTTCATTTTTCCATCCCAAAACCCATTGCTTTTGACTTCTAGTAAATACTTCAGAACACAAACCCATGTGGAACAGTTATCCACTCCTTTCTGTTTCCAGGCAGTCTAGCTTTTATTCAGTTGTTCGGGTATTTTGGTTAATTTATTGGGGGTTTTCTTCCTAAACAAACATTTTTAATTAATATTTTGCACTTCAAAATTAGAAAGTTACATTCAAACCATTCTCACATTTTTATTCTAGAAGGCTCTTGCTTATGAGAATGTCGCTTATGCTAAGTAATTTAAAAAAATATTAGCCAGTAAAGTTTGAAATCAAGTTTCTGGGATTACTTGCAAAAACTGGCAACTTCACAAACAAATAAGCAGACAAAAAGCAATGGGAGGAATCACAGAACCACAGAACCACAGAATCACAGAGTCATGTCTGAGCTGGGAAGCAGCCCACAAGGATCATCAAGTCCAGGTTTTGTGTGAATGGCCTATAGAGAGATCAAACTTGCATCCTTGACGTTAGCACTATGCTCCAGCCAACTGAGCTTTTATTAGATTGCACCAGCTTTTACTTAAACAACACAGAAAATTGGTTTGAGCAAGTATAATACTCTAAAGATAACTTATTTCAACGTATTTAGTTTAGAAGTGATTGTTGTAACAAGGATGATGGCCTTCCATGTCCTAGGAGCTCTATCTATGAACCACGAGACTGAGGACTTTGAGGATCATGATCTCTAAAGAAGGCTAAAAAGTAGGAGATGGCTAACTGTGGTCATGTCAGGCATGGCCTCTGACACTGGCTGTTGTGGCCTTGGCAGGTTTATCTGTTGCTCACTGCATCCACAAAGAATGCCTGCCTACAAGTAGTTCCCAGCCTCTCTCAGAGGCTCTCAGAGACTTGTGCAGAAGCCCTACTCTAATTTTGTCACAATAACTGCATTTGAGCTCCCTGGAGGCCCTCTGGGGGCTAAGAGTCCAGGTCACTTATTTGCATCTGAGACATTCAGGGCAGAGCTTCAGCATATTGTTACCATTGGAGATATAAATGTTCCCAATAGCTGGATTTCAGCCCCTTGGGCTGAAAGTGGAGAAAGTATTTAGATTCTTCATTAATTTGTATGTTATACTGTTAATCTGCTAATATGTGTGAAGTGTTCACATTTCAAAAAATCTTGTACATTCTGCAAGGTACTTTGACCTTTAAGACAACACTAGGCTATATGACACAAGGGCAGATCTGAATGCTCTTGCCTTCACCAGGAACAGAACAGTTTTATAGAAAAAAATACCTCCTTCAAGATGGAATCAGAAAATTTTAGGTGCTTCACTATAGTGAAATATTTTCCATTTAAAGATTGTTATATTTCTGCTACTAACTATATAATCTCTTAGGGTCCCTCTTATCTCCCATGAACAGTAGTGAGAATACTACATTCATGTAAGGATTTTTTCCTAAATCAAGAAAGAAATTAATTGCACTGTCCATTCATTTATTGTATAATGAAATATGGTAAATCAGCTTAAATGCTATAATTCTATGTTTTTCTAACTTGTGAAAAAATAAGAGCCCTAATAAACATGCTAAGTAATGTTGCTCAAAATCTCCCTTCACTTCTCAGCTGGTATCCATGGGCTTCACATGTTTTCAGAGCTGTCATATTTCTAAACTAATAATATGCAATGTACTCAGTCCAAATGAGAATGAATCCGGAGGTGTGACTTTTAGATGTAATTTTCTGAATGGAAAAGCACAAAGAAAATAAAGTTCATGCATTATTCACACAATAAAAGATGAAAATTATTAATGCAATAAGAGTGCATCACTTGCACACACAAACAGTCATGTGTCTGTAGATCAAGGGTCAGACAGTACTGAAATTACTCCCAATGCAAAAATTTTGAATAATTCTGATATTCAGAGATTTAGACATACAGGTTTTGCAGTGCTTTACATGTAATAATAATTTTGGATACGACTTCCCAGTGGAGAAGAAGAATGCTTTATTTTTACCATATGCTTGCATGACGCTCATTTTAAAGTAAGATGACAGTATGTTAAATTTAATACTGCAGAGAGCATCATCTCCAGAAATCTGCTACACAGAAATGTGAAACAAAATGCACTTATACAGAAGTGTACGTAAGATTCAGCTTGTATAAACAGTCATGAGTCTCTTAATTTTGGTGAAATCATTTTATGTTTCCAAAGGAACATATCTATTATGTTCATTAAAGGTGACAGAGTAACAGCCCTTGAGAGTGAAGATATCTATTCTCAAGAACATCTAGCCAAGTAGAGCAATCCACAGAAAGCCAGCTCAGCAAACTAATAAAGTAATGAATTCTGCCTCTGTGAGGATGTGTGGGTGTATATTTTGAAATATACTGGTAAATATGCTTTTTTAAATACAATGTAATGAGTAATCCTACTCTTAAAATGTACATATGTTAAAAACAAAACAAAAAAGTCCTGTTTAATGTCTTCATCCGTCCTGTCTAACATCTTCCTGGATAATCTGGATGAAAGCATCAAGGACATCCCCTGATACATTCACAGACAACACTAAGGTAGGTGGGAGCGTTGATCTGCTGAGGGTAAGAAGACTCTACAGAGGGATCTGGATAGACTGGTTTCATGGGCTGTGGCTAGTGGTATAAAGTTTAACAAAGCAAGTGCCAGATCCTACTGTCCGGCCACAAAACCTCCATGCAGATCTACAGGTCCAGGAAAGAGTAGCTGGAAAGCTGACCAGCAGAAAAGGCAAGGAGGCCAATGGCATCTCGGAATATCTTGGAATATATCAGGAATAGTGTGGCCAGCAGGACCAGGGCAGTGATTGTCCCCCCATGTTTGGCACTGGTGAGGCCACACCTTGAGTGCTGTGTCCAATTCAGGGCCCCTCATGACCAGATGGACATGGAGGTGTTGCAGAGTCCAGAGAAGAGCAATAGAGTTTCTGGAGGGTCTAGAGAGTGATCGATAGGAGGAGAGAGTGAAGGAGCTGTGGGTGTTTAGCCCACAGAGGGAGAAAAGGAGGCTCAGGGGAGACCTTAATGCTCTTTACAACAGCCTGTAAGGAGGTTGTAGCAGAGGCTGGTCTCTTCTCCCAGGCAACCACTGACAGGACAAGAGGAAATTTCCCCAAGCCGCACCATGAGAGGTTCAGGTTGCATATCAGAAAGATTTTTTTTCTGTGAAAGGGTTGTTAATATTGGAATGGACTGCTCAGGGAGTCACCATCCCTGTTCAAGAAATTACTGGACATGACATGCTGTGGTTTGGTTAACAAGATGATGATTGGTCAGAAGTTAGACTCTGTGACCTTAAAGGTCTTTTCCAACCCAAATTATTCTCTGATTCTATGAAAATAAAAGAACCTGCTGCTAAGAGTTCTCTGTTTAGTAGTAAACTATGTAGTGATGCTACTTTTGTTGTTGAAGTCAGCAGCCATTTTGAACCTAAATTTCAACTCAAGCACTTGAATAAGGAAAGTTCTTTATTTTATATGTTTCACAAATTTTTGTATTTACAAGTGCTTTAGAAAAATGGTATATCAAAGCCTGACTGAATATATGTGAAATACTATTTTAAATTTCCATATATCAACTTGAGAATGAAACTGAAGACCCAGAAATCAGATATGCAATTTTTATTAGTATTTAACAGAAAGTAGCAAACAAGGGAGTTGCTAAGGAAATTTGCCAATGATAGATTTAAAAAAGTGGCAAGCACCAGTGAGGACTTAGAAACCGGCAACATGGGCAGAAAAATCTGATACTCAGCTTTAAAATATGCAAGCTCAAGAATCTGTCCAGAGATAAACCAATTGCTACAAAGATTGAAAGGGAGGCAACAACCTGGAAAGCATTAATTCTAAGAATACTATAAAGCGCATTAGGTATCAGTTCAAAAGTGTGATAAATTGTTGCAATAAAATAGAAAAGATAATAGACATTTTGGACTGCATATGTATTACCTTACAAAGCAAAGGTCTAATAGAAGTCCTGTTTCTAAGGCAATGGTGCGATTTCCCCTACAGCAGTGCATTCAGCTTTTGGCAACAAATTTCCATAAATATACTGACAAATTGGTAGATCCTCAGTGAGCTGTGTAAATAAATAAATAAATAAATGAATAAATAAATAATCAGTGGGCTATAGTGAATTATTTATGCCACATCCCTGGAAGCGTTCAAGGCCAGGTTAGATGGAGTTTTGAGCAATCTGTTCCAGTGGAAGGTGTCCCTGCCCATGGCTGGGAGGGCTGGAACTAGATGGTTTTTAAGGCAACTCCCAATCCAGATCATTCTATGATCTAAAGAGTTAAAGAGAAGCCAGAATATCTAAAGTGGCATTCTTCTTGACAGGAAAAAAAAACACCACTAAGTGACATTTGACTTGCATGAAAATGTACTCTTTTCCTAAAAACCTTATTTTTGCCATAGTCAGGTCCATATATATAAAAGCTTATTAAAGCAGCAACTAGGGACAACAGCAATTATTTTAAAAAAAAGTCAAAGTATATACAACAGAGGAAGTACTAATGTTACCTTAATACATTAATTCAATGAAAGTAAAAAATTAGACTCAGCAAATTGTGTGAAGGAATATCTGTTTGAGGGGAACTGTAATTTATAAGTAGCTTTTGGAGACAGCTGATCAAAAAGTCACATAAATTATATCTAATATGAGTCCTGGGAAAAATAGTTTCAGAGAATCACCATGTTTCTCTTTAGGATTCTGGAGAAGGTGAGAGAAAAAACATGTAATATATAATTTACCCATGTTGGCAAAAAAAGTCCTCTTACCAGCTTTTATCATTTTTATTAAGGAGTACCAGCTTCCAATATTAAATATGTACAAGTAGATAGAAAAATACTAACATAAATATAGATATAGAAAACCACTATAGAAATATACAGATTTAAGACAAATAGACTATGCCCTAGCTTTTTCCATCCCGCTATAGCCAGATTTTTTGTTTTTTAATTGTTGGAAGGTAGGAGACTGCAGAGAGACCTGGAACAGTTGGATGGATGGGCAGAGTCCAATGGGATGAAGTTTAGTAAGCCCAAGTGCCAAGTCCTGCATTTTGGCCACAATAACCCCCTGCAGTGTTATAGCCTGGGGATGGTGTGGCTGGACAGTGCCCAGGCAGAAAGGGACCTGGGGGTACTGATTGGCAGCTGACTGAACATGAGCCAGCCGTGTGCCCTGCTGGCCAAGAAGGCCAATGGCCCCTGGCCTGGATCAGCAATAGTGTGGCCAGCAGGAGCAGGGAGGTCATTCTTCCCCTGTACTCGGCACAGGTGAGGTCACACCTTGAGTGCTGTGTCCAGTTCTGGCCCCTCAGTTTAGGAAGGACCTTGAGACGCTTGAGTGTGTCCAGAGGGGGCAACGAGGCTGGTGAGGGGCTTGGAGGAATGGCTGAGGGAGCTGGGGATGTTCAGCCTGGAGAAAAGGAGACTCAGGGTGACCTTATAACTCTCTACAACTCCCTGAAAGGTGGTTGTAGCCAGGTGGGGGTCAGTCTCTTTCTCCAGGCAGCAACTGGCAGAATGAGAGGGCACAGTCTTAAGCTGCACCAAGGGATATATAGGCTGGATATTAGGAAAAAGCTTTGTATGGAAAGAATGATAAAGCACTGGAATTGTTAGTCTGAGAAGGTGGTGGAGTCACCATCCTTGGATGTGTTTAAAAAAGACTGGATGTGGCACTCTGAGCCGTGGTTTAGTTGAGGTTAAGACATGGGTTGGATTCGATGATCTTGGAGGTCTCTTCCAACCTAGTGATTCTGTTATTTTTTTTTAATTTCCTTAGTAGTACAGTCAAAGACATAATCATAGGATATGACACCTGATCTCAATCACTTCTTACAGCAATTTGATTTACCCACATTCTATACCATTTCACACATTTCATGCCATTCATCACATTCCAGCTTTCATGCATTTTTTTCAGCAAATTTGAGATCTAGTAAATAGGCAGTTCCAGCATTTAATTCCAAATTTCCAACCTCAAGATAAGGTTTCCTCCTTTAGGCTTTCATAATGCTGCCATTTTTCTTCAATCATACTGTCAATCCCATATGTTACTGAAAGGGGCAGCTCTTGCTTTCCTCTGAGGACTAGGAAAGAAGCATTAAATACATAAGATGGATAGTTTTCTGTTCTTTCACGTATTGACTACTGTGGTAATAGAAGAAAAAGTAATTGCAAATCCTGGGCAGAGCTTGCATATCCTAAAATATATACTTAGCAAGGAAGAAATCTTCAGGGCTTTTAGATATTAAATAAATGTTAATACTGCTTTATCTAGCATGCCTAGACTGATTTTTTTCCTCACATCTGACTTGCTTAGGCTTGGCTATTTTAAGAGGTAATCCAATTACACACCTGTGAACAAGATCTTGTAATTGAAACTATGGACCTACTTTAACCATATGAGATATTAATAGCTTGCTTTCACATCTTTTTTAGATATATTCTGTATTTGAGAATAGTAAGTTCCATTCATCTGTGTCAGATATAGTCACATTTGGTTGTTTGCCACTTATCTGACTTTTAAATTTTTTTAAAATTCTTTCACAATGGCTAGCTGCCTTCCACTGTCATCAGAAGATATTTTCCGTGATTCTTACTAAAACATTTTTATTGCAAGATATTTAGCTTCCCTAAATTTGTTTTCAAGAGGATTAACTTTCACTAGGATTCGTCAATATATATTATTAAGTCCCCCACAATCCAATCATCTCCATTTTCATGATGAACAATGCATCTTTGCTTTTGACTCACCATAACTTTGTTGCATATCTGAGAAAGGGCAATTAACATTTTTATAATATTCTTTTAAGTGTATTCTTACTTTTTCTAAATTACTTAGAATTGTCATCAGCTTTTGTTATTTGTGTCACAAGCATCTTTCAGAAGAATGTTGTGAGCAGTTATTATTCAAACCATTTTAACTACTCCATGCTCCTTGTAACATCCACTTTGTGGCTAAAGCTTTAAAATAAAATAATAGGACTCCATTTAAAAGTCTTTTTAGAAATATCAGGTTTTACATCTCTGTATATTTGGATTGTAAATAAAGAAATAGTACTTTGTTTTCTCATTTATTCTATTATAAAAATGGATGCAAGCGTTTCTGCTAATCTCTGCAAGATGTTTTCAGAATTTTAAAATTATTTTATATTTATGTATTTATTATAATCTCTTAGTATAATACAGCCTATCTTTTTTAAATATCCTATGTCTTTATCAAGAAATGCTCATTGTGATTCATAATAATATTCTATGATCATACTAAAATTACAACTATAGTTTTTCTTATTTAAGGTGCATTGTAGAGGAAATAGTGTTATTTATTTACTCTTTATTTACACTTGCTCAATGTCCTCTCCCTCTCAGTTGGATGCAGACAAGAATTGGAAGTGCAAAACTAGATTGAGATAAAAATATATTTTTTTAGGATAATCACGAAACCTAGACACAAATCCTCAACCACCATCACCAAAACTAAACCCAAGCAAAGAAAAACACTGGAGTCCAAATAAACCCTAAGCAACAGGCAGTCATGGAAAATTTCCCTCCCTAGGATTACTTGATGAACTGCATTGCTCAGCCATAGCTAAAATGTGGATGGCTTACCAACTCTGTTCAGTCACAAGTTTAAAACATAGAACAAATACAATCTGCTAAAATGAAACTTAATTCTACCCCAGCAAAAACAGAACAAGTTTTTTGACTGTAACATTTTTCTCTTAATTCTAGAAACTTTCTAATTTTCCACCATGGTTTATGACCTATTGTAATATCATATTTTTCATCAGTTTACTCATAATTGAAGATTGTAGAGGAAAACATAGAGAAGTCTGATATTTTAGAAACTTTAAATTACCACATATAAAACTCACAATCTGAAATCTTTCCAGTTTTCTCAACTCTGTGTTGGTACTCTCAGACAAATAAATAACTTTAATGTAGCATCTAGCAGATGAGTGCATGAAACATTACCAGGGAGTTCTAGTTATCCTAAAGTAAGAGAACTCAGGATGTTTGAAAGTTCAGATTTCAGACATCATATTCATGCCAGGAGCATGAGATCTCAGCATTTTTTCACTCACTACATTTACACATAGTAAATAACTTGTCTTTTATGAAGAGGAAAGTAACTTGTCCTGCTTTCCACATGGCAGGCCTGAGTCAAGGACTGAGTGCTAACTAAAGTTAAGAAAGAACTGCTTTGCCATGTCATTATTAACTGGACAAAGAAGTGTTGATAGGTAATTTACTTCGGAGTATTTATTCATCTTCTCTAGAGCAGAGATCCCTGTTATTTGTTCTGTACCTGTTGGACAGTCATGATAAGGTTCAAAAACTTGTATAGGACAACATAGATTACTCTGGATATATGAGCTTTTTTCTCTTATTTACAGTGTCCAGTCGTATGTGATATGAATTAAGAAATACAGCCTGAAATATTCCTTTAATTTTAGGTGCTTTGAAGGAATGTTTCAGTCTTGACAGTATTGCAAGAAAGCCTGACATATACTTTATGCTGAAGTGCTATTTCTTTGGTACTCTTTAATTGTTGATACTTGAAGTCAGGTCCTAGAACTTCTTCCCAAGGACAAAAATTCCAATGTTAAAACATAACAACTTTGCACAATTGTTCTTGACTATAGCGTCACATTTCAGACCACTTATAATAGTTGTTGATTAACATCATTGTTACTTAAATAAAAATGCTACCCACTGTTTATCAGAATCACTTTTCTGTTGAAATTTACAATTGCATCACTTATCACAGCAAGAAATCCATTTTACTAAATATAATAGAAAGGGGCACATTGTATGGCAACTTTGTATTGCAGTTCATTTGAAACTAGTGCATTCAAAATGTCTGTAAAGGAGTCTTGTACTAATTATACTTTCTGTTTTCCTATAATTCATATTCTAGAGGTTGAAAAATATATCTAAGACTTGAATGACATTTCTGACAATTTCCAGCTGTTTTCTCAGACTATTTTTAATGAATAAAAATAATGGATTCAGTATTTCAACATGACTCTTAAGAAAAGATTTAAATATAAATTTGTGTATTACTTTGGTGTGTACATTTTTTAATCTTAAAGGTCATTTACATTTTTCTACAGTCAGAATATTTATTTTCAAAACATATTTCAACAAGTCATGTTCCTGAGCAAGAATACTGCATTATTACAAGTTTAGTTTTAAGGATGTTAGTCCAAACATTATTTATTTCAATAAAGTTCTAATATTTTGTGAACATGCTAGTTTAATGATCAATTTCATAAAATTTTGAGTTCTTTAAATTATATCTAAAGTATCTAAAGTATTATAGATGGTATATTTCATGCATTTCTGTAGAACCCTTGAGTCCAGATGTTTCCTTAACCGATTCATAAAAATTTAATGAATACTGGGAAAAAACCCCATCATGAGTTTCAACTCATGATTCCATTGAATACATTCACTATCTAAAATATTTGGCAAAATCTCTTTTTCTTTTTTATTAATTTTTTTTTCATTCAAAATGCTGGTTTTCATAGAACTTAACATTATAAAACCAACTTGAGTTCGAGCAGATACATAAAGTAACAGGAGCTGGATTATAGTCAGGAGTGGCTTGAATGTTGGATTTATAAAAGGTCTGCCAGATTGCTAATCTATGAATTGCAAGGTTAATCTCTTTGGATTAGGGTACATGTCTGCCTGGTACACCAACAAGTCACAAAAGAGAGAACAAAACCCTATGTATCATTCTATGCTTTATTAATTAATTTATTTATTTTCTACTATGTTATGGCTTAGAAGTTTACAATAATTCATTCAAATTGCAAAAGCACTATATAAATTAAGCAAGTTTTCCCACAGCATGAATAATACAGAATCCAAGCCCCCAGGGTAAGATTCAGCAACCTCAATAACATGACCATCTTCCAAATTCCTGCCTAGACTCTCTAAGTTTGCCAACCTCTGCATGAAATTCAGGTGAAAAACCTAAGCTTTGAAGACAAATTCAATACAGAAGCACATTTTATTTTCAACACAGTGATTGAATGAGCAGTATCTCTCAGAAAAAAAAAAGAAGAAATTAATGACATAACATCAGATCCTGAAGGACTGTATAATAACAGTGCACACTTACAGGATCAAGGATAAGTAAGACATCCTACACAACTGTAGCTCAAAAATTCCCTAGCTTCTTAGTGTTGCAACCCAAACAAGATAAAATAAAATAAATAAAATAAAATAAAATAAATAAAATAAATAATATAAAANAATGAGCCAACATTAAATGAAATCTAATTAAAAGCTCCTTATATGTTTCTCTGTTTTCATAGTCTGACATGAGCAGCCCTGTGACCACTGGTGCAATTGCTTTAACACTGTCTCCTGTTGCTTAACTGCTTTTGTAACATTTCGTCATATTCCAAAATGAAAGATTAATAAAACAGGACATAGGCATCACTGAGGTGAAACACTCTAGTCTTTTTAAGTATAGTCTATATATATATATAGCTAATTCAAGAGTTTAAGGCACAAATTTATCTCATAACCTCAGGCACATGGTTGTTGTAAACAAGTCAGGAGCTAGGGCTTCATCTGTTCTCAGGGAAGTAAATTATCTAAATAAGGTAGAAACTCTCTCTAGAAGTGTCCATACACCTACACTATAAATACATAGAGAAATAATCTGTCTTCTAACACAGACATAGGAATAACACAGGCTAAGTGGGATAGCTTCAGAAACTGCCTTCTTTTGAAGTCCATTCAGAACTCAGGAAACAGAAGTTCTACAACCTCTGTTTCCTAATACGTCTGCTCTGGTAGGTCAGCATTACAGAGACCCAACAAAATGTAGAGCAGGTACTTTGTTTGAAGGATAAATGAGCAAAAACACCTATTTAATTTAATTGGTGGTCGGAGCAAAAAAAAACCCTAAAAATACTTTAGTTGTGAGGTTGTCCTTCTGTCTTATTCTTCTGGCCTACTTTACATGATACCTGATGTCCTGGAGGACCTAACTCTTGGGCAACTGATGTTCCTTACCAAGCATGCCTCCACCTACAACCAAGGAGTCGCTCCCATCCTTTAATCTAACCTGGACATGTCCTATCTGACTGATAATGGACAGCTAAAAAGAATTGTTTTGTTTCATTACCTTCCAGTTAGGTATTCTACCATTGTGAAAATTTGCTTTATAGATTTTTTTGAAGAATGCTTTACTAGACTATATTCCAATAATGTGAATTTTGTTTGTTTTACTTTGTTGTTTTGTATGAAATATTCAGATGCATACTGCCCTAAAAATGAACTCCTTGGCTGCTTTGAATTTTTATACTTTTACTTAACGGTTAATTAATTCCACTTTAGGTCACAGTTAAGTTTTTTTATTACTTGTGATGATGTTTTTGTTTGACATTCATGTTACTTTGTCATATCTCGCAAAAATGATTAATGAAGAATAACTAATTGTAGAATACAAGTTTTTTTTTCTTGTCACTAGTGCTACATAAAGATTTCTGAATCTTTGAAAGCCTATTACAAGATAAGTGAAGTTTTCCATTCTGAGGTGCTAAAGGTTGAGTAAAAATACAGATTCTGTAAGTGATAGTGGACCAGGCTATTCTCCCAGTCCTTGAAACACTCCTTAAGTGAAGGAGATTTCTCTCACAACCATCCAGCATATCACTAAAGCATGTGAATAATCATGTTATTCACAGTCTACTTTAAAGATTAATGTAAAACTTAAACCCTTACCAATCTGGGTCTTGTACTATTTCAAATCTTAAATAAAATCTATGCAAATATACTCGCTGAGGTCCCAAAGCTATACTTATGTAATCAGAAATATTTATTAGTATGTTTGTTTTCTAAGTTAATTATTTTAAATATGTCCTTTGCATAACCTTTTCCATATATATATATACACACATGCTTAGCTTTCCAAGCCAGGTTTACCACATAATTTTTTTTGTTGCTACCCTCTCAGAATATAACACTACATTAACTCAAGGCAAAGTAGGTGAGAGGAAGAAATTGCATCTGGGATCCCTTCGTTAAAGGCAGGAATAACATTGTTGACATGTCACAGGCCAAAGATATCACAGATATCAAAGAAAAGAAATAGCCTGCAATCTGCAGGACAATCAGTCAGAAAACTACATTAAGTTTGGCCTGCATTTAAAGGTTTTCCTGACTAGGCTATGCTGCTTAGAAAATTTACCAGGCCAAAGAACACTTCTGGACTAGCCTACTTTATTTAGAATTTGTGCACTTTGATAGTCTTAAACTTTATCCCTAATGGATGATTTTTAGTAAAGGACAACAAGCAGATTCCTTTAAGTGTTAATATTCTTTGAGATACCAATGCAAGAACTAATCACTAAGACTGTGGCATGGTTGAAATGTTAAAAACTGGGTACTCTGTCCTTGATTACTTAGGAAAACTGCAGAGTTCTATCATCTGGCTACTCTACATTCAGTTACTTTGAGGGAAAAGACTGCGTATCTCTAAAAAATGTCTGCCCATCCTGTACATCTGTAATCAAAGAGAATACAGAATTTCTGGGAACATATAAGCCCATTTAGCTTTGGCACTGTTAGTCATATGAATTTTCTACCTCTTTGAAAATTAAGAGGGGCATTATGACAATCAACATTCACCATATCTGAAAATTTATTAACAGCAAAAGGAAGGACAAAACAAAAAAGTTCCAGTTTAAGGGAACAATTAGGAAAAAGAATCACAAAATAGATTTTTAATATTAGTATTGTCTACATAAAACTAAACTGGTAGATATTAGTCTTGTACAGATATCAAATATTTATACTGTCCTTGTGTAGCCTGCATAATAATCACTCAAGAATGAAGAAAATTTGAAGAGGAACAGTAAATGTTTAAAATTGGTGTTCATTTTCATCAAGTCATCAGAGTTTCAATGAATAGTGAAAGTTGAAAAAAGTCAGAAAGGGTGAAGACAGAATGGAGTAGACACATCCCACACCTGCTCTGGAGTCAGATAGGCATGAAGCAGCTCTAGTGCTGCAATCCCTTCCCAGAGCTTCAGAGCCCCTTTCCCATGTCTGTGCCTAGCAAGTATCTTCTACTGCTTTTCTCAGGTAATTCACATGCATACTTAAGTACAAAAAATGTCATAATATGTCAAAAAATGATATCTAGAGGTGGAATTTTCAATCAAAATTATAATTAGCAATATGAGCTTTTGTATAGTTTTATTTGTTTTGTTAATTGTATTTGTTTTCTCTTACAATATACCTCTTAAAACCAACTGCTTTATCTTACAAAACAGCTCTTGCATTCAGTTGAAGAGTCCTGTGAAAACAAAAGTTGAAGTACCTCCTGGCTCCTTTGTTCTTCCAGCTTCCACTGTCCATTATAACAAGAATTATTGGTAATGAATTCTATTATGTGGGTGCTAAATTTTGAAAAATCTCCTCATCTAGTCAGGAGATCATGATAAATTTTAAGAGAAGAAATCTACTAAATGAACTCCAATGCTTGGGAAGAGTACAGCATATTCAAAACATGGCATATCACAATCTTATCTGCACACATTTTACTTTTGTTGAAATACCAATTCTTCAGTCCTTTCAAAAATTTGTGAGAAAAACGTCTTCTTGCATTAAGCTTTCTAGAAAACAAACACTCCTGGTTGCATTACCATTGCTATATATTTGAAGGAAGACAAGTGGCTCTACTCCTTCTTCCTAGGAATAGGCAGGCAATAAGTGTGTTTTATTTTGCATCTCCAGAACAATTTCTCAACTGGAATTGTGCATGAATAGCCTGTATTCCCTGACTTTTCTTGTTATTATTCTCTGTCACATTGAGCTAGAGAGATAGAATAAGTCAGGTTGACATTTTCTGAAAGAAAAAAAAATTTAAGACCCTTCCAACAGCTATGGATGAAAATGCTCTCCTTTGGGAACCATGACATGATGAGGTTTTATACATCAGCCTCTCTTTCTCTCCAGTTTAGCACAGAAATATCAGCAGAAATATGACATAAAACATACAAGAGTCCTTTTCTTGTTGTGTTCTCCACTGTGGATGAATAGAAGCCTATGAATGTCTGCAAAGAGACCCGACAGATATTGTCCAGTATGAACACCACTGCAATCAGTGAGTGCCTTCAGGACTGCAGTGCCTTCAGGCTTTCTGCATCTTAGATAAAACCTGAAAGTTCAAGGATTACTTACCCTAATATCACCTTGGGCAGATTAGACAAAAAATACAGGGCTTTGGCCTTTGCCTGCTTGTCTTCCATTCTGCAGGACGTTATCTCCACTTACTTAACGCCATAATTAATTAAATAGATAATTACTAATTGTACAGCATATTTCATTGTAAAGGTGACTGAACATAGGAACAAGTTTCCCAGAGGGACTGGGGAGTCACAAAAAAGGTTTTACACCTTGAGTAGTCAAAACCCACCTGGACATAGCCCTAGGCAAGGTGGTCTACCTAACCCTGCTTTACGTGATAGCTTGGACTAGACAACCTCAACAGGTTTCTTCCCTCGTGTGATTCCATGGCTCCTTGTGGTAAATGTAAAAAATTTCCCTGTTCCACATGAGTCAGCCATTATACATGTTAGAATAACTACTTTCCATGTTAGAACTAAACCCAGTAATAATCATGACAATTTACTGTTTTAAGAATAAAAGAAAAAAATTTCTCAACTTATTCTAATTTCAGTTTTTGTTTTTGTTTTTCTTCATAACTTTCCCCTAACCTTCCTAACATAATTCCCCAAATTTGATTAGTTTTAAACTACACACTAGTGGGAATTAAGTGAAAAGTCTTGAAGATCCTTCCATAGTACACCAGCTATAATTCTTTATCCAACTTTCATATTTTCTTTCAGAGAACTGGACTCTCTAAAATTATTTCACTTCTAGAGGAATAAAAATATTCCTCTGAAACAATTTTAACTACTGAAAAATGCTACCATGGTCACTGAAGCAATCCATTCTAGCTCAGAGCTCCTAAACAGATAGAATTTTGCAGGTTAATTTAAAATGCCAAAAATTTTAGATAACTTTATTGTTAAGGACAGCTAATTTTTCACTGGGAGTCATAACTGTAGAAAATAACTATGGTTTTTAATCCTGGTGAAGCTTGAATGGGTCTGTTCCAAATACTAATGACTTTTCCAAGGTATGAGTAGAAAATAAAAAAAAATATTAACTCTGACTACTGCTCAAAAGACGTGAATACATCAAAAAGTTTAAAAGTTTCTCTCTGCTGCCTTTAATCATCTGCAGCTCATTGCATCTGTCTTTCTACACTGCTATGCATTTGCACATATGCTCTGTGTCAGCCTCAGCCTAAAAACCAATGGTCCCACCAGTGCCCATTCATTTGTCACTTAAATTCCTTCTAAAGTCTCATATTTCCTATATCATCCAGAACCATCTGTCTTCTCTAACTGAAAATCAAAAAGAGAATACCAAAGAGTATATAAAAGTCCAATGTGAATTACGTGTCTCTGTGACTTTGTCATCTCAGTCACTGTCTTCTTCTCTAACACCTTGAGACTAGCCACTATTTTTGAAATTATTTCTTTTTTTTTTTTGTCTAGATTGGTGCTTTGGATGATAAAACTTTCAGGTCAGGAATTTTCCTTACTTCATTAGTCACAGAGACTGCAGAAGATTGTTTGTCTGAAAAGTGCCATAATATCAAGTCTTACTACTCTTCATCAAAAAATTGCAATTTGCCTTGTGAGCTTGGAACGAAGGTAGTGTGCTCGAGAAATGACCAAGAGTTCTCAAGTGGGGAAAAAGAAATCATTTAGAGTCAAGACCAGAAATTATACAGCTATTAAAAATTTTGACAATTCTCTCTGTAGAATTGAGTAAAAATCCTGTTTTAGCTTCAGTATAATTTGTTTCAATATGACTACAGGTGGTAGTGAAAACATATTTGCTAAATTACAGTTTGGTTTGGGTTTTATTTTGTTTGCTTTCGGTTTGTTTGTTTGCTTGCTTTGTTTTGTTTTGTTTCATTTGTTTTTATATTGAAGCAGTTTCAGTCGTGCCTACAAAGTTTGGCAACAGCACAAGTGACTCAAGGTCTCAAGCTCTGTGTACAAAAACAGAAATGTTTACCAAAAGATTACAGACCACAATATTTCCTGCTATAACCAGTGAGAACTGGAGAAATTCAGTTTGCAGTATTCAGTTCCTGTATGTAGAAAAATCATAGGTAATTAAAACTTTGGCCTTTTTTGTCCTCTATTAGTCCCATGTCAAAATTCATCACAAATTGTATTTCTTTTACATTGTAATCTAAATCTAATATATGGAAAGACTGACTTTAATATCTTCATCTTAAATCTGCAGGGACATTATAAGTAATTTGTGATTTTGTTTTGTGTTTTTCTCATGATTACTTTCTATTATTAATTATGAAATATTTTTAATTTATGCGTATACATTTTTCTGCTTTCTCTTCACACACCTCCTCCATTTTAAAATATATAAAACATTATTCCTCTGTGTCACAGCAAAAGAACTCATAACAACAAGGTTACTTAAATGTTTGGATTTTAATTCTATTAGTCAAATATATTTTAGTTTTAAAAGATAATAAAGAAAAGTCTTTTTACACTAAAAAATCTGTACAAAATATTAGCGTCTGAAGAAATAAAAGCCTGAAAAGTAATTTTTTTCCTAGTCTTTGTCTGAAGCCTGCTATTGTTGTCATAAATACTATTTTTTAATCTAGTTTTGCTGTAAAACTTTGAAACTGCATGCGGAGTGTGCACCACCTGAATATGAGAAAGAGCTTCTTTACTGTGCAGATGACTGAGCACTGGAACAGGTTTTTCAGAGAGTTCATGGAGTCTCCCACAGTGGAAATGCTCAAGAATCATCTGCATACAATGGTGTGCCATGTGCTCCAAGATGATCCTGCTTGAGCAGGGAGGTGGCACCGGATGATCCACTGGTACCTTCCAATCTCAGTCTGTGATTCTGTGATTCTGTGATTCCAAAATGGCAGAGGTTGCATACAGGTCATCTGTCAGGTCTGTCTTCTGAAACAGCAGTTCTAGATAAATGGAAATCCTGATGGAAGCAGGTTAATGAGCAATGCAATTGATGTCTCCATCTCTGTTGAACATTAGGGTTGCTTAAACACTTCTCACAGAGCCCTGCATATGGACCTAAATTTTGTTGCCATTTGCATCTGAGAGATTCACTTGGTGCTGGAATATATTATTGGGAATATATAATTAGGAACTAAAGGAGAGTCACTAGCATTTCTTCTAGCATCAGTCTGCAGACAGGTGGATACATACTACAGACATTTATGGCCAGTATAACTGGTCTCAAATAGTCAGAAGTAAATCAAAACTCTGGAGACTTTAAGGGATAAAACTTCTTCACAGCTTCTTTATTCCTGGGCTTATGGGTAACGTCTAACATGTGTAATAAAATCTCTAAATATATGGATAGATATATGGATACAGATATATAGATTATATAGATTATATAGATAGATATTTTCTTTATTCTTTTTTATCTTTCACGTTTTTAAACTTTTATATTTGTTCTGAGGCTCCATGGAAAGGTATTTGTTTTGTTGTTTTTGGCATTTAGATGTCAATATTTTCTCTGGAATTTAAAAACAACTTATAGATATGAAGCTGAGAGAATGCCACCTACTTTGATCTCTCTTCCCATTATGATTAAAGGCAGATTAATTGAATGATTTTACATCTTTGTACAGAACAGAGAGATATTGAAATCAAGGGAAGAGCACATACACTGTATCAGAGTTCACGGATAAAAACAGCTAAGCAAACAAACAAAAATATTTTAAAAAATAAAGCTAAAACAAATAGATAAAACTCTCCAATCCCATCTCTACACAAGATGTCAAATCAAATTGTAAAAAATCATCCTGAAATACATAATTTTTTATAATACTGTATTTTCAATTAAACATAGTATTTAGACAACAAAAAAACCCCACCAGATCATATTTTCTTCATTTCTGAAGACTGCAAAGGAAAACATGAATAACTGTTAGGACTCTGCTCTTATCAATGAAAGTTTGTACAAACATAAGCGGGATGCTTGTGCTGTTGTGTTGCTCCAGACTGAAGAACAGTCTTGCTTACAGAAATTTGGGAGCTGGACACCAAATCAGAGCATGTGATAACTGAATGTCACATTCCAGCAAGAGTGCCTGATGGGCTTGAGTAGTTCTGAGGATCAGAACTAGAGGATATTCAAGCAGCAGTGAATTATTCAAAGGCAAAGGAAGCTACTGGCAACTTATGTTGTATAACACTTCATATGATCTGATTTGACTCCTCTTTAGTGGAGTTGAGACAAAAGTGTGTTTGCAGCACCCTACTTCAGAGATGGAATACCTCTTAATAAAGTCTCTTATTTTGCTGAATTCTGAATCAGAAACAAAATAGGAGCTACAGAACCAAATTAGAGAAAAGCTATATTAATATAGGTATCCATACAATAGTATCCAACAGGCTGAAGAGAATTCAATATATCAAATAATGCATTTATAATGTCTTTAAGTATTTTCAAAAAAAAAATATATATAAATTTCACCTTTAGATTTGTAGTTCATAATTTAAAAATGCCCACATTACTGGCTTTTCGTTAAGATAACAGGTTGCTCCAAAAACCAAGGGTATTGGTAGAAAGGTTTCCATAAACTTTCAGGCTTTTTGATTAACAGTTAAGTAGACACCCAGCAGAATTCTGGAAAAAACAAGTAATGCCTCCCTTTTGTCCCCCCAAAAATAAAAATGACAAAATAAACCCTAGGACTCCAATGTTTAAAAACTCCTTGACAAATCCTGTGAAAATTGTTGCCTTTTCCTCTCATTATCTCAAGCCATAGTCTTTTTTTTTACTAATATCAGGAGTATTTTAACCTTAATGATAAGGATTTATTTCCATTATGCTTTTCTCTGACCAGCAAGGCTACATATATGCACTTCTCTGAATCAGGGCTCACAGCGTTCCCATCAATAACAGGAAGACACTAAGTAGTTTACTAAGATCCATGAATGAGACTGGTACTTACTTTTGAAATTTTATGTAAAAATTTAAAAATCCATAATTTAAAAAATCCATCATTTAAATTTAAAAAAAAAAAAACCAAAAAAACCTAAAATACACCAGAATACAGTAGGCTGTCCTAACATCTGGAACTTTTTAAACAAAATTAACTTATTAGCAGATGACTGTGGAACAGATTTTTTGGTATATAAAGATTAGTCAAATCAATTAGAATGTGTATTTTAAAGACATTAATGACATTATGCTATATGCTTTTTATGTGGAATCTACACTTTAGACTAAAATGCAATTATTTCCTACTTTGAAAAAAACAAGAAATTATATATGTAAGTTTAGAAAAGTAATGTATTAATCCTAATTTTGAGGACTAACATGTTCAGATAATTACTTGCTTTATTAATGGATTTCAGGAGTAAACATTTTTTTAGTCTTGTGAACAAATTAAAATGGGCCTTATCTTATTAATGTGAAAATCCCTTCTGTGCTCTATCTGGTACATTGGTAATTAAGGATTTAGAGGCCCTTTACCTGAATCTCCTCAGTGAAGCAGGTAAAATCATAGAGTATGTGTCTACCTTTATAAATCCTCTAGATTATAAATATCAATGCCCAGTGTTTATTAATTTCAAAAGTTCTGGAAACATAAGCATAAATGAATTCAAAGGAACTGCTCTTTCATAGTCCTCATTCATTGATAAAATAAAACCAAAAAGGAACTTGTTCTCTGATAACATGTAGGAGTATGAGCAGAGTTAAACTAAAGATCTGATATATTATTCTCTGTACACGTTTGAGAAGCTGGCAAGTGAGGTCATGTTTTTTTACATGCCTCAATAAAGATACAGTGACAAGCAAGAATTAGACACAAGGAGTACTTAAATGATTAACTTTTAAGTGTCCAGAAGAATAAGTAGTCCAGACTTTCCTACATAATGCATTAAGGTAATGCACTTAGAAAAATTATTTGCAAAAAGCTAGCATAATGAATAGGAAACTCTGAAAACACAGCGACCTAAAAGCTTCTATCTATAGTTGCAGCAGTTGAGACAAAGGCTGAAATTCCACTGGCCCTAGAGGTTTCGGGCTTCCTATAGGTCTTAGTGTTTGAAAATTCAGTTAGAACTGATACAATAAAATATGTTGTGAGATTTTCTTATTCTATCTAGCAGCTGTAATTACTGAAGAATACTTTTGGATGGAAGGGGCAATTATTATTTAAATTCAGCATTCCTATTTCCCACTACTGTTCTCTTTCTTGCTTGTGAAGGATACAGCTTGATCATTGTTTTAAACATAGGTTGTTCATAGGTAGCAGGCCAGTTATGTTCCAACAGAATTTGAACATACAAGAAGTTTCACAAAGCTCAAATTTTTCCTTTCATTAGCACTTGTTCTTTCATAACCATTACATTTCTCGATGAAGAACAGTCACCAATGAGATCAGAAGAATAGCCCATAGGACTCTTGTTTAATCAGTTGAACTGGTCTCTAGGCAGAACGAGTCTTATTCCATTGTTATGGTGGCATGGAAGTATATGTTTGGAAACATCTTTTCACTCATTGTCCATTTTCCTTTTCTTTTTGCACTTGACTGACTTGATTATGACCACATTTCTTCCCTGATCCTGATTACTGCCTGGTTGTTTGATTAGTGTTGCTTAGCATTTTAATGAGTTCTGTGACTTCATCTAAACTCAATGTACTCATGGAAACAAGAAGAAATAGGCATAGAGAAATTTGGGAAAGTGGAATACTTAAAACATGGTTGATATTAATTATATTATTTAGGATCTGAATTTTCAAAGTGCTGATAACTTTGTAAAGAGCTATAACTGCCATTCGGCTTTTGTGAAGCCTTAAATACTACAACTCAGTGAGAAATAGAGTTCAACCTGAATCAAGATGTTATTTTTATAAAAGTACATTTGAACTAAGAATGACCTAATATTTTTTGGTCTATTCATGCTTTGCCGATTTATATCATAATCAGTTGATTGCTGCTATTTATAACTAATATATCCAAGAAAAAAAAGAAAACTGTATGATGTATAAAAAGAGATGGGTATGACTTCTGCATTATGTTACTTGCAGTTTCACACTTTTGCATTTAAAAAAAGAAATCCATAGGTTTTTTCTGGAGTTTTATGAGGAGTTGATTTGAGGATGAGAAATCTTAGATTCTTCTGATTCTGCTCTGATATAGATCAATCTTCTTTCCACAGAACATTATCATTCCTGAGAGAGCATTGTATGTATAAATAGATTATAAAATGTTCATAAATATCATAAGCATGTTAGGCTTTAAGTACCATGTATTACAGATAACTATAAGCATATAACTAGACGGTTTTACAGTTAACCTATTGATCCATTGAACTTTACAGCAATTTACAGTAACCGGCTGAGAACTTAAGAAGTCATATAGAATCCTTTATAATTCTTTATATGTGGCCATCAATTAAATTAAAAAAAAAAAAAAAAAGAAAACATGATTCAAATGCATATTTAAAACTGCTTCTCATAAATTGGAAGGTTTAATTAGTGACTATTGTTACTGTTTTTATGAACGCTGATTTATGAGCTTAAATCGCTTTGGGGATTCATGACCCTTGCTTTCTACTTTATTCTTCTCACAGAAAATTCTTTTGATGAAGGAAAAGTTTATGGGTTTGGTTTTGGTTTTTTGTTCCTTTGGTTTTTTCTTCTTTTTTTAGCCTGTGAATAGCTACTTGAGAAACATTAGTGCAACCCATATATTACAGAAAAAAAAAGTTTACCAGCATACTACTAACGGATTGGGTTTTCACAATAGGTTAGTATTAAAAATTCTGAAAAGATGATGTACAAGACACAAGAATCCTCAGAAAAATAGGGTAGAAGATCAGAAAGTACAATGGATCGGAAATATCTGAAAAGACGTTTATATTCATTTATTAATTTATTTCTTTTACTCCTTTAGATCATTCCCAATCATTATCAGGAACTTCCCCCATTTATTAATTTTAACTGAAGATCAGAAAATAAATGTAGTATAAAGATTATTCAGTCAATATGGGTTTTTTTTCCTGAAAAGCACAAAAGGAAGTTTGAAAACTGTGTTCTATTTTTTACTTAAGTGACCAACACATCTGATCTCACCCACCCACAAAATTATTTAATTTCAGAAAATGATAAATTTATGGACATACTTCTCCTCTATAGGATTGTAAAGCAGCACTGTGTGTGAAAACACATTTATAGACCCTAACAGCACTGTAAGTGCTTAACCATAATTTCTTATTATTTCTGTTGGATTTTACTCCAGGGATCATATACCTATTTAAAAATTAATTTTACAGATGCAAGGGGTTTTTTTGGTCTAAAGAAATTTCAGATCAACATTCGTTATGCATATTTGACCTGTGCCCTTCATTCTGAATCAGAAAGGCTGTGAGGTTGTTGTCTTTTTCTGTCAAAGTGAGTAAAACTGACAGTTGGTCCATTAATGAGAAATTCAGCTATTGATCTGATCTTTTCTCTACTGCCATTGATTTCTGTTCTTTGTTTTGTCATTTGGACCTAAAGCTGTCAATAAGTTATTGACTGAAGGATAGAAAGTCAAGCATTTGTATTCTCCTTAGAGCTTGTGAAAATGGAATTTTTCTTTACATGCATTGGTATTTTACTACGAAATTCTGAGCCTGTAATACAGCTGTTTCCAGTCATTCTGGGTTTGAGAAGTTTATGATTATGAAAGATAATTTTCAACACAATTAATTTACAGATTAATGATTTCTAAATGGAAATGGAGAACAACTCAGAATTAGGCATCTGTAAGTCATCTTACATAGTATATATTTAAACAATAGATAACAACAATAGATCCTCTGCTAATATAACATTTTATATCCATGCAACAATTCCCAAATTGCTATTAGGTTTTATTTTGGGTCTTTTTTAATTCAAGGAAAGAGTAAACAAAATACAGGATATAGAAATCACTGGAAAATCTATCAACTACAGATTTCAGTGTGGTATAGAAGAGAGTTTTAAGCAGAAAGGATGATCTGAGAAATTTTTTTTTACTTCTAGACTTATAAAGAAATCAATGCTAGATTCAATTTTCTCTTTGAATTACTAGTTGCATGCACACTTTGAGGAATTCTGGATTCTCTGCTGGATGACCTCAGATTTAGAGGTGCATCTAGGTCATTAGCTTTTCAAGTAGCACTTTTTTCACCTCTAAAAGTAATGTTTTATGATATATTTTACTTGATGCTTCTATACATGGTCTCTCAACTGAGTCCTCTGGGTAAACAAACAAAAAGAAGCAGAAACCAAAAATCCACAGTCAGCTGTATAAGCCCTATTGGCAAAGAACACTGAGTATGTTTTCATTTTACCAGATCCCCCATGTCAAATAGGAAGGATATTGGAGGATAGCCTGCTAAAGGCACATGGCAGGAAACAGCCTCAAGCATTTGAGGGAGCTGCTCACTTCGAGGCCCTTAGAGGCACAAAAAAAAATAAATACCAGTATGTATGAGAAAATACCAATTATTCTCAAAGAATGTGTCAAGAGAAATGGAACAGATAACCTTTACTGGTGATTATAGTAGCTTTGAAATGAGAATCAAAATGTTAGTGAAATGACCAGAAACAAATAATGGACAAATTTTGTTGGATTAATTCTATACACAAACAACTCCCAAACACTTTTTTATCTTTGCCACTTTACCTTACATCAATCTCTATTTTGTTAGAGAAGTGCAGTCATGGTACTCCTGACCACAAACAGCTACAAAAATTTATCTGAATCAGGATAAAGTTGTAAAATCCAAGGAAATTCCATTATAACCTACATGAAGAAACTCTCAGCAGGACTCTTTCCTTACTTATATATTTATTTATGCTCATGATGATGTATGACTGCATATTGAAAGCATAGGAACTGTATATTGTAAAGGGCAAAAACCCTGCAGGTAAGTTAAGAGGAAAAAGACAGATGATGTCATTAAAAGTGAGAAACAAATACGATTACTTAAGGTCTATGGAAGTTATAGCTACCACTTCTTTCTACAAGAATGAATTGTAAACAGCAATTTGAACAAATGAAGAAATAGTTTCCATGCCAGTAGATAAACATGATCTATTGCAGAGTTTTATAGAGTTTAAGTACACTGGTTTTTTTTGTATTTTTGGGTCCAGATACTAAGAATAAAAGAGCTATTAGGTTTTTTGCAGTTCATTTCTGGTTTTTGCCTGGAAGACTTTGTTCAACAGGAAAATGTGATCCCAAGTTAAGTCTGCAGTTATTGCTTCTCAGGAGCTCACAGCCAGAGATGTTTAATGACCCGTATTAGCCTGCTCAATAGGAGCTGCTCTGGTCTGCTAAAACAGATGGGATATCCTTTAAAAATATGTACTTTGACATTATTTTTAGTATTAGAATATTCACTTTGTATGCAAGTCTACTAGAAGAGATTTTAGAGATATTTGATCTATGGGAAAAAAAAAAAGGGAAAAATAAAAAAAAAAAAAAGGAAGTTAGTCTTTAAAATGTTTGTCCATCAGGGAAAGGTTATTTGTGCTTAATTTAAAGAAATCAATTTGTTCACCATGAAAATTTTGGGTGTATAATCCATAGATATTTTTATTTATCAAGACAGCTTTAGTAATTTATTGCAATTAAAACAATTCAATTTTTTTTTCAAATACCAGTTTTCTCTGTACTTTACCACCCATTTTTAGTCTCCTAAAAGTAAGAGCAAAAAAGAAAAGGCCTATGACTATATCACGAAGAGAAAGATACATGATCTATGTATTGAATGATCAGTTTATCACTGGAGGGCTTAATCTATTTGCATTCCAAATAATATTTTATGCAAATCCAGTATTCAAGAATTGTGGTGATCAAGAAGTGAAACTTGGTTACAGAATTTTATTTGTGCTTAAGCATCTAGAGATTTTTATATTAAAAAAATAAATTAAATATCTCTTTTCTCGTCTCTTTTACATGGGAAATATAAAATTCAAGATAGGCACAAGAAAAGCACTAATTTAAAATGAATTCCCTTGATAAATTTTCGTAGAGAACCAAGAAATACTGACTATGAAGCTTTTAACATAGAAAAAATGCATTTTTAAAACCAGTTCTGGATAAGTTTTGTCACTGATCTCAACCATGAATGAGAGTGTTTTCTTGTGACAAGGACGATCTGGTTGAAATTAAGGAATTTCCAAAGTTAGAAACTTATTTTTGTTCATATCAGAGATTCCAGAACATCAAAGAGTGCAAGAAATATTGCAAAGTATCATTAATTTCAAGTTTTTCTCTTGCTTCCAACTCTTACTTGTGTCATCTAAAAAAAGATAATATTAAATTCATCTAGAGAACCTGAATCATAAAACTCTTATGTCAAATGTAAAGATGTAGTACATTTAAAACTATAAGTGACATTTAATCAGTTTCATTGTTTAAATATTATGCACAGCTGTCAAAACACCATCAGGAAAAGCTCCAAGATTTTTGTCAATCATTGCACAAACAGATTGACACAGACCCCTGTGTAAAATTATTTATATTATATAGATATAAACATATAAAGATCTAAACCTATATCTTCATTCAGTGAACAGTGAAGAGACCATCAAGCTTTTAATACTTCTGTTTCCTAATTTTAAAAATGTATCAGTGCAATAATTTTCTCCAAAATGGAGAGAATTGTAAGTCTTTAAAGATACTGGCTAAAAGTTGGGGGATTATCATACAATTTAGTTCTGTTGATTAGATTAACATGAATGAAAAGCAGGTGTGGAAAGCTGAAATGTGAGCAACCTGAATTCTGAAGCTGCAATTATAACTCATCCTTTTAACCTGGGTCTGGGAATCATCAAGTATGGTCCCAAGAGAATGGGATCAGCTCTGCTTCTATTATGAAACATGATACATGCTTTCAAACTGCTTGCAAACTCTTCCCAGAATGAATTAAAGTACTCAAAACATTACTATGTGAGTTTTTATGTAATTTTAAATAGATCCTACTTCCTGATCAATATGCTCCCATTTGGTGACATACACATGTGCCCTGTTAAAGATATGGATATTTTCCTCTTATCATCCCTGCCTGATTTGCAGCATGATGCGTGAAACAGATAAAGTGAGATGAGATCACCCTGTGTTTGCTATTGTAACTTCATGAAATTGTATTTCAGTTAAATAGATTTGGCATCATTTCTTAAGAAAGCTATTAATCATTTTGTGCCAGGAAAAATATTTCAGAGAGAAATTTCCCTTAAGGGAAGTCAGTGGGAGATGCTGTTATCAAAAATTTGTCAGCAATCTTCCAACAATCACAACTTTACGTGGCAATTCTTACAGAAAATATGCCCTGCTGAAAACTAGCCTGTCCTTGAATTAAAATAATGTGTTTATCAATTAGCTGAACTTTTAAATTTAATTTGTAAAGTCATATTACATATATATTTCCTTTAAAAATGAAAGTCTTAAAATATAATCATACTGATTGTTTTACCTATTTTTCTTCCTGAAATAATTATTGGGCTATACTGTGCTTATTTCTGCTATTCTTTAGGGCTGTGTAGACCATGTTTTCTTTGATCATTTTCATCATTCCTCTGTATTGCTACTGCTTGCTAATGACAAGCATTTGTTGATTTGTTTTCTTTTTAAACCCATGTTGAAAAATTGACAGCTTTTATGATCTCATAGGTAACACACCTTTACTTTTTCCTTTATCTGCTAATTGGCTCAGGACTATGGGCAGGCAGTGGGGAGGTTCTAGGCAATGCTGATCCTGGTGACTAAGTTCTGTTAATGTCTTCATTTGTTTCATATACACTGATTTTGCAAGAGTTTTCCCATCTTAAGGACAGCTGGTCCTTGATAAACCTCTTACTGATTCTAAGACTTTTTATTTCATATGTATCACATCACTCCAAATCATGTTCTGATTTGTAGTTCAATAATTTACCTGAAGGTTTTGAGCTGGCTTTTGTCCTTCTTAGCAGTTTTCTACGTCTCATTTCTATGTGCATTATAGGGCTCAGAAATTATTTGCTCCAAAATGTGGGAGAAATTTCTGATTCAATTAAAATACTTAATTTCCTCTTACTGAATCATTAATAGCCAATTTTCTGAGAAACTTAGGTTGCCCAAGTTGCTGCAGGTATTGTTGTCAGTAACAAGATTACATTGTTGAAGAACTTGTCATCAGAAGGCAAACAAGTTTTTGTTTTATCTTTACTGACCTTAAGCACTACTGTCCTTTTTACTTTCTTCAGGTTCCAATGATATTTGTATCTTATTTATCTTATCCGCAGAAATAGACAAAATATCCTACTCAGGAATGTGGTCAGACAGACAACACATTTCTTTCATTTTAGGCTATGCAACAGCTTTTCCAAATGTCCAAGTATTACTGTTTTTTAAAAACACCAATGAGCAGTTTCCCTCTACTATAGAAAACTTTCATGTAAAACCAAAACTGCCATTTCCTTATGCGTCAATTTTCCTTTATTTTATAATCATTTTGGTAAGTTGCTGCCAATACAAAAAAGATAGACATAACATTTGCAAAAAAAATGTATTTTTATTCCAAAACATTGACGCTGTACCAGTGCTTTTTTTTGTTAGAACACTGATGTATTCTATCTTTTATACACAATATAAACCTCAGCCCCAGCAACAAGACAATTCCCAAATATCTAGAAGTTTCAAATCAACACCTCTAAGTTCTGATACATATTTAACATAAATACATACAGTTCAAAATTCAAAATTTAATGGTTTTTGCTGTAGCATATGAAGATTTTGACATTATTATACATTTTTAAATTATTTTGTTTTTCTTAGCAAAATGGCATTCAAATCAAGACCAATTTTTTGCAGATCCATTTTCAATGTGG
The DNA here is from genome assembly GCA_013397375.1 of Toxostoma redivivum. NCBI lineage: Eukaryota > Metazoa > Chordata > Aves > Passeriformes > Mimidae > Toxostoma > Toxostoma redivivum. Next base: position 1,881,008 of record VXBI01011585.1, read on the forward strand.
ATGTTGTATAAATTCATGTCATTTCCATGTGCTCAGTAGCAACATGAAATGCTGACTGGGCAAAATAAGTTTTAAAAAGTCTCAAAAATCAATTTTTTGTTTTATTCACACAAGAGAAAGAGGCTTGGTGCTGCATAAAAGGATCACACTAATTTGTAGATATCATGCACATACTGTTATGGTGTATCCTAGAGACTCATCCAACCTCAAAAAGAGGACTCTGTGATATCAGTAAGGTCATTTTCACACTGAAAATCCTCTTGCTGTTTGTACTGGCCAACTGACTAATCAACTATCAAGGAAACAGTGTAGCATACTGAAAACATGTGACTGATGGACATGGAGACTCTTGACTTGGGAAAGCAGCACAACACCTATTTAAGAGGAAGATCCTACTTTAAAAAGTATATCCTGGCATAAACAGGGAGACCAGATGCTCTCAGATCTCATCTAAGCAGATGCAGGTAAAATCCAGGAGCAGCATCCACTTTTACAGCCAAAAAATGAGAATATTGAATGATTGCAACTAGTTAGTAACATTTATAATTTTTATCTTCTCTTAAAAAAAAATAGCCTAACTTCTAATTAAATATAACACCTGCTCCCAAAATTGCATAATTTGTCAAAGCAAAGGTTTTTTCTAAGTAGTGGATAACAATGTATGAAACTGTGTAAATTTCTCATCCAATTTATATAGTACTCAGCCTGATTAGGAGCTTGGGGTGAGTTACCTGCTGTCTCTGAGGCTTGAAGTAAAAAATGAGCCAAAACTCTGATGGAGCTGAGGGAAAATAGCAGAGCACAAATCAGTGTCACACGGCTGAATTCTCATCTGGTCCCAAGAACAGTCACCTCACACCTGTTGCCCAAAGATGCCCCTGCCCTGTTCAAGAGAGTGCCAAGATACCAATCAGCTTGAGCCAAAACCATGCCAGAATCATGATTAATACTACACTTAAAGGAGGTAAGTGACCTTACCCAGGTGCTTTGGCTTTATGGTTAATATAAGTATGTAAGTTTTATTTGTGGTTGATATTGATGAAGCCAGAAGTGAGGAAGACAGTTAAAATTGCTGCTTTCTAAAGAATCTATGCAAGTTTTAGGACTATCACCTTTAGTGTCATTATATTCATCCAGCATATCATTAACTTTAACTTACACCACTCCTCTCAATTATTTTAATTCTATTACTTTTTATTACTATTTTTTTATTATTTTTAAATTTTTAGCAGGTTTCACTTGCTTCTTAATGGTTTACTGGAGAAAATAGAAGAGTTGGAAGGAAGAGAGAAAGTGGTGAGTTCATTAAGAGATGTCAGGCTGGGTGGAGCAGAGCTCTTCTGCTCTGCTATTTAAACCTTCCAAGACAGGTTGCAGTAATGCAATCTCTTTTCTACATTTAGACTCTCCTACTGTCTTGCAGGTCTCATTTTTATTGTGTGAAGCATTTAATCTCTTCCATCTTTTTCCTCATTCATAACCTGGTATCCAATTACAGTAACTATTCTTGCTTCCTCATGCCAGCTATATCTTTTCAATATTTATTATTTTCAAATAGTGTCTCTTACCACAGACTTTCTTCATATTTTTAGCCTTAAAAAGCCAATTAAAATTCACAGGAGATGATAAGTCTAACTTTTCTGCTGTTTTTATCGATTTTCATCACGGTAAGTTTTAACATGCAAATATAATCTTCGGCTTGATATTTCAGAGTTAGGCGAAAAGCCACGGCCATTAGCACTTTATGATTCCTACTGAATTTGCCCCAGGTGAAATGTTTGCTTCACTGTAGCTGATCAGAATGATTAAGAGATCAAGTTTAAATAACTATTTTTTATGCTTCATTTGACATCTCAAAACCTGCACGTGCATCTGTTTTCAAGATAACTGGCAATTCTGACAGAAAGAACTGCCTCAAGACAGTACCTTGTGGTGTATTTTAAGTAGCTACTAATTGCCACCTTCAAGTTGGATGAGCTTGAACAAACCTGTAATATCTCTAATTTAATCTATGTGCAATAATTAACTAAAACAAATGTAATTTATACAATTTAAAAGATGGTGTTCTGGCCTGCAGGTGTTCATAGGGTGAATACATGAAACACAGTTCAATACCCTCTGTATCTCCCTATACTACTGCCTTTTCAAGAAATTTTGGAATTCCAATACGTGGAGAGACTGATGTATTCATATGTGCAAAAATGATAGCAATCATGATATTTTTTTCCAACCCTATTTTAAGAAGCATACAAGAAAGTTCACAATTGTTTTCCTTCTCAATGGTGAGGATAATAAAGCTTTTTACTGTTCTTTTAAATAATCTGAGGATATAAACAAGCCTAGAGACTGTAGCTAAATGTCTTTTATTATACACTAGTAACTGACCTACCTATTTCCAATTAGATTTAATGCTCAGTAACATAATGTACAAAAATATAAATACTTCAGAGAATACATCTAAAAAAGGTTATTTTAAACAACCAGCTCTAGTATTCTAATTTATCCAGCAAGACCTGTATTTTTAACAGGAAAATAATCAAATTGCAAAAGCATAGAAATACCCTAATATTATTTAGTACACAGCTGGAGATTTTGATGAGAGATAGGGAGACTGTGCTGACGTACAAAGACAAAAGTGGGTTTTTTATACATATGAAATATAAAGTGATAATTTTTAGTAGGACTTATGGTATATACATGTAATTCCTGCTACTGGCACCAAACACACAGAATTTAATACAACAAGAAAACAACCAACAGTATTTTTTTAAAAGTCACATACTGTATAATTTTTATTTGCATGGAATTTCAGATTTGTTTTAGAAATGGTAACTTGATTAAAAAACACAAAATAAAATGTATTTAAATTCCTTATTCAGTATAAAAACAGTAAAATATTTATTTGATTTGCTGACTATGGAAGACATAAACATGAGTCTTTCAATTAAAGGTTTCTGAATGCCCTTGAAGAATGATCTGTACAGGTAATTTTTTTTCCCTAATATATATAGGCAATAAAGATTTCAATTGTCCCTTCAATGAGTTATTCTCTATCTGACCTCTGTTTTTAAAAATAAACCTGGAAGAAAATAAAGACTACCTATTTTTTAAAAAAATATCACTGGGTTTTCTATTAAAATATATTTCATCCAATAAAAAGGTTTTATTTTCTTTTTATTTTTCAGAAATCTGCAAAGAAGATGATGGTTTAACCATTTGCCTGTGGATTAAAATGCTTTGTTGTGAAGATGACACAATATTGTGCTCAGCTCCATATAGCAGGAAAACAATCTAACAACCCATGCAGTTTTTAGTACAGAGGTCTTCCTCTATTGACAGTATTCCTGTCAATACTATGCTGTGAATTGACAATAAAAAAAGTCTATTTTTTTTCCCAATGATTCGTTTAACATTTCAGAGATATTGTTCACGTAGGGATTCCTTACCTCTTGCAGATAAAAACATACCTGTGACAGAGAATAGCAGTAGTAGAGAGCTTCACTATTGTCATAAACTTCTCATTAACACCTCGTGTACCGACAGGTTACAGTGCAGGAGCAAACATGCCCAGGGAGATCCTCTCTCAACATCCTTTGGGGAGCACTCACCCTCGCTGAGCTCTCCAATATCTCAGCTCCTGCAAGAAGAGAATGACACAACTGGACATAAATGTAGTCTCATAAATTGTAAATTTATTTTGTTGCCCGTTTTCTGCCCCAATGTTTTTCAGGAAAGCCAAAATTTTGTTCCACTCTAATGTAATTTCACATGTCGAATGCAGACTTTTCTAAGATGTAGCCTAGAAGAATATTGTTTTAGTGCTACTTAGACCTTTCCAGAAAGACATAGAAGGCCTTTGCTATGAAAATTTTGATATTTTCCACAATTCCTATTTATTTTTTCCATACTGAAGTACCTCTTATATTGTTTTTTCTTAAAATCTGCCTTTCTTTGCCACTCTGTGGTTTCCATGTTATAAATTATAATTACTAACAAAATAATATGCTTAGAAGGAGCACTACCTAAGTGTTACCAGTAGCTTCACTGCAGCATTCTACAGCTCGTAATACAATTTCAGTTAGAGAGTTTGTGAAATATGTACTCTGAATCAGACAAAATCAGAAAGTCATTATTTTGAAATAAGAAAGCACATAATTAGCATATGAGAAATTTTAAAGAGCAGTGTCTACTATTAGAAATCCTCTAACAGAGGTAATGTTGATATTAAATGTGTGAAAAATTACTTTCTATATCCATTCCTGAGTCTGAATCATCTCTTTGAGAGGTTTTCCAGAGCTATAATTGATAGATCTCAGAATCATGGTTGTTCTAGAATCAGAATATTAAAATAAAATTCACATACACATTTGACCTTTCTGTCATCAATATTTGACTTGTGTCTAACTACTACTATTTTTAAGAAAATAGTAGCAAATGTATATTTATTTTCAGCTTTCCTTTTAAAATATTCTTTACATGAAAACAGGTGACAAAAAGCATTTCCTTCATCCATTCCTAAATTTTTCCCCTTAATACAATGTGTATCCACTCATTCTAACATTCTGGCTGTGTGATACATCCCACCATGTTGCAATAATTCCTAGGTTTTCACATTTTTCCTCCAGCATTCCTGATTAAAATTCATCCTATTTAACACTCATGCCATTGGCTAATGGGAAGCTACAGGTAAGGAAAATGTGTTGCTGCAAATGGATTTACAGCTTCTCAATGGACTCCCTGCAGCTTTTGCTTAATCTTCTAGAATTTAAGTTTGGTAAAAAAACCAGAAAATTCACAGAGCATCAAATATTAGGAAAAGCTTTCACTGTGTAAAGCATGTTCAGAAATGTTCAGAAGAAAATTTTTTCTAACAGAAAGATTCCTGTTCTTCTCACTGCATTGTTAAATATAGCAGTGTAATTACCTATGCTGTTAATCAAAAAACTGCTGATTGTCATAGCAGAACCAATAAGCTATGGCACTTATCCACTGTGACTAACTGTATCTGCCACTTCTGCAACCCCATTCAGTTGAAAATGTTTCTTCAACATAATGGAAATTTTCACTACGCAGGTTTACAGCATTTTACTTTTAAAAGTTTGTTTTTTCTTGAAGGAAAAATAACAAGGGAAGAATTTGAACTTTAGTCAACTGAAAACTGCTAGAATCTCTCAGAAAGTTGTACAGCAGTAAAGTTTTTTTTTCACCTTATCATAGAATGGTTTGAACTGCCAAGGACCTTAAAGACCACTTAGATCTGACCTGTCTGTCTTGGTCAGGGACACCTTCCACTAAACCAGGTTGTTCAAGGCCCCATCCAACCTGGCCCTGAACACTTCCAGGGAGAGTATCCACAGCTTCTCTGGGCAATCTCCTCCTGGTCTCACCACCCTCACAGTAAAGAATTTCTTTCTAATATCTAATCTAAGCCTATCTTCTTTCAGTTTAATGCCGTTCCCCCTTGCCCTGTCTCTATGTGTAAAATATATAATGTTCCTCTCCAGCTATCTTGTAAGTCCCCTTTAGGTAATGGAAGGCAGCTACAAGGTCTCCCCAACAGCCTTCTCTTTTCCAGGATGAAAAATCCCAACTTTCTCAGCTTGTCTTCTCTTCATAGGAGAGATGTTCTGTTCCAGCCCTCTGATCATCTTTGTGGCTCTGCTCTGAACTCACTCCAGCAAGCTCATGTCCTTCTTATGTTTGGGGCTTAGCATATTTTGACTTTCTAGCTTGTATCTTCATAGAGTCTTAGCACAGCATTACAGAAGAAGTGTCAGGAAAAAAAATGCACATGAAATTCCTGCAGAATTTCTGAAATGCTGAAGAAAAAAGATTAAGTTATTTTCCCAAAAGGGGCTTATTCACCTGACATTTGCAAGGAACTATTAAAGGAATTTTTCTATCAATTATCTCATATTCTTTTTTTAACTCTACACCTTTTCTGGCATTTAAAATTGCTTATGTTACCACAAATATTCTTGTATGCTAGGATCCATGAAGAGACCCAGCACAGAAAGTAGGAAGAAAATAAGTTCCAAATATTTCCGCACACACCCCATTTGGGTTTCACTTGCAGTTTGAACTGTAGTTTGAAAGCTCAGCCTTAAACAGTGACATTTATGGGGTAAAGAATAGGGTTGAAAAAGAGCCAGTGTGAAAACAAGAGGGATTTAAAGAATTTTTAAATAAAGACAGAGAATAATTGGGTTTTTTCCTTCTTTCCCTCTCACCTGCATCAGAGATTTCAGAACAATATATTCACTATTATTTCTATATTTGCAAAACATATAATAACAGAAATACAGCTAAAACCTCTTGAAGTGTGTCATAGCAGAAGAGTTGCACAGACAATAACAAAAATACATAAACTTGAAGTAGAACTATTTGGTGAGTCATTGCTCACACTGATATATTCTCTCTGGCCATAAAGTGGATATAAGTTTTAGAAGAAAATATAAAAAAACCTAAAAACATTAGCACAGTGGGGCACCAAGACCCATCTCAGGGCTCTGCAATAACAGAGTTGAACGAAAATTATGCTATTATGATAGCCAGAAATACAAATTTTGCTTATAGAGCTAGAATTGCAATGTAAAACTCCTGGAGAGGGAATCATGCTTGAGGGTGGTTAGTTCTGCCATGGAGACCATGCATCCATAGCATTTAAACAACTGTGGATAAAAGTGAAAAAGCAGCATCAGTAATTTTACTTCCTTTTGGATAGTAAAATTGCCTTAGCATAAAGAAAAATGAGACAGTTTCTCATTCTTTAGAGGCTCACAGCAAGTAATGAATTAAACTTTCTGTTAATGAAAATTGGGGGACGAGACATGGCAAGAGTGGTAACCAACAGGGAAGGATGGACACAACCAACTTCCCAGTTCCCAGATTATGCCTCACTTTACCCTGATCATCTAAAGTGAAGTGACTGATAAAAGCTTTGTCAGCCACACTCACTTTTTCCAAGAAAAATATTTCATAGTTTTCTACTGTAGCTGGTAGGATTCAGCTCCTAGAGGTGACCAGCTCTTTCTTATGGCAGTAGAGGAATCCTAGGCAGATAGTTTGGTCTTCCACACAGCTAAATATAAGTCAGATTTGATCCATTTTGGTAACTGACCATATAATCAGTTGAATGTGCCTAGGGTGTTCTCTGACACTGAGCTCTACTTGTATGTTTTGACTTCTTGAATACATCATTCAAAATTTTTTTTGCTTTCCAAAATGAAGTAGTACCATTCACACTGTAGGAACTGGTCCATGACCAGTGTTATTGTGTGTGCTGTGCTCAGGAATTGTTCAAGTAGTCCTGTTTGGTATAAATCAAAACTATGTCAGGTATCACACTAAAAATTTAAGTGTGGCAAGTGAAGTAACACAGCATAGGAGACCTGACACTGTCCAATTTTCCAGTATAAAGCAGCCCATATGTCTCTTCCCTTAATCTGTTTAGACCACTTTAGAGTCTTGTGCTTTTTAATGGATGAACAAACAACTGTAAGTTTTTGCCTGCGAGGTATACATCAATCACTTTTATGTTAATTGCTGCTAGACAATGGAAGTCTGTACAGAGCTAAGTGGCAAGAGACAAGCCTTCTGCTGAAGTATACAAGTAGCCCAAGTCTACTTTGAGCTACTTAAATATCTAACAGACCACAGAACACTTCTAGCTAAACTAATGGAGTAAAATCATAGCGGGGTAAATTGTAAAGTTTCAGATCCAGATCACCAGTATAAAATTATCTCCATGGTCTTCGCATCATCCAGTTACAAATTAATAAAAGAATCTAAATTATATTAAAATATGTTTGCAGAGTTAGAATTCCATCTCTGGTGGATGTTTTTCATTCCAATTTCAGGCTTAAAAATATTTATTTTAAATAAAACTGAAATTAAAATATTGGAAAAATCTTGCCAACAAAACACTGTTATTCCATTTGGAATGTCTCTGTCATGAAATCTTCCATTACATTTTCAGTTTCCATCAGCATGCAGTGACAACTGGCATAAACCCTAATGTATTTCCTTGAAATTTATGTCATCTGTAAAGAGTCATACCCATGAGCAATGTATTACAGCAACAATTACACATGCATTCAGTCTTCAGTCTTTCTCAAATAATACAGATATTCATGTTAACTTTTGGTAAAAATCAAATAAGAATTCTTTAAGTGGCACTTGTCATTAATGGCAAGCATAATGGGTGGTAAGAGTAACTCCACAGGTAGGATGGAAATTATTTTCTTTCTTTTTTTCTTGCAAAACTACAAGAAACAAACAGAATATATGTTTCTACCAAAAACCAAGAGGAGTTACATTTCATGTTTTCATGCACCTGCTATCATTAACATTATCGTGTTTGGGTGATACAGGCAGACACCAAGAAAAGGAACATGTGGTGGCCCCAGTACTTTTCCATGCCATTGATATATTACTATACAAACTGAGATGTGTCCTGGAATGTGTTGCATCCACTTTGTGTGCCTGCCTCACCTTCTAATTTTGTTGTCTTGTCCACACAAAAACAAAGCAGTGATAGAATCTAAAAATGCCAGTTGTCAATTGCATACTGTACAGATGCATATACCTTGTATTTGTTTCTGGTAGATTTATTTGGATGGGATAAAAAAATATTTATTTGGTGTATTTTCCCTGTAATTACTAGAAAAAAATGTATTCATATTAGCAAATATGATTTGTTTTTTTTTTTTTTTGTACCTTTTTTTGGAGTTCTTCATATATATGCTCTCAATGTATCTATTTCTTAAAAAAAAATCAAAAGGCACTTAGATAATTTTCAAACAGCTCTTTACTGCTTTAGTTTTTACTCTACTTCATGGTTCTATGAATTAAAAAAAAAAAAAAAGAACCAGATAAAAACCACAAAATCAAAATTAATTGCCTACAGCAGCCCAAATAACATATTGCATTATTGTTTATAAGCACAACAGTATAGCAAAATCAATAAATTTTGCTCTCACAGAACTATTTTATATCAGTACATGTGTTTTAAAATATTATTTAATTATTATTGAAAAACCTTTCCATGTTAGGAAGAAATGTATAAAACTATTGAATCAATAACATGTTTCCCTTTGATGTTATCATAACTCCTTTGCTTTTATCAGGGTATGAAATGTTTATGGTCAAACAAAGCTTACTGAAAGTTTATGTGATTTATCAGCTTTAGGCAGGAGGTTTCTTTTTAGAAAGTAAACTGAAGACTTGGGCCCTGATCCAGGCCATCTCATAAACACATGGTTAATTATAAGCACGGAATCAATGTTCTTAAAGCCATGCAAAAAAAAAAAAAAAACCAACAAAAAAAAAAAACCAAAACCACATTTTATTTCCTCTGTCTGAATCAAAACTTAAATTAGTAAGAGATTCCAGTCCTGTTCTGTCTCTTTTGTTTTGTTTTTTTTATCCTTCCCTCATTACTTCGAAAACAAAAATATTCTCAATTGTGATATACTGCTAAATTCTATGGAGGGATAATAAAGTTTTGCCAGTTTATACTGAGAACTGGGTAGACACCTGGAAACTTTATTTTTAGTTCTCTACATATCAGCTTGTCACCATTTTTTAATACCTAGTTTACACTATAATGACACAGTAAGTGGGAGCCTCAGTCACTGTCTCCCTGCTGATGAAGCAATCAAAATGCACCTGTTTTCTACTGGGAAAAATGCAGCAGTAGTTGTGGTGGCTTTTTAACCTGCAATATGGTGATAAACTAGCATGCTGTAAACATTTGAATTGGACAAACTTTCTCTTACTGTTTGCAAATTGAACATGAGCAGCAGGACATTGGTCCGTGCATTCCTCTATGTGATGACAGACCATACAGTCACAGGTAAAAAGTTATAGTCATGCCAGAAAAGAAATTCCAAGAATTTGACCTGTGGGAAATACCTTCTTGATTACAACTTCAGCACTGACAGCGTAAGGATCATGCCCTGGCTGAAAAGAAGTTTTGCTGTCTATAGAAAAATATCTAACATCTTATCTCTAATTGTGGCCAATCTCTGATACTTTTTGCTATTTTCTCATCCCATGATAAAGGGAATAAATGAAGGATAAAATATTCTTGGACCTAGTAGCTGTCTAAACAAAACCAGAAGATTTAGATTAATACTTTGTCCCACATATCACATCTAACACAACCAGGGGAGAGAGATGACTCTGTTAACCTCTCTTGGGTGGGGGACACCCACAGACTCATATGCTTTAGTCTCTGACATTATCATGATCCCTTACACATCCTACAGTTGTTTATATAAGCTTATGTTCTCCATTACAAAAAAAAAAAAAAAAAACGAAACCCCAAAACATTAGTTCTTTTTTGCTTGCAAACCCGTGGTCTGAACATTAAGTATTTTTTTATATACGCTTTGCACCCCCATATTACTAAAAATATCTGAGTAGAGAAGTGATCAGCTAGTCTTTGAGATCTTAAAAGGCTGTTTTTCTGAAGGGAAAAATAACACAAACAAACTGTTGCTAGTTTTAAAACATTTTCTTTTTTGGTTTATATACATTTCTTAAAGGAGTGGGAGAGGAATAGCTCATTCCCCTACACTTTGTTGAAAACCCCCACACTTAAAATTTGACTTGCTATGAATTTCATGACCCATCGTGATCTCACAGGAATCCTGACCATTTTTGCTTCTTACTTTTTTTTTTCCCCCTGAGGAAATGGTTTGCTTTTGTTTTCCCCTGTTTCCCTCATGACATTAATGGATTCAAAGATGGTTCCAGTTTTCATTGCTTTAAACACTGTGTCCTAGACATTCTCTTAGCAGGTCAAATGCTGAGGCCCTGCCAATCTGATTGGGGATCTGGACATGTCCCAGTGACACTAAACTGACATTCAATTGTACCCTCCTTTAAACTAAATATGGACTGCATCCAGCCACACTAGATAACAATAATATTATGCACAATAATGTTATGCACAAAAGAATTCTCAGCATATTCTTAAAGGTCTATAAGGTCAAATGACTGAAAAATTAGGAGAAACCAGATATAAATTCACTAGTGTTTTTCTTTGTCCTACTGTCTATTGCCATTTTTTCATGGTCCACTGACTCTTGCAGCAAACTGAAATAAACAAACCCAAGTATTATTACACTCCCCAACTTACAACATGGCCCTCTATCTAATTCAACTCATACAATTAAAAAAAAAAAAGAAATATCTTTTTAGATTTTCTATGGCACTGATCACTACTGTATCTGCATGCTCCATAAATATTAATGGGACTCTTCACAGCATTTTAGTAAGAGGAAGGGGTGGTGATCTTGTTAAATAAAACTGAGGGGAAATATAAAGAAGCACAATTTGAAATCAAACTTATTAACAAGTTAACATTAATGCATTTTCTATTTCCAGAGCAGTTCTTACAGACAGCAACTGCAGCTGTGAGCTCTCAGCAGTTCTGAAGATAACCTTCCCCAAGTTAAGCCTGAAGAAAATGATGAAGTAATTAATATGCAGTCTTTTAAAACTTCAGCTTTCTGTGGCTTAAAATATTGATGCAGATGTTTTATAGTAGAGGTAGGAACAGTGTTCATTCATTAGGACACTATTTATTACTCTTAACCATCCTCTGACTACTTATTCAGTAAACCATTTCTGGTTTTGCAGGAAAAAAAAGATGATGCAAATGACAGTCTTTCATTCCCTAGCACTGATTCACACTGAAAGCTTGTCGTCATCTTGTTGCAATGACTTTGACATAGTTATCACAGCACATGTATTGGAATAAAGACTCCATTCTGAACTTCCATTCTGTCCTGAACTTTTTCCTGCTCATCTCAGTCTCATTTTCCTCACATAGAAAATTCTGATTTTGTTCTTCTCCACAGGCTCTTAATTTCTGAGTAAGGCCAGTCCACACTAATATCAGAGTGGCAGTCTCCAATTTCATGTTTTTTTCAGTGTCTCCCTTGTGTATGTTAAGTCCCTCTGGTTTAGGCTAAAACATCTTCCTTGCTGTGAGGTTGGGATCTGAGCAGGAGAGAGAGGTTGGCATCCACAAGCATGGAGTGGCAGAGAAAATCCTTTGCCTCAGGCTGACATCAGCATAGTGCTGTCATGGTATCTTAGTCACTGAAATCTTAGAAGTCTTAGTTCTCACATGAAACCTATGGTTTTTCCTAAAGCTTCTTTACATCACAAAATTGAGATGAATTTTATCAGAGACAGAAAGCACAGTTCTGGTACAAGTTCCACCGTCCTTATTGAATCAAGATACTAGAATGAAAGATTTTCAGAATTTACGTTGTGAAATTTAATATGTTCTCCATATTTAGGGAGGAACATTTTGTCTGATTTTGTTATCAGAAGAATAGAAATCAAAAATACATCTGAACTTCCACAGAGGGCTATCACAAATTCTGTTTAATTAGGTTTAGAATAACAAGCTTAAAAATGACCAAAAGCAAAGTCAGACAGCTTTAATGGGAGCATCCCTACTGGCTTCAATAATAATACTTTTAAAGAGAATAATTTCAGTTCTTTTCCACCAGTACAGAAGTTAGCCCCATGTTACAGATTTATAAGATCTAGAAGAAGGAACTGAAGCAAATATCATCAGTGAAGATTTCTAGGCACAAAGCACAGCTATTTTGTTGTACCTGACTGCTGATTAAAAGCCAAATTCTAAAGCAACCCTATCATCCAGTACTTCTGTTACTTAACTGTGTTGTGACAACAGGCTTACTGCCACCTAATCTGGCCAAGTTGGCTAAAGCTCACTCTCATACAGTGTGCTGCCTATTTCCCAGACCTTTTTCAGGGTTCCTGCAAGGCCAAGGCTTGCACAGCTTCTTCAAGGAACTGCAATTTGCACAAAAAGCATGCTTCTCGTTTATTCTTTAGTGAGGCTCAGGAAATAGATCTGCACCTCCAGTAAAACTAGCAACCAATCACTTATCACAATGGGAAAGGAGATATCATAGGCGAGAAAGGAACAGCAACTTTTAAGATCCAGTATTATGTTTTCTGCTGAGTAACTTTGTTGCATCAATGAACAGCATTGTGGATTTTGTTGTTTTGCATAAAGGCATAATTGTTTCTGTGCTTTATGCTATTGTCAGTTTTGCAGCACTTAGGTCTTCCTGTAAATGTAGGTTTTAGTCCCTGCTGTGCACATTGCCCTACAGGCTTTTTGCTCTTTTGTCACCTAGACAGGCATCACCTGATTCTTCAAATGATGTAGCAGCAGATATCACATTGGCAAGTGATTTAAAAATATTCCTAAAAATTTATATAACCTTTGACTAGTTTTAATGCATTCCAATAATTTCTATTTTCCTGATAAGCTCCCTGAAACTAATATAGTAGTATTCTCATAATATCAAAGTCCCAACTTTTCAGAAAATGTTAATACATCATTTATTTGTTTAAAAAGTGCCATCCTAACACTCATTTATTTAGGCAAATAGGCCTTTAATTATTTCTGATTTAACATTAAAAAAAATAATTATGGAGATATTATCACCATTATCAAATTATACTAGCTCTGCCTTTTGGTTTCTGCAATTTTTAAAAAACATAGGATTTAACAAAAGACCCATGCAAAGTGTGGGAGAAGAGAAGAGATAAATCAAAGACACAGCACAGTATATATTTTCTTAGCATTTTCTTAAATTTATTGAAAAATTAACATTCCTATTAATTATTTACCTCATAAGCTATTGGTGTTAAGGATAATTTTCTGAAGCGTGTATTTATAGGAAACTGGCATTTCATGCTGTAGCTATTAAATGCTGCCATATGTGCTGCCTTTTGTAGAGAAATTATCATCTATCTTAGGAAACATTTGTTAAAATGTAAAATAAATACAATTTAATAGACTTCAACAAAATAAAAATTTAATATTCTCTTTTAAATTGTTGGCATTCAAGCTTTTATGCCAGCTTCATCACTATTAGACTATGTGAATGCCTACCCATTTTGGATTTTCAGCTGTGTGTTAATGTTTTGGGTTCATCCCAATTGACTTAAACCAACTGAAACTTAGGTATTTGGCCTAAAAAGGTCATCTGACCATGCAGTCACACCTAGTCACCATTTAGTCATTTAAGCTCCCCCAGAGGATGATTCATTCCACCCTCAGATTGCTATCTAAAATAGAAAGGATGAATTGTTCTATGAAAGTTCCTACTGGTGGTGAGTTAAAACACTTGCAAACAATAATTTGTTTGTTTTGTTAAGTTTCCCTCATGATTCAGTGTTGTGGGTGCCAGAAGTGACTGGGGAAAGCACACACAAGTGATATTCTCCTCTCCTTCACAGTGGAGAATCACACAGGTCTGATCATCCATAACAGTCACTGAGAGCTCCTGAATACCATGGTACCTCACTGGCTTGTGCTGTATTTTTTTCAAGCTCTATTTTTTATTAAATTCCTAATATTTTGTTATTTTAAAACATTTCATATCTGTTTTAATTTAGATATAGATAAGGGATGAAGGTGAGCTGCTAATAATAGAAGATAATATATAATAACCCATCTCAGTGTGTAACAACAATTGGAGTCAGAGGACAGATTTATGATATTTGATTCCACAGTAATTAAAGCTCATATGCTTAAAAGCTTGCCAATACTGACATAGCAAGAGTCATGTGTCTGGATAACCAGTATCTACTTGGGAAATTTTGATATGGAATTTAAATATAATGTGGCTAGGAATTTTATTTTACTTTTATCTTTTTTGTGGTTGAAAGTAAACCCAGGTTGCCAAGGTACAAGTAAGTTATACATGTAGAGAGGTACAGAGATATTTAGATAACAGTAAATTCACCACCCCCAGCAGCCCTGGAATTGTATCTGATTTTCAGAGTTTGAAAATTAGAGTATTTGTAATGTACTGGTGAAAATAATTAATATATGAATATTTTACCTGACTGATGAAAGATTGATTATCTGCAAGAACTTTGTTGACACTCGTGGAAGAATAATGGTGCCAAGACTTCTTTGTTATCAAGGCTGAAATAATTCATTAGGAGCAGCTGATATTACAAGTACAAAAACTGCAAGCTGAATAGACATAGTAATTAAATTAATGAAACTTTTTTTTCCGTTATGTATTAAAGATGTCTGATGAAAGCATTGATGCAGATCATTTTTCTGAGATGTTTATCTATTTCACTCTGTTCAGAACTGCTTGTGGCCACAGAGAAAGGTACACTTTGGTGCTTTTGTTAGGTTAAGGTATTCAAATTACAAAGGGCTTATAAATTTGTGTCTTTTTCTCATCTAGACTTTCAAATAAGTTTCTAACTTCACTTCTTTCCTTAAGTTTACTTACACTTTTTCCTGTATATTTATATCCCAAAACATCTTCAATTTCTTCATGGTCTCCCCATTGTTCTATTTCTTTGCAAAAAATTTCTACTAATCTTCAGTAAAAAGAATTGTCTTGAAAAAGATAATTCTCTATCCAACTCTGAATTGAATTTTCTCAGCTTACAAACCTCTTTTACATTTAATGTTCTTTTGTAGTAGCTATTGAGTTAAATTTTTATTCTCTGGATCTTTGCTTTGATTTCATTAAAGAGCCTAGCCCAAGTGGAGGAACAGCTGAGGCTCATCACAATGTGTCAGGGCTATTGTTCGTAGCTGAAAAAGAGGAAGAAAACAGAACAGAGAACAAGCCATGGAAGTCACTGTAAAGAAGGGGATTGGAGACCAAGTAAAATGTTACACAGAAGCATTCTCTGAGGGATTAATAGACAGCACAAGAAAATCAACTATGATAATTCTAAACTTGAAAAGGTAAAGCGGGTACTAAAGAGGATGTCAAAGGAATTGTGAAGATTTGTTCTTTCCCACCTCTAAAGCTTTGTCTTAGCTTCAGGGAGACACGGGGGAGAAGCAGACGTGCCTCATCTTAGGTGTTGGAGTTATATCCCAGGACTTATGCTCTGTCTTTAAAATTCTAGCTTATTTCAGCAATAAACCTAATATAGGACTTAATTTCTAAAAGTGATATTGAAGAAAACAAACAAACAAAAAGAAATATCTACATTATGTCTTTCTTGGATTTTTTTTTTGTTTGTTTGGTGTTTGGTTTTTTGGAGGTTTTTTTGTGTAGCAAAAATATCCACTTTTTTCACTTGAGCTCTTTAAGTAATATTTTTTTACTTTAGAAAAAATAGCATTCTAATTTGTCTGTTTCAGTTAATATCATTATCTATGACTTTTCCAACTTATGCTTTGGACTCAGAAATTACTGGTGACTTGTTAAAAAAGGGTTTTAATGAGTCATTGCTAAACTGAATTAACTACATAACATATTAGGTGAAATTCATCTCTATCTAAAGTAATAAAGTTTTAACAAAGTGATTAAAAAAAAACCCCTAAGTGTTTGCCCAATGAGAATCCATAGGATTTTATACTTCTTGCCACTAAAAACATAATCATTGAAATGGTACCCACTAGATCACATCTGCTATCTGCTCAAAGGACATTAGTTCATTTTACCACTAATTTTATGCCTAAACACATTTGTTTATTGTTATCTGAGGAGTATTACAGTTTTTCTTGTTTACAACCCTGGTATCTTAAGGAAAAAGGTATCCAACCCTAGGAGAGAATAGTTTCTGAATTTCTTCATTTCATAACTACCTGGCTGAGAGATATCTGCAGTGGTTTAAATCAAGAACTGAACTGAAGAAAGAAGAATTTACAAGATTTTTTTCTCTTGTTTGTCAGAAATTCTAGTGTAAGTTTCCTGAAAATCACTTCATTAAAATTGATCCGGTCTTGTTTTGTTTTGTCTTGTTTTGTCTTGTTTTGTTTTGTTTTGTAGATCTGAGCTCAGTCTGCAGAAAGAAATCCAGAAGTGTGGGTGAGCTAGTGTTACAATTTCTGGAAAGAGTTAACCTCCTCAGAACAGGATCAAGGACAAGAACCAAAGCAGAAATGCCTGCAATAGTATCATCAAGACACTAGAGGATGACTTTGTCGGTTGAAACAAACACATGGAAAGTGAGTAGTCCCTGCTTCCAGGATATTGACATATTTTAGGTAATAATTGTGAAGCATCATTAGAGGAATGAGTTCTCTCTCCACTCATCTGCTGCAGAAAAGGCAAAGAACAAGACACATTAGATGGGCATTCTAATTAACAGAAATTAAAAAAATTGTGTTTTGAGAAACATCTCAATTTTGGCAGTATGTGGTAGTTAATTCCAGGACAAAGTGTTAGATAAAGCCCTTTTCCAGTTACGTGTTCCAGAAGGAGTCCTGCTCAGTATTCTGAATACTGAATTATATTTTGGTCAGGAATGAAAAAAGTGTCTCAAGAGTTTTGTTATAAACCTTCATCTGTAATGTCCATGTGTTTTCTGGGAGCTCACATCACTGGTGAGTTGTCTGAATACTAGACAACAGCACCCTGACAAGCTAAGTCAATTCATTAGCACATTAAAATCTCAATATCCCTGTACATACACTAAGTTCTCCTCTATTAAGAGCTCATTTTTAACTCAACAGCTGCACAGCAGTGTTTGTATTATTCTGCGGCATCCCTCTACAAGTAACAAGGACAAGTCTCATGCTTGTATTCCAGATTCTGTCTTCTAACATTTAGTGAGTCTAGATAATAAATTTCTATATCAAAAATTAGATTAACCTCTCTGGTTTTTTTATTCATTTCTGATGAGTGCACCAGCAAGTCTATAAATCCCTAAAATTCTCCATGTTTCATGTGACAAATAAAGCATTTTTGTTATATAGAAAGGACCAGAAAGTCTCCTTCATGACCATCAAATAAAGTACCTGGGTACTGGGTACCTGGACAATAAAATGCTGCTTGATTAAGTTTATAATTACTCGTGCCTTTCTCATTATAAAAAGCTGCTGGTATTGATGTACCACTTGAATGTATCCCTGTATCATGAGTAAGTGGGAGAAATCATTAGCAGTACAAACTGCAAATCAGTCCCACTGTTTGCTTCAAAAGAAATATTAAAAAATATATTGAAGAGAAAACCAAATTTTTCTTATTCTAGGCAGTAACATTCTGGATTTTTATTTTAGCAATCTTGTACTGGATTCTCTAGGAGTTCTGATTTAGTCAAGCCGACACCAATAAAGAACTGGAGTTCTTACAAGAAGGACTTATTGGGAAATAACACCCAAACCAGTGGCAAAATGTGGACATACCTGACAAAGCAACACAATTCAGTCATCTGCTCAGTCAGGTACAGAAGCTAAACATGAATAACTAAATTCAGAATGAGCTACTCACCTTACATCCATTTAAAAGTCATATAAGTGATACTAGTGCCATCTAAATGGATTCACCTTATCCAAGAGCCATCTGAAATATGTGCAACAAAATGCTTTAGGCGGTGTCTACTTCTCTCTTTCTCACAGTCTGGATTGATTAGTTCAAATTCTGATGTCTGTCTTTTATACGCCTAAAGGTGCATGAGACTAATCCCATTCTAAGTGTTTCTTTGCCTAAATTCCTGAAGGGGTCTGATTGGGCATTCCTTCTTGGAGCATGCCTAAATGGTACTGACAGTTTTAAGCCAAGTGTAACTGGGGCTGACTCATGTTTTGCCTAATGTCTTAATGACAGAAAAAATGTAAGGTGCCTGTGTCAACTTACCCATCAGCCTAAAATTTTCTACTTTGCAGGAAATTATCCTGACCAAAATGCTGTGGGCTATAAAGGAATGAGAAACTCATGACAAAGACCAATATTGTGACCATTGTGGGATTGGCTAAGTTGCTTCACTAAGCCTCTCATGTTAAAGCAACTGCTTCCACAGTTTAATATAACAGTCATTTGACTAGAGGATGAAAATGAATCTAAAGTTTGGTATAACATACAAAATAGGGAGGAAAAAGAGGAGTCAAATGTAGAGGTAGATGAATACATGGGACATTATGTAAACCAAGGTGGTTGGGTGGAAGCAAACACATCCTTTCCTTACTGTGACATGACTGCATCTTCTTGTGAGTCCCAAAGGACTGCTTAAAGCAGGTGTTACTCAGTGCATTTATCACAGTAAGGGGGCAATAATCTGACTTTCAACAAATGATGTACTCTCTGTAAGCACTTTACAATTATGTTCATGGGTAAAAAAAGCTACCTGGAATTGCATAGTCTTCTTTAGGGCAGCCTGCTGTTCTTTAAGATAATCTTACTTGTAAGGCGCTAAATAAAAAAGCTAACAAAATTTGACAGAAAATGTAGTTGGATGCCTATCTTTTGGTAAAAAACTTTTCCAAACCAGGAGAAACAAGGATATGTAAACCAGACATTTTATAAGATGGATCGTTTTGAAGCTCCTATTCTTTCAGATTTGTATGTCCAAGGACATGATGACATGCTTATAAAATGTGCACATGACAGTAGAACCATAGAGGTTTAAGAATTTCAGATGTCATAGATCTACCAAGTTTTTGTTTACTTTATTTTGTATTCACTAAGAGAAAAATAACTCATATATTAACTGGAAACAGTCATTCTCAGTATCAGATTGGTGATTCATAAAAGAAAATCTTAGTAGAATCAGGTATATTTCTTGAAGACATGAAGGACAACATGAGTGAATTCAGGGATTTCAGTTCAATGATGGATAGCTGAATGAAGCAGAAATGATCTGTAGAAAACAGGATATAAAATTAGATGATATATTCATCTTTTGTGGTATTAAACATTTCCTCCACAGGGATGATGTGACACCAGCTTTATAACTTCTTCAATTCTGAATTACTAGTATTTCCAAGGCTCTTGTCATAACTTGTACATATGAAACAAGAATGTCTTGATGATCAAAGTAATGGATTTAACAAATGACAATGACATTGACTTACTTCAGGATCAGTCTGAGACTCTAAGTGAGTAGAAGTGTTTGGTTTTTATTTTCTGTTTTTTTAAAACTCTTGAGGCTGTTTTGGAACTGGGCATTTTCCCAAGGAAGCAGGTAGAAATAAAATAACACTGGATTATTAACCTTTCTAATAAGCACAGAAATTTGAAGACACTGCAAAACTTACTTTCAAAATGAGTATCAGTTACTGAGAGTGTCTGTTTTTCTTTGAATGATAGCATAATTCTGCAAAATATTTCAAACCAAAAAGGATTTTAAAGTACTAAATAGCACCTTCTAACACCTAAAGGAAAAAAAGAATTTATTTTTAAAAATCCACCCTCCTGAAACTGTTTTTTTCTGTATGAAAAGATTTTGTAATCTGTCACAAAAGGGAGAAAAAAAGAGAAGAAAAACGTCCTCTCACTATCTTGTAGATGTCCTGATATACTGCCATATCTTAGGGGAAAATTATATTTTTTGCATTTTAAAATATTTTAACTTCTTTTATTTCTAGGACAGTGACAGCAGAAACTTATTAGCAATTAAATGTATTTTTAAGTATTTCCTAATTCTTTCTCAGCATATTCTATTGAATACTCCTGCTGCCAACTATTCAGCTTGTGGTCTATTTTGTGAATGCATGGAAAGACAAAAGCTTCAGGTGGCCTAGATGTAACCAAGGGAATCCAAAATCTTTTAGCTTTCTCTACAAAGCATTATTCATATAAATGCATGCATCTGTATGCTTGATTAAGCAAATACATTTGGAAAAAAATATTTAGAATCTCCTTGACTAAAGGTTCTCTTGGAAAAAAGGAAGGAAAATAAACAAAGATGTGGAAACAAAGAAAGGCGCAAATAAATTATTAAGAGAATGCAGTTTAAGAACTATCCTTATTTTCAGCAGTGAGATTTATGAAGAAAGCAAAATTAGGAAATCTGGAGGCTCATTGAAAGTCCACTTCACAAAATTATGAAAACTTGCAGAATTGTGAGGTCACTGGGAATCTAAAGTACTACTATTTTTTTTTTAGGAGGCATTTATTTCAGTATTTTACAAAACAACAATAGTATTTCTGACTTTCCTCTTGGAAACTGCATACGACTTTTGGTTTAGCCAGTTCCTTGGCTTTTTCAAATTTATCTCTAGCTTCCCAGGGAGCAGTTGCTCAGTTTCCAACCTTGCCATGCTGCTCATGGCCAGCAGGACAGCAAAGACGAAACACTGTCTTCATTGAATCTCTTGCCTTGTAATTTGATAAAATATCTCTGCAATTAGGCTATCAGCCTTTGGAATGGGCAAAGTAGAGGCACCTGGCATTTGAGGAACATTTGAGAATATGCCAGAAGTTTTCTGAAATCTTCAAAGTCTATTTTGGGTTCACCTTGTTGAAGGAATTGACTTATCACAGGTTTCTGTTTGCCCCATTCTGCAAAGAGAGTACCTGCCATGTCAAGTAAAAAAAGGAATGATGGAAGAGCTAGCAAGCAATTCTCATCTGACATACATCAAAAATAAAAGCTGTGGATTTTAGTCCTTCTCATTTGATGTACACATAAATATAGAATTTAAAATGTTCTGATATATCCATCAGTTCCCAAGGACTGCTTTGATTTTCTTTATTCACATATTCTAAGTATCAGGGGAGAGCAGTATATTTCTCAAAATAAGGAAGACCTATTGAATTTGACTATAGCCCATTATAATGTCACTTTTAGAATAAAGGAATATGTTCCTTTACACTGGAACAAGATGGCTTCACCAAATTGTGTATAATTTTAAATGATAAAGCTGTTTTACTAGCTCTTGCTTTTAGAGATGTAATTTGAATACCCAGGAAATCAATATCTGCTTTGTTACATGATTACAACCAAATAATTGAAATATCAGAAGGGCAGTGAGCTGTAGAGCCTTTGTACTGAATAAATAAGACATTATAATGCTTTGAGTATAGATGCAGTTCTCAATTTAGCTGTGTGCAACTTCTGAAAGCACTTTTTTAGCACTGTACAATAGGTGTGTAAAAATGAGCACCTGAAAGCAGCAGTGACAGTTTACAGCATTCAGCAGTGTCATCAGTTTTCAAATGGAACTTCCCATTGCTCACCATAGCACTTCTGCAGACAAGCCACAGAAAGTCCACTCAGGGAAGAATATTATGCAAAATCAAGCCAAAGTGACGAGATTGATTTTGGACAAGTCTGAAGGCTGGAAACAAGCTGCTGCTTTCTGCGAGCTAGGAACAATGCTTTACAAACCCTGGTTCCTCTGAAAAACAGAATAAAAAGAACAGATCTATATAAGGGAAATAATTCATGTTTTCACTTGTGAAGAAAAAAGGATTCTCCCTTATGATATAAAATCGGGAGAATGTGTAGGTGAAGCACAAGTCAAGGTTAATATAAATTATGTATCTGCTACTTAGTTGCACAGCAGAGCAAAGGAAAAAAAACAGGCTCTCTTATCAAAGAAAGACTGCAATATTATTTCAAAGATATTCACTGTGATTGTAGGATAATAGTTTTAAAACTGGAGTAAGCATGAAGGTTGAGAAGCTTGCTTAATGAAGCACTAGCCTTTCATCCCTAGCAGTATAATTTAAATCCATCTTTCAGTCCTAAGTAAAATGAGTGGCCTCATCTTTGTCCCTCATGGACAGTAATACACATTATATAACCACTGCATGTAATTTGACACAATTTAGTACAAGCAACAGCCATTTTGTCAGTAGAACACTAAGCTTCAGCTGTCACAAAAGCTGAAATAACTTTTTTTTTTCCAATACTGCAACTTTCAAGAGTACTTATGTTTTTACTGAGGAGTCTGTAATAATCCCCACTTTTTCCCACTGCAACCCTCATTCCAGCTGTGATTCCTTATCTCCAGCTTCTGTATCAATTCTTCTAAGATCCAGATTTTAACAATGAAATTTGTGTTACATCTATTCTTTCCTTTATTTTTTAAGTATTGACAGGATTTCACTTTTAGATCTAAAACTCCTGACATCTTATGTACAAAATCAGTATCTGCTTTTGTGAAATTAAACAAAGTGAAAGTAACATTAAGTGAAATTTTGCAGGTAGTCTTGTAGCTGATTTTCAGTTACCTAATCTGTAGGGTTTCTTACTTCTATTATTAATTTCAATAATATAAGACATCTTTGTGTATTCATAACTTACAGGGATGAATGTGAGACTACATGCAGATGTCAACCTAAAATTATTTTTCAATATACAGGATAGATAGCAGTGTCACATTTTATGTGTCTTTTCAAATAAAGTGGTCCAATAAACACCGATGTTTAGAGAGCCCAAAGGCGTATCTATGAGATTTTGAAGATTTTCACTGTGAAATCATCTAGTGGCCTAGTGGGTGATAGTGATTAGGGACATAGTGCCCATTGTCAGAATATAGGTGAGCTACTTTTGATATTTTTCTCAAAATTTCACCTGCCATGTAAATAACTTATAAAGTTAGGGGTTTAATTCTTTAGGAAACAATAATTGATTCTTATTTTGTGCTGTGAATGTAGAGCTTCAGTTCATGTCAAGAGGATTTTTACTATTTGTTTGTTAGTACAAAGTCAAAATTTTGGTCACATTCAGCCTCATTAACCTGGATTAGGATAGGTAAAGTAATATATGTAATTCTCCTTTGAGACAAGAGGAAATGGCTTCAAACTGCACTAGTGTAGGTTTAGGTTGGTTTCAAGAAAAATGTCTTCACCAGAAGAGATGTTAAGCATTGGAATGGGCAGCCCATGGAAGTGTTTGAGTACCCATTCCTGGAAGTATTTATGTCATGGAGATGTGGCACTTCAGGACACGATTTAGTGGTGACTTGGCAGTGGGTTAGTGGTTGGATTTGATGATCTCGAGGCTTTTTCTATGCTAACAATTCTATAATTCTTAATTTCTTCACATTGTGTGCATGTGCAAATATGAATTCTTACCCTGCTACTCCCATAATTTAATGGGAAATTTTCTATATAGTAATTGTATCAGTGGTTCTTTCTGCATAGTGTGCAGTCTGTACCTTATTTTTTTGCTTGCTGAACACTAATAGATGGTTTTGTTCTCTTCTGCATAGTGAAAAGTAAGGTTGTAAAGTTTTACTAAGAACAGCAGCCTCAGTGAATTAAATCCTACCACAGCAAAAGCAACTGCAAAAGCAGCTACACAAACACAGGGTGTGACTCTGATTAGTACCAAAATTATTTTAAACATATTTGTAAGAAAAATTAATTTATAAAAAAGCACCCATAGGTTAGTCAAATCTGACTAACTTTTAAGAAGCATTGTACTGGTATATTCACTGGGATACTTAAATTAAAAAAAAAAAAAATATTTGGGACATTATCTCCATTTGGATGCTTACACACAGGTAAAGATCCATCTAAATTCTGAAAGGTTCATATATTTTTTATTTGAAGGTAGGAGATAAACACATTTTAAAAGACTCATGATAGATCATTAATTTAGTTTTTAAAAAATGATAGTGTTTTTATTTAATGCTTATACACTCTAAAGCACATTTTTGTATTCTTTAATTAAACAACCCCCCTAGTGAAAGTCATTATATCACAAAAGGAAAAAAAACCATCCCTCCTCTCTTAAGATTACAAATTATCCATGTCTGTTTACTTGTAAACCATACATCTTTGTTAGCCAATAAGGTTTTAGGCCTTCTTTTGTCTAACTGCAATCCAATTTCCTTGCAGCAATTTTCATGCAGACAATTAATTCAGAAAGGAGTGTGGGAATGTCCTGGGGTGACTTTATGATTCTGAACTGTATCCCCATTTGTCTGTTTAGCCCAGAAAGCTGAAACGTTATTGATTCTTAACAACATGATACTCCATTGTTGTAATGCATCAATATAAATTTTGTTTAAGTAATGATAACTTAAAGGTGTGTTTTGTGTGAGAGTAACGGATTCCCATACTCTTCCTGGTTCTGATAAAACAGAAGTAATGTTTAAAATTACCTGGAATTTAATCACTTCTCTGGAAACAGGTGTGTGCATCCAGACTAATATTTTCATTCATTTCTATCCAGAGAAGCTTTCTTCTGCAAAATTAATAGAAAACCCCAATGCTCAATAGTACTTTAATAACAGCAGGCTGTGTATTCTTGGGGCAGGTTGCAGGGGCCTAAGGATAAAACAGAGAACTCATGAACTGGATTATGACTTGACATGGTACTTAAATCCACTCTTCTAATAAGCCTAAAATACCACATCAAGGAGAATTTCAAAGTCTACCTTTTTACAAAGTCTGTACAGAAGTCTCTTTTTCTCAGTCTCAAAAGCTTTCAAGGGCAAAAAGGCCAAGACATGAACACTGTCTTGTCTGCAGAATTCACATCAAACATAGCATTTAGGAACACTTTTCTATTCCATGTTTTATGAGAGACATTTAAACAGTTACTGGTTTAGATGTCATTTAATTATTAATGAAGGCATTCAATCTTGAGTATTTTTTTTACAAAATCCTTTTGACAGAAGGAAAGCCCACCGAAATTCACTGATTATCAGTTTAATGTTTGTGTACTGTAAAAAATTACTTCACTTTGTTGATTGTCATAATGCAATCGTGATTTTTCAAAAAGACACTTTGCTTGGTTAACATTAAGGAGGAGGCTGCAAGGTTAGCACCAGTTGTTACCTCCAGGCCCAGAGTGCACTGATCTGTAAAGATATTACCAAAGAAAAATCTATATGATTCTATTAAATTAAAACTGACATCTACCTCATCATCATCATGAAAAGAAAACAGAAAAGGCCACGGAAGCAAATATCTCATTATCAAGTGTGACAAAGATTTAATTAGGGTAATTTTTCAAGAATATTTGCTTACTGGGCTGTGGCTTTTATATGTCTCTGGTTCTTCAAATATTTAAAGTCTGTGTTGCCTCTACAATAAACGAGTAATTAATCCAGCAACGTCCTCATACAACTATTTTCCCTTTTTTCCCTCACATAAAGGGGGAATGCCCAGAATCACTGGAGCAGAAGTCATTCTTTGTACTGCTCTAAGTAAAAGCTGTTGCAGGAATGGAGCTCAGAGCTGTAATCTAACCACATTTTAATGCTAAACTTCATTGAAAACAGGAAGCAGGTCTTGGAATTCTGAAACTTTATTTCTTTTCAAACACAGAGTTCTGCTGGGTTTTAAATATATATATTTACTTATATTTAGAGTACCTATGGAGTTGTAATACTGATTTGATAATAATTTTGTTAATTAAGTTCTCCTTCACTAAGATGTGAGGAAATATGGAGATGTATTGCAGCAAATGCGCATGTCCATATAGCATCAAGAAGATCTGAGTACTTTAGTTACATTTATTAAAATAATCATTAAGTTAATGGGGCTAAGGGTTAATTAACCTCATTGCTTATTGATATAAGAATGCCAATTTTATCAGATAGTTCACATTATAAATATTGCACACTTTTACAAACATAGGGATTTATAATGATAAATTTTATACAAAATAGCTGCAAGTAAATAGTTACAATTTTTGCTTTTATTACTATGCCCAAATCCCTTCCCTTCCCTTCCCTTCCCTTCCCTTCCCTTCCCTTCTCTTCCCTTCCCTTCCCGCAACCTTCCCGCAACCTTCCCGCAACCTTCCCGCAACCTTCCCTTCCCGCAACCTTCCCNGTAAATAGTTTCAATTTTTTCTTTTATTCCTACCCTCCCATCCCTTCCCTTCCCCTTTTTAATAAAATGTCAATACTAGAATTTCATTTGCTGGTATTAGATTTACAACCCTTTCTCTACAAGAAAAGGAGAAACATTTTCTCATTGGTTGCCTAAATTTCCTGTGTATTGCTTTTACATTTATATTAATTCTGATGTATACTTATTTTCTCAGTAATTTTCATCAAATAATGTCACCAGACATGCTGCAAGCTGAGTCTTTATGGCAAATCTCAGACCTACGTGCTTTGCTTTGTTTTGTTTTGTTCTGTCACTTAATGACAGAGCACACCTTCAATCGTCTGTGAAGTGCAGGATATTTCCATAAGGCAGAGCTGATTTTGCTTTCCCTATGCATAGCAGTTAAAATAGATTGCTAGGTAAGCTGGTGTGTCTTCAGGTGCTACTTCCATGACCATAAAGAAAGTTAAAAATGTCACAAGAAAAAGTGCTAAGCAAATGCATAATTTAATGCGAATCCTCAATTTGAGACTCTGGAGTGGAAAGGTTACACAGGCAGAAGGCCATTCTAAAGCCCCCAGGTGGACTGGCCAGATGAATCCTTCTTGAATGGCCTCTTGAATGGGGAACTCTGGGGATTAAGGACTCTTTCACTTGGATGAGGTCTGGCAAAGGAGCTGAATCCAGTGGAGAATGTCAAACCTGTTGGAGGTTACTTTGTGTTGCAAAGCAGCTGCATAAAAAGAGAGTTAATTCTCAGCTCCCCAGAAGTCATCTATACTTAGTTTCAGGAACATAAGCTTTGTGTGGCCAAAGGCTAATGATAAAGTTAATATATTTCCCAGACTAAAAGTTAAGGGCACAAACTACCTGCCAATAAAACTGAAAAAGAGTGAAAAAAGCTGAGAAACTTAGAGTGATTTTAGTATCACTATGAAGTCTGTATAGTTTTCTTCTAGGAACTTGCATCCAGAGAATTAAGTATTGCTTTGTCTCCATTGCCAGGTGTTAGAGAAATACACTTTTTTTTTTTTTGGTTGGTTGTTTTTTTTCGGTGTAATAATGTGCACGAATCTGTTACAAATGAGAAAATGATCAATAGTAACAGCAATGTTGTGTCTCATAGCTGTGTCTTAAAATGAAAATCAGTCTCCATGTAGAAGAAAGAGCTGTCAAGCCAATTCTCCTCTCTGGCTGTGGAATAAGTACATAAATAAGATAAAAGCATTGTGAAAAAATAAATTCAGTCCAACAACCATGCAATTTATTCTTAAAGTACTATAGTGAATGTAGAATTTTACTACCATAAGCTGCCATATAAATGACTTTAAATCATATGGCTATCTTCAAGATTAGTAGAAAATACTTCTTCATGGCCAGTTAAAAGATATATTTGTGCATGTGTGTGTATATAAGTACGCATATTATTCTAAAGTGATAAACAGCTCAAACTCATACTATGAGTTAATTATGTTGATTCTCAAGAGCCTAAGGAAGACAAGGGAATAAACTGCGAAATGTGAGGAATAGAAAAGGTAACAGGCATGATGGAATAGAAGGAGGCAAGAGATGTGTTATTTAATTTAGGAGAGTCTTCCACATGTAACATTCTCAGAAGCTGATGCAGATGCTAAATTAAATTACTATAAAATAGGTTATGATGTTGGGTACTATTTCTGTATATCACTATATATCACTGAAGAGATGTGAGAAGAAAAAGACACTCTTTCATAATCTGCAAGTCTGGACAATGTATTCTCTGTGGTTACATAAGAAAGAGTTGTGGCCCATATCATGCATATGGTTTTTTGTCCAGTTCCTAAGATACAAGTCTGAACTACATATGAACAAATAGTGACAATCTTCCTTTATAATTATGAAGAAAAATAGGTATTTTTGAAGGAAGGTAATTATTTAAATTATTCTGATCAGTTTAGCACTGCTAAGGACTCAGGACAATTATGCTAAGATCTATACACCAGTGTTGAAGCTGTATGAATGTTGGAACAAAACTGAAAAGGAAAAATAATGATGAGTGGTTTAGGAAGAAAAAACTATGAAGAAAGGCTTAAAGTACCACTTCTCAACTGTCTAGAAGAGACCAAGAGACTAAAATAATCTTTAAATATGTGGCTGATTATTAGAAAGACAATTCATGATCTCCACTTTACCTGAGGACACAACAAATCGCAACTGACTTAACTTGCAGAAAGGAAAACTTAAATTAGTTTAAGAAAAATATTTCTTAAACTGTGGAGATAGTTAAGCAGAGCAACAAGCAGCCCAGGGATATAGTGGGACTTCTGTTATTAGATCTTTTTAATGAACACATCTTTTAAAAAATATGTTTACAACTTAAGAATGATTTCTGCATTCCTAAAAATAAGATTATTTTCTTTCTTGAAAACCTATACCTACATGCATGACTTGAATTATTCTATCTGTGAATTTTTTTCCCAGAGGAAATGAAATATTGTAGAAATACAGTAATACTAAGATCAGAAAGCAGATCATGAGACCACTGAGACAAAGCTTCTAACAGGGGTTTGGAGAGCACATTCTGGAGTTTGGAGAATTCAATTGTTCTTTAAAAGGTTCTTGGCCACTACTGTAACATCATTTCTAAAAATAAAAGAACAGCTCTCTAATTGGATTTAAATGATTTTTTTATTATACCAAAGATGAACTTCAATGCCATTTTTTGTAGCTTTTCTAGTGAGCATTTCAGATTTTTCTTTATCAGAAATATGACATGTAAGTTTTTCTTGTTGTGTTTTGTTTGTTTAATTGAGAAACTTGAGTTTTTTGTTAATTAAATTTATTAATTATTTATTAATACTGAGTCTGAAATGCTTGTCAGTCTCCAAAAAAATTCCAGGGATATCTACTGATATAAGTGAATTTGCAAAGCACAGCTTACATACATGATAATTTCCTGGAAAGAAAAAAAACCCCTGTGTTTTGTATCAATTAAGCTTATCAGTCCAGATGTGGTATGCAAGATAAACATACCTTTGTGCTATCTTGGCACAAAGCAATAATTCATTGATTGTGTTAATTATTGGTATGCTGCACAACATCTCTCTTGGCCAGATAACCAGCTATGCTATGCAAAATTTCCCCAAGTACTCCAGGTCAGGTAATTTTTTGAGACTACTCTGGTGATAATATTTCATAGTTGTATAAATGGTGAAAGCTTTGTGGGCTAAGTTTGAAAGCTCATATCAGCCTTCTAGGGAAGGTAATTCAGCTGCAGGGCATGACAGAGCTTGAGCTCAGTCTTGACTTCCTGATGATGCAAACTGAGCAAAGGGAGAACAGAGAGATTACTTTGGAAAGAGAGAGCACCTGAAGTAGTAGGGCAGCTTTATTTGCCCCAAACATAAGGCCTGTGATAGAATAAGGGTAAAAGAAAAAAAAATGTCCCAGTCCCACTTTGTTTTTCCTGTATTCTGTGAAACAGAATGGGCAGAATGGATTGTCACATTCTCTGGCTTGTACTCTGGACAGTACAGCATTGTAGACAAATTTGGGTGAACTCTACTAAAAACGCCAGTAGTTTTCACATAGAAATTCACCATTTTCAACATATTTTTGTCGCTGATAAAAATATTAAGCTGTTTGAAAAGGATTTTTTAAACAATGTGTTCACTATTTTTTCTTTCCTTTTGTTCCTCATTTCCTTATTTTCTGTGTGCTATGTTTTGTTTTTTTATATCCCACTGCCTGTTTTGAAATGAACTGTGTCAGTGATCAGGTACAGGAACACAATACAGATTCAGCTTGCTCATATGGAAATTGCTAATTTCAGCACAACAGCATTAATGGAAAATGTGTAAATCTGCTGTGTATACAGCAAATGCTCATGTATAATCTATTCTGCACAAGAATCTCAGGGCAGAAACCTACAAAAACAATAGCTTTTGTACAGAGCAGAGAGAAAAAGGGGCTAAAAAAGGAACAAAGAAGCAAGAAAAAAAATAATTGAAGACCGAGATGTTTTCAGGGCCAGATTTAACAAGTCTGGTTAGATCTGGAGTTCTCTTTTTTGTTTGTTTTCTCCTCTCTTTATGAATGCTGTCCATTGAACAGTGTTTATCTTGGTTGAAGAAAATCTTAGCTATTTTTCTACAAAGGGATCTGTTTCAAGGAGCTTGGAAGTTCTGGTTTTCTCTAAAGACCATCTGGCTTAGTACAAATCTCGCCTTATACCCTCACTTATAACCTACAACAATGTTTCTACTGTGTAAATGCTGATTACATATCAAGATTTGTATTCTGATACATATATTTTTTTCAAGAACCTATTTTGCTAAATCACACTGTGAAGTAATTAGTACAAAAAAGGTCTCCTTAAAAAAAGAAAGAAATTTGATGGTCTTGAAATTGTCCAGCAAATTTAAAGATAACTAGGGTTATATGAATAAAGGAAACTTAGATTTTTTTTAAAAGTATCACCAAAGAAAGTAAAAATATCTTTTCCCATAATCCTGATATGCTATAAACAGGGAAAAAATTGCAAAGTTCCTAATGGAATAAATAGCAAACTTTTTTCCAAGCTGAAGGGAGGCATCACTGGTGCTGTTTTAAAAAGAAGACTTGAAAAATTGTCTATGCAATCTCAAAACCTAAACAAGACATTGGGTAAAATCCTACCAGTAGTAAATTTTCAAAACTATTACTGTTGTAGTATGAAAGTCCCACTGAAGTGACTTAGAGAAATCTGAGGCACAGTGCAGTTGACAATAAATCAGTATTTTCATGTTGTCAACTTCAAAGGATTCAAAATTAACCCAAGGTAAAAAATACATTCCTCTTAATTTTCAAATAATTCAAAATTGTGTATTTGAATGAAATATGTATTATTGATTTTTAAAAATAACAACAGTTTTTTAAATTAAATAAACAGGTCTTATTACTTTATAACTTTTTTTTTCTTTTTTCCTTTTTTCCTTTCCCCCCACCCCCAGTAAAATCCTGCTCTTGATCTAGAAAAAATTTTATGAGAATAAGCTTTAGTTTCTACATCTCTGTCTCCTATGGGGTACCAAAAAACAATGTTGGGCTATATTATCATCTCAGAAATTTATATATAAAAGAGTCTCTTCATACAACAGCTTCTCACTTGAGAAGCATCTGAGAAAGAAATAACATCTGAAAAAAAAAAAAAAAAATCCTGTCTCACTGGAGCAAAATGAGAATTCACTGCATCACACCTGATAACTAAGTCAAGCCCATGTACACTTCTTCAACAAAAAACAGATTGAAGAAGAAAGCAAAATAAACAAACAAACAAAAAAAAAAAAAAAAAAGGAGTGTTTTTACATGAGTTTTCTTCACATGGCAATTTATTATTAAAAAAAGTAAAACAAAAAGAAAATTATTGGTGTTAAAGTGTATCTACGTTTAGCTTGATGTCTCATAGAAGTGTCATTGACAAAATTAATGTCTAGTAGGGATATTTTCTAAATGTTCAGATTAAATCTGAAGTTTTAACGAAGGCTTATCAGTTTGAAAGTGCTATGCTTGTGTGGTCTTGTAATGGTAATTACATTTCTCTTCCCAGTCAGACAATGGAAAAGAAAGAGAAAACAAAATAGTTTCCAGGGTAAAATACTTGAGATCTCCACACAAAGGAATCATCACTTACATTAGAACTACCTATCATTCACAAAATACTGGTGCTGTTAATCTGCCCTAAATTTTCAGCCTGGGTTTTTAAGCTTTTCTCAGAGATCTAAGAAATATCTTAGTGGAAACAAATCCTGTTAGAGAGCACTGAGGAAAAGATGTGCTGTAAAAGCTGCTTATTTTTCACTCAAGGGGACAAATCTGCACCTCAGCTTTTGACAAAGAACATATGCAAGCCTGTGGGGCCAAGTTGCAGGCAAACATCATCCCCTCAGTTCCCCTGTGCCCTTGTCCTACTGGAACAAACACCAGCACATGGGAAAATCCAAGCAAGATAACACAGATGGGAACCCAATTTCATCCAACAGATCCCTTAGCTTAAATTAATGATCCAATAAATAT
The DNA here is from genome assembly GCA_013397375.1 of Toxostoma redivivum. Classification (NCBI taxonomy): domain Eukaryota; kingdom Metazoa; phylum Chordata; class Aves; order Passeriformes; family Mimidae; genus Toxostoma; species Toxostoma redivivum. The sequence goes on from VXBI01011585.1 coordinate 1,913,554, forward strand.
ATCTACATTTTTTTTCTTTCAACAAGCATTTATTATTTCTTTTAATTTCATTGATTCTTTTTCCTTTTGTCAGTTCCCAGGATCATATCTAAATTATGATATCTAAAGCTATTTCCTGGAAGGCTGAAAAATAAATTTTCTGTCAAATGTTAAACAATGCGAGAGCACAAGACAATAAGTGTAAAGGAGAAGCAGCTAGTAGCAGTGTGTCAAAATAATTTTATTAGAGTTCTACATACATGATCATGACAAGGTTGCCTTTAGACAACAGGGTTGTAAATAGAACAATAGCAGGTTGGAGATTGTTGGGTAATTTTTTCTAAAGAGTCAAAGATCCACAGATACATCACTTCCTCTTGTGAGTGGAGAACTTGGGGGACCAAGAACTTCCATCCATCTGGAATGGAGTGGTAGAAGAAATGGATGGACAGCAAAGAACATAAATACCAGGAGAAATTAAGTCAAAAGGCAAAAAATTATTGAGAGAGAGAGGTCAAAGAAGAATACCTAGAAGAAAAGTTTGCAGTAGTTCATAGATAAAGAACATGCTCTAGACTAACTCTCACAACAGGTTTCAGTGCAGCAGAATCAACTACTCGCACAGGAAAACCTGGCAGAAGAAGCATAAAAGGCAAAAAAGGTCAGAAACCTAATTTGACCAGAGAGATAATAGCAAGGAAAGGAAAGTTCTGATCTTTTTACTCTGCTATAAGGAATTAACTTAGAAACAACAGACCAGAGGGCCTGAAAAAAGCAGAATGTTATGGAGTTAGCTCTGTAACAGGAGTTTCCTATGTGAAGGCAAGCTAAAAATTAGGGTGGTAGCTATTCTTGACTCTGAATATTGGCAATGTATCCCAAGAGCAACAACGCTGGGAAAGACAGAATATGAGTACAAGGAAAGTAGTATTGATTAAAATATAAGGCAAATAGTAGTGTAAGCTTGCAGTATACCGCAAATTTTTGTTCCCAAGTAAGCCCATGAAACAAAATCTGCTCTTGTAATCAGACATGAACAGCAGGAACAACCCACAAAGTTAATGATGGACTCAATTTCATTTACTGTATAATAAGAATCAAAAATTATGATAAGTATCCTTGGACTTCACCTTTTTCTCCCACCTTGTCCATTTATGCAAACACTTATTGTATGTAAATAACTGGGTGCCATGGACACATGCTTGCTGCCTTAGCTCAATCACTTCTTCCTAGCATTTTATCAAACTCATCAGTTTAGAAAGAAAAGACATTTGTCTGAAACTCAGGGAGGAAAAAATTACTCTGCCATGCATACTTCTCATCTTAAAATATCTAATCTATCATACAAAAGAAAATTACTATTTTTACAAGATAAACTGATTATATAAATATGCAACATATTTGAACATTTCTTCTATGGAACAAAACTTACAATAAAATGTTCTGCTGTAACTCACTATTTTCATAAACTAGAGTAAAAAATGAACAAATTTATGAAAATCAAACTCCTCCAAAAGCAATTGGGAAAACAAAAATAAGTAAAATTGAAAGATTCATCAAATAGATTGTTTGCAACAGTTGAAGCCAGCTCTATTCAGAGAAGGTGATAATCTGTTCATTAAAGTCTCCTTAGTCTCTTATTATTTTATCAAATTTCAAAATATAATGGTGAAAAGGCAGTTTGGTGTTTCCAATATTTGAATAACAGCTTTTTGCATTTTAACTTATAGAAACAATTAGAAAGCAAAAATGTTTCATAAGTGATAGAAACCTGTGAACTTAGCTTATAGTTATGTTTCCCAAAATTGAATTGAAGGTAAAATATTACTGTGGTTCCTATACCTTGTCCTTAAACCTTGTGTCCTACTTGTGGCCAGGATAGGGGTAATTTTTTTGCAGTAGGCAGGAGGGGGATGGATAGAACCCAGAGGTTATTCTGTACAATTTCACATCATTTTCCATGAATAGGGAAGGGCTCATGTCCAAGTTGTAGTAACGTGGCTGCAGTCAGGCTCTGCAATGAGCTTTTTTCATGGTAATCCCTCATCTCTGGGAAATGCTCCCAACATGTCTTACATAGAGGTCCTAGACTCGTTTTTGGATTAGCAGGCAAGCCTAGCACTAAAACACACAAAACACACTACAATCAATTAACTCTTATGAAAATAGTGTTATTTGGAGATTCAATGAATGGCAATGGAAGTTAGAAAGAAAATTGTTGATGTAGTTTGACAAATATGTGTTTCTCAGAATGAACCTACTGTAGTGCACGAGATGCCTAGTAGTCACGGATCCATCTGTGGGTTTCATTATATGAGTTTTGTTACTGCTTCTTGCCCAGTAGAAGCACACATTTTGACTGTGCAGTGGCTGTAGTTATTCACCCATTAACATTTTGGAAAAGATTCAAACATACCTTCAGTGAAAAAAATAGAATCAGTTATTTAAGACAGAATTGCAATCTACATTTGGGGTAAAGTGAGAAAATACATGTGTAAAGCAAAATGAGATCTTCATGAAAGCTGTTAGGCTCAAAGTGACAAACGGAATCTAAACAGAATCCATGTACTTTAAGTACTACTAGTAGCAGCTTTCGGAAAACACCTGTTTTGCACATCATTTATTCAGCATATAGGGGCTGGTTATGCTAGACTGCTGTCAAAAAGCAAGAGACAAAAAAGATCTCTAAAATCCATATGTAGACTCAGATTTCAGTTTAGCATTTTCATGAAGAAAATTAGCATTCAACAGAAGAATGATGAAGTTAGGTAGTGGGCAGTGTAATGTTACTCAGCCTAAAGTTAGAGAACTTTACATATTTATAGCCTACTTTTTGAAAGTTTTCATGGATAAGATTTTATTCCAGGCACAACTAGGATGTCAGTAACACAGAAGAAAGCAGGTTTTGAGACAGAAAAGACAGATGATCTGGACTTGGACAGTAAAAATAAAAAGTACAAATTGTTCAAAGTGGAAATTCATGTCCTGCAAGAAGCATTACCATAACTTGAGCTGCCCAAAGATGAGGAGACTGATCAAATGAGTCTTTTAGCCATCCTTCTCTTTTTCAGACAGTAGAGAGAAAGATTGAATTCATCCTTCTTATTTGGAACAGTCATTTAGAGCAGAGTGTATTAATTTTCCCATAGAATATAGAGGAACTACAAGCTGATCAACTTAGATTCAATGTTGCAATTTTTACATACATATATATGCAATTTATGCCTTCACAGGAGTAAAAGTCTCATTTATGCAGTAAAGCTAATCATCCAAATGACTGCTCTGGTTTCAATAGTTCAGGGAGCATATTAAAAATAAAATATCCACTCAACACAAAATAAAATCAAGTATATTTTCAATTAGATAGCTTCAATTAAATTGGGATGCCCTCCTAATAAATCTATTAATGAGGTGGAAATTTGTACAAGATTTGTTTGAAGAGTTTGGTCAGTAATGCACTTGTACTGAACTTTAAAACTATATTCCTTAGCTGATAATGATGAATACATACTTTGATATAAGTTGATATTATTTGTAACTGTCTTAATGTCTAAAATAATACAACTTCCTTTCCTTTGCTTTTAATTTGGCCATTTTAAATACTTGAGTAACAAATGCTTCAAATTGACCAAATGGCTGATTAAGTTCAAGTCTAGAAAGCAATACTTTTAAAAAAACGCATACAATACTACTACATTTTTCCAGCAATTGACAATGGTATCAGTTGCATTACATATCTGTGCAATGGGATTGTTTTGGAGATGATTCTACAGAGAATAAAATTTTATGCACTCTTCAGGTTCATTAATCTCTACTGTATAAAATGCTGAGCCAAATTCTGATAAAATCAAATGTCTGGATGTTCATAGCTTAGAGTCTATGGACTCAGGAATATTTTCCCTAATGGACATCACATAATTTTAATTTTCTATGCATGTATTTTCAGCAATAACCAGTGTAAATTAGTTGCATCAAGTAGTTTGCTCAATTCCCTCTCATAAAATTTCAGGGAGGCAAAGAGAGACCAGAGCCTCAAAATCTCCTGTAGAAAACCATTCGGAGAGCGATTGCTGGATGATGTAAGAGGTTTGTGGAGGTGCTCACATGGCCCACGCTTGGGGTAACCCCCCTGTCCCCAGCTGTTACAGCAAGGAGTACATGCACACTGTGGGCCTGGGGCCAGAAACAGAAAAACCAAGGGAAGCAGCCTGAAAAAGTGCATGAAGCCAGCAGGAGCAGCTGTGAGTCAGAGCAGACCTCGGAGGCAGATGGATAGCAGCACCCAACCCCTGCCAGGCTGTGCCTTGTGCTGCCCCAGCAGGGTTTGTGACCCTTGGGAGCAGAGCGAGCTGTCTGGGAGCTGGGGGTGATGCTGGTGTGTCCTCCTGGGCATTGGTTACAGGGCTGGGAAATGCCTAGCTACTGAACACTTTGTAACTGTCTAGTATTGTGATTTATCACTTGTGTTGGTATTGATCTTTGTTAACGCGTTGTTCATAAATCAATGAACTGCTTCAATCCTAATGTGGTTTGAACCATGCAAACTGACTGGTTTTCCCCTATGACAGGATCCAATACAATTTACTTTTATTTTGCCCAAGGTCAGAAACATGTTTTGGTTTTTTTTTAACCTAGTCTCCACATCCTGGACAGCTTTACTGTCTTTCATCATCATACCTTTATGGAGAGGGACAGTAGGCAGAGCAGACAGTCCAGAACTCATTGTTCAGAGACCAAAAACTATACTGAAAACCTCAAAATTCATATTTCTTTCCAAATATCCTTTTCCCAGCTAGCTAATTTTCCCACTGTTCTATTTCTCAGTCTTCAATTTCTCACTTCACCTTTTTCTCTGCTTATCCTGGTGAAACAAGAAAATTAATTCCTCACTTCAGAGACAACTTTGGCAGGAGCAGCTCTTAAGCTCTGTCCTTTCTCTTCTCTATTGAGCTGATCATCTTTGCACAGATGATAATCTCCTTTAACATGCAGCAATGCTCTAACTAATTGTTTTATGGTAGAACAGCTGTCATTTAACTGAAACACAGATATTCCCCTACCAACAAGTGTGAAAATATTCTTACAATACTAATTTACAGGATAACTTTGGTGAAGCTTTATCTTTTGAGATGGAGGGCCCAAATATGAAAATCTCTTGTCTGACAATTAAACCACATTTCTCTTTTCAAAGGCAAATTTGTCTGCTACTAAACTAATATATAAAATATTTTAATTTCTCTTTCTTGTTTTAAAAGAAAGAGTATTTAAATTTGTACAAACAAATCTCAATAGCTTAAAATTTCCCAGCTGTTCATCTCTTTTTATGTATTTATCTCTCTGAGATGAAGGCAAACTGTCTAGTTAAGGTGCTTATTGTTGAAAATTGAAATTGAATGTGATATGAAAAAGATGAAAACAATATTATAATTTTTCTCCCTGTTTTTCAAACAGATGGATAATCAGGGAGAAGGATGGAGGAAGAAATACACAGATTACATGCTCTCATAAAGCACATACTCAAGTTAAAATCAAGCAGATACTTAAGTGCTTTGCTTGATCAGAATCCAAATCTCTCAGAAGGAGGTAAGTATTTGGAGCAGGTAAGAGATTAGATTAGGATAGTAGACAAGCAAGACTATTTAATTATCCTTTCACAGGCCACCCAATGCTTACTTCAGGCTCTTTTCTCTGAAAAATTATTCATCAGAAAATTTATTAACTATTTGCTGAGTTTAAATTTTAAAGTTTTCCTGTCACTTTCCTGGAAAGTAACTGCATGTGCAGCAATTGTTATACACTGGCCAATGTTTTCAATCGCTCCATTCTAAAATTTTGCTGAAGGATTGATTCTTAGGCATTGTCAGCATCCTCTGGTATATAAAATCTCCATGAAGAATTAGGCTACATGCTTAAACTTTGCATTTATACAAGCCAAAGCAACCTCCAAGCTGCGCCAAGACTAAAACTTGAAGAACCACAATCAGAGGCAAAGCAATAAATTTATGTATATAGGCATGTGCTATGTGCATGAAAAATACTTTTCTAGCTATAACTATAATTTTTTTTTTTTTTAAGGTCTTGTTTTAACTTTTTCCCCTTTGCTTAGCATACAGATATTGGTCCATTTTGTAGAGTTACTAACAGAATTTGGCACCATAGTTGGCTGGCCAAGCCAGTGGCTATGGATGAAGTCTATATCGGTATGGTTTTAAAAATTCCTCTGATTTCAAGATAAGAGTAAAAAATTCTAAGAAATATTCTCAAGTTATAAAAATCAAAGTAGATCTGGTTTTAGATTGTCGCATAGACAATGTATTTTTGATTAAAAAATATATGCATGCATGTGCAACAAGAATAAGACCAAAACCAAAAGTTTCTGTTTTGCCTTCTTCCTTCTCATGTCAAACAGCTTGACACTATACCTGATTGCAGGAAATCCAAAAGTCTCATTATTTAGGTCTACAAGACTTTGACTCTACAACCACATGAAATGATCTAATGTAGATAACTCATAAAATTATTTCATATGTCTTACAAGTAAGTACCTGGCAGAGGTACAGACTAAAATCCATAGTTTTCCATTGACAGTTTACACAGGAACACGACCTAAAATATCTTCTAAGCATCACCATCTCTAGTGTTTCCATGGATGTAACACTTTCTGTGTGGCTCTGAAGAACACCTTTTCATGTCATATGGCATTTTGAGTAGCTTCAAATGGCATATTTACTAAATGTGCTTTTATTTTAGCCTATATATTGAACAGTTGAATTTACAGGAGTGGCTGGTATTTTAGTGTGAAATTCCAAAGGATTTGTTATTAGGTAAAGAACTTCCATTGGTATAAGATAGCAGTGTGGCCTGACAGACTGCCCTCATACGGAGAAATCTGAGGAAGCTGGAGCTAATGGATCTTTCACTACTTTGTCATTACTTCATTGGCATAATTCAGATGAGCAAGTTTTAGAGTAAGGCTCAAAAATTCTTTTTTTGGCACTAGAGAGCAAAATCTTTTCATTCATAAACCAAAGAAGTATTGATTTGTTGTCTATTTATAAGATGAGCATTACCTTAATTCTATTTTAAGAGTTTTCCTACCATGGATAGAATGGTTGTCTCCAAATCTGCTTCTAGTCTACAGAATCAGACATATCACTGAATTCAGAGACCACACAGAAATCCCACACATAAATGTAACTATCTAATCTTACCAGAAAAGAATATATATGGGTAAAAATTGTCCCAGTAAGATTGATCCAGATGACATAAAACATTAATATAGTCAAAATCTTTTTAAGACCTAGTAAAATACTACCTAATTTTCCCAGAGATGAGCAATTGAATCAAGTCCCAGGTCTTCACTGCAAAGATTCAGTTAAAATATACTCCTTTGATCTTGCATTTGGAAGTAGCTAAGCAAAGGAACAACATGTTGATGTAGTATCCAAGGTTAGAGAAAAGCATAGAGAGATCTCTGCTGGTCTCATAGGTTCTCTTTATCAAAAAAACCCCAAAGGTATTTTGTCTTTGTATCAGACTTTATTTGATTTGATCAAAAGCTTTTACTCGCACTATTTAACAAATTTACAAGTCCATAATTTTGTGTTTTGTCACATGTAAAAGTCATCTATAGGAGATCTGAATATTTGTGTGTACTTAGGAGCCAACTGAATGAGAACTTTACATACTTCCTCACTTCCACCTGCTGTGTTATATTTTGACTTCCCTGCAACCTGCAGGAAAGCTACTGCTGGTTTTGGATGGCTGGGCAGAAAGCCATGTGGGCTCCTGCTGTGCCACAGTTCAGTTTCCTATTTGAGGTGTCACTGGCCAAGGTCTTTGGACATCCACTGTCATTTGTCTCCATGCATCTCTCATCTCCAGAATCTTCCTTCATTTGCAGGACCCTTCCTCCACTCACAATCTTTGCCACTTTCTTTCCAGGCCCCTTTATTCTTTCTGAGACCAGCTCCTCTCAAGGACTCTCTTTACAGCACCCGAAGACTTTGTTTTCCTAACTATATTAGACTGCCTACAGAGGAATTATGTATGATCATCCTTCTCATCTGTGATTCTGTCTCATGTCTACTAATTGGAGGGTTCATTATGTACCATTTTTTCAGTCCAGATGACAGAAGTTTGCAGTCAGTCTACACAGGGTACAGCTAGCAAGTAGGAGGTTTGTACTTGAGAATTCAGAAGCCACATTTTATACACTAGCACACACACATGAACACACATCTACCACTTGTCATATTCCACAACTTCATAATTTGCATTGTGTGCTAAGCCTTTTATCTAACACTGGCTTTGTATCTTGCTTTTAAGAAGAGGGTCTTGCACAAATACTGAAAGACTGATCAAGCAGAGGAAGGTGATACAACATTTCAGCATCTAAGCTACTCTGCAACGCCTGTTGGCATCATTGCAAATACAGTTTCTTCATGGGAAAACTCAGTTTCTTGGAGAACTCTGCCAAGAGTATGTACACATATATAATACAGGAAAATTAAACCAATTAAACATCCAAACCCAAATCAGACCAAACCAACCAATCAACCAAACTAAACAAACAAACAACCTCCAAACAAACAAACAAAACTAAGCAAACTCCAAAACAAATGCTGGAATCTTTTTCCAGCATGAGTTCTAGCAGAAACAGTTTTACTTGCAGATTCAACTCTACAAAATCAATTTCTCTTGTGAAAACTAGGTGCAAATATTGGCTTTTGTGTGATGAGGTCTTATGTACTTCATTAAGATGCTGAACACTGTCCCTGAGTGCCAAACACCTCCTGTGAGTGATTTTGTGGTCACAATCTCACAGGATTTAGCACAACAGACTTTACATTAACATTTGTCTCAATACTATGGGTCTTAATCTGCTGAAATTAAAAAAACTCAAGTTGACTTTACCAAGAAAATGACAGGGCTTAAATATAAAGAAACAGAAGACTAGAGGGGCATAGCTGGTTAATTGAACACAGTTGAACACAGTAATCTGAAATTTCAGGAAAGAGATGCTTGGATTTGTAGTCCAGAAGAGGAACATAAAGTCCTTTTCCCCTGTCCTGAAAACTATAGGCCAGAAACCACAGGACACTTATAAGATTGAGTCCTACATTAAAAGACCTAAAGGCAGAAATTATATTTCACCACATGAGAGAACTCTGGAGACTCAGGGGTTTATCTTACGTTTTTGAAATAACATTAACTTGCCCAAACAACCATGGTAAGTAGATTGTGTATGGTTTTGATTGTGAAAGTTGGGGGGTGGGGGGGAAGGGATAGAGAAAGGAAAATAAAAAGCAAAAAGAATCCCCACGCTAAAATAAAATCTAAGCAGCCGTGCTTTGAACATTAAGGCAAAAGTACCTTTATAGTCACCTAAAGGATATTTAATAACCTGGGAAAATATGTCAAGATAAGGATCAGTGAACATTTTAGTGCTGATCATGTATAGTTTTGCTTTACAATCAGAATTACTGTAGAGAAAAGGAACTAAGAAGGCAAAGCTGTGACATAGAGGGGGAAAAATGAAATATTATCAAAAAAGGATCAACCTTCCTTACACTTCTTTAAAGTTAAGATATTTAAAAATAGGTATTTAAAAAAAAAATCTATAATAAGATTCTTACCTAAAAATTAGTCTTTTAAATGTAAAATAAGTTCCATTAACCTCTATGAGAATACCCTGGAAGAAACCAAATCTTGGCAGTTCTCACCAAAAGAAATTATGGAAGAATGCAATTATAATTTTGAACTAAATCTCACAGAAACAATTATCAAGAAGAAAAATAACAACAAAAACATTATAAACTTATTATAATTTTAAGATCTATATACCTTGCTAAATTTTAAGGAAAAAAAATAGTACTAATCTCAAAAGAATACCATTGTGTGTGTGTTTGGTACTAGCCTAGAGAAAACACAGACATAACATATTTGCATAAAGTTTTTAAAAAATACTTGCTCATATTTGCAATTATATAGATGGGTCAAGTAATGTGCTGAATCTGGAGTTTTCACTTTTAGACGCCTGAAATCAGAGTGTATCCTGTACCAAATGAAAAAATCTGAAGATGAGCCATGAAGGTGTCCAGCAATCATCATGGCAGAACTAATATTTGATTAGAAATTATAAAGCCTAACATTACTTAATGCTGAACTGAACTGACTTTGTCAAGGCACTAAAAATTTAGAACTGAAAAGTCCCTCGTCATTATCTTGTGGCAGAGTAGCAATGGCATGATGCGTAATGATTCCATAACACAGGGAGTCTTTCAATGTAATTAAAAGTCAGTAGAATGGAACACAATTATAAGAATTTAATTTTTTTTAAGGCAATGTGTGATCAGCCAAGGAAACTCACTGTCACAGAAAATCATTGATATGTCATCTATGCCACAACGTGGAGACTATGATAATTTTTTGATCAATTATAATATTTGTGGGTATCCACTGTAGAGAGAAAAGCTGCACTGGACATTATACCACTACGTGCACATTTATCTAACGTACATGGATACTGCACATTGGCTAGACACCTGAAAAAAATTCAAAAGGTAGGCACTTGTGTTTCATAAATCACTTATCCACAGGCATGAGGAATTCACATACCAGAGTACTCATTTCACAAGTATTTAAACATCTGTAAGTTGTTTGTATTAGGTAGTCAAAGCTAGTCTTCCTTCACACTAACCAGAGAAAGCATTTCCAAAAGACACTTCACCTCACAGACGCAATGTCTTAGGCTTATTCCCTCCTTAGATCTCTTTATTTCTTTAACTCTTTATATGGAGAATCTGGTACAATTACCTTGAATCTAGCCAACAAGCTTTTTTGTGACTGATAGGCATTAGACTAATACTGTCCTCAGCATCTATGTCTGGCAAGAGCCAGGGCCTTTCGTCCTTTTTGTACTGCCACACTGAGGAGAGGGCTTTGGGAGGCTGGGATCAATCACACATGGAACAGGTGACCTAAACTGACCAAAGGGACATTCCAGGCCATGTGACATCATGCTCAGTACATAAAGTGGGGGGAAGAAGGAGGCAGGGGAAGACATTTAGAGTGTTGTCATTTGTCTTCCCAAGTCTCTGTTATACATGATGTAACTGCTGCTCTCATGGAGGTGGCTGAAGAGCTGTCTGCTCATGGGAAGCAGTGAATTCATTCCTTGATTTGCTTTGCTTGTGTGTGCAGCTTTTGATTTTCCTATTAAACTGTGTATACCTTAATCTGTGAGTTCTCTGCCTTTTGCCACTCTGATTCACTCCTTGATCCTGCTGGTGGAGGAGTGAGTGAGCAGCTGTATGGGGCTTGGTTTCTGCCTGGGATTGAAACACAACAGCCTCCTAGGTCTAAAAGCATCTGAGGTATGCTCTGAGCACAAGCAAACTATTCAGGTGTTATCCAGAAGGAATCTAGCTTGTGTGCTTTAATCTAGCGCTGGGAGAGTGGACAAATGGTGGCTGTGCCAGTTTGGCCTGGGCAGAGTTAATAGTCCTCATAATAACTAGTATGGAGCTGTGTTTGGAATTTGTGCTGGTAACAGTGCTGATAACACAGGGATGTTTTCATTATTGCTGGGCAGCTCTTGCACAGAGCCAAAGCATTTCCTGCTTCTCACCTACCATGCCAGCAAGGAGTCTGGGTTACACAGGGAGCTGAGAGGGATGCAGCCAGCACAGCTGATGCCAACTGATCAAAGGAATATTCCACATGATATGACCTCATGCTCGTAATATAAAGTGGGGAGAAGAAGGAGAAAGATGGGGGACATTTGGAGTGATTGAGTTTGCCTTCTTAAGTCAGTGTTAAGTGTGATGATACCCAGCTTTCCTGGAACCCTGCTTTCCCGGGGATAGCTGAGTGCCACCCTGCCAAGGGGAAGTTATGAATTAATTCATTGTTTTATTTTGCCTGGGTATACAGCTTTTCTTTGGGTAATAAACTGGTTTTTTTCTCAGTCCATATGTATTTTTCTCAGTTTTACTCTCCATATTCTCTCCTTCATCCACTGCAGAGAGAGTGACTGGCTGTGTGGGGCTGAGTGGTCAGCTGCGGTTAAATCTTGACAGTGGTAGATCAGCTTGAATACCTCAGTCCTGGGCCAAAATAGTATGCCAGTGTGGAAATATCCATACACCCTGATGGAAAGGTCCATTAAAGTAAAAGCACCAGCTGTATTAATTTATTCTTTCCAGAGTCCTGCATTCGTTCAAATATGGTACTGATAGGTCCCCGCCTTGTGCATGGGCATGGGCATGTGGCATAAACCAATACTCCCCAAACTCCATAACACACCACCATTTGCATGTCACTTAACACTAGCTAACAGGTAACTGAAAGAAACTAGACTGACCCTAATCTGTTCCCTCCAAAACACTGGTGTGAGCTATGCTACATAAAAGCTTTCTTATTGAAGGAGTGCCAAGGTTGTAGGTCCCTTTTGGAAAAACTAACAGCTGCCACATGTGGTCCTCTCTGGAGGCTATTGGCTTTGTTTCTTCCTTTTTAGGAACAGAATTTCCTTTATGGATTTTATTGGCCCTAACTCCAGAGCAGCAGCACCCAGACACAGTTTTATGGATTCTGCATGTATCCCTCGGAACATTATTTTGTTTGGTGGTTTTTTTGTTTGGATTTTTTTTCCTTTTTTGTGTGGTTTTTTGTTTGTTTGTTTGTTTTTTAAATCTGTCCCAGCTTTGAAATGCAGCTTTAACTTAAATCATCAAAGTATCTTATCATTCACATATTTAAAAAAAATATTCTAATGCAAACATAATTAGTCTCTTTCTGTTAATGTATAAAGTGAAATGCAGGAAAGGGACAGTTGAATAGTGAGTAGTGAGTAGTAACTAGAGCCTTGGTTATCAACTTACCTCTTTTCTAGAAATGGTATTGGACAAGCACAGTTGAAACAAACCTACAATTATCACGTAAAGAATGCAACTCACCCAGAGAATATCTGGAAATATGGGGAAAATCATGCAGACTAACAATTATTTTATGTGATGCAGATAAAAAGCATCAAAAATACACACAGTATCAGAAGCAGAATATAACAGATAAGGATTTTACAGATTTTTTCTGAAATAGATGCCATCAAAAATCATAAAGTTTTGGAGAGGAAATGTAAACATCTAAGATAATTTTAATAGAAAGCAAATATGGAGCATTGGATTAAGATTTGATCTGGGACTTCTGTTTGTTTGTTTGTTTTCTAAACAACTTCTTAAAAAGTATGTTAAGGAATAATGTTATCCCAGTCAAATTAGGAATCATTTAAAACATAAAGTAAATTATTATTAAAAGAAATATATTGTTATCATGCTGTTTTAAGATTATTAAGTATTCTAATAATATATTCTGATTATTTTGAGTTTTATATCAAGTTTTATCATTTTTTAAGATTATTTTCATTATTTGAAAGCTGGAAAAATATATGCAGGTTATACAATTTGTTGAGGTTTACAGTACTGGCTACATAATATTTTCTCCATATTTTTACATTACAAAAATCCCCCAAGTACAGTCAAATGGCATATAATTCTGATGCTATAATGGTGAAAGAGCATGGCATTATTATGGCATCCAGAAAGGTCAGAGTGGCACAGTTAGGAAGAAAAGATGGATATGGAACCCTGAAGAGGGGTTGATTCCTTTCACAGAGGTAAATACTCAGTGCTGCATAACTGTCTCCTTTTAATTAACTCGTCAAAAGATTTTGACAAAGGCCTCCAGTGGATTACTGAGTAAACCTGAACTGCAGATTACCCCTACTGAATAATTTATTGTCTTTCAGAGCTTTTAATAGAATTGATCTAATCAAGCCAATTCTATTTTCTTATCAATTTTCAGCTTTTGGGATTTTTTTGTTTACATCATTAGTTACTACAAGATTTGCCAGCAACACCTTTTTTATTTCCTTGTTTAATGTAAGACTGTATTTGAGCATACACTTTAGATCTTCTTTGATATCTTTATTTGGACTTCTCTACCTATCAATTCATCAGAGAACATTGTGTTTCCAAGCTTTTTATTGCTCTCTTCTTTCACTGGTTTTAAATGTATTTTTATGTGAATGGATGATGCTTCAACATTAACACAAATTGTTCTTGTAAGTAAACAGGCATTTACAAAGGAACTTAAAAAGTGTTGTCTTCTTCAATGCTCCATTTACGGTATCTTACATTATATTATCACTTCTATAAGCACAACTTTATGTCACCAAACTTCATTGCAATTATTAGCGTGACACAGATACACATTTTTGTTAGGTGGAATTCGACAGATATGGGAAGACAAATCAAGAATATGTATTTAGAAAATTTCTGACTTAGAATTCTAAGGACTTGGAGGAACAGGGGACTGATCATCTTTCCCCATTGAACTTTTCCAATCACAGGAACTAAACCTACTTGCTAATAGTAGGCATAGAAAGGAGCTGTCAGAACATTGGTGCAACCATTTAATATTGAGGTATTTCGTTCATCTTAAATAGTGTAGTTGGAGGACAGAGTGTCTGTTGCCTCTTTCTGCTGACATGCCTATGTGCTGGTTTGTAAGTGTCTAAAAGAAGGCTAGCACTGGGAAAATTACTGACATTATAACAAGGGATAGCACAGCATGGCACTTACTGCATTGAATCACAGTCTACATGGACTGCATATGAGAGCACCTAAAATGTGCTGCTATCCACATCATCCAAAGCAGACTCTGAACTTAACAATTTAAAAATGTTAAATAATGTATATCAGCCTCATCTCTAGCACAGTAATAATGCTTTGCCACTTTAGGCATAAGAAAAAGAGCTTATCCTCTTGAAGAGCATTATCTTCAGTCTTGAATGAATAATTTATTCACTAAAAATGCAGTTTTCATTAAATAAAAGAAAATATTCATGTTAGATCAACATATTTCATATTAAATTTGGAGGGACTAGAAATGCACAAATATTTTACAAGCCTTCAGCTCATGATACCATTTTTCCTGTGAGACAATTCAACTGTCTCCTGTCTCTCCTGTCTGCACAGACAATCTGGATCCATGCATACTGTCACATGTTAAGGGCTGTCCAGGGTGACAATGATGAGGGAGCCCTATTTTAATTTTAGCAGTTATTCAAGGCACTGGGCAAACATACCAAAGCACTGAAGGATATCTCTTCAATATGCACATCCTACACTTTGGAACACTGAAACTGTGGTGAGTATAGAAAATTGGCATGAATTGATATGAAGAGAGCAGACTAAATGAATGCTTCTCTTCCAATATTTGTACCCCTTAACATGGCATTTGGAACTATCTTGTGACCTGGGTGAACTGGATTCAAATTTCAACAGAGAGAGAAGAAATTTAATTTAGCCTCCTGCAGTCTGGATAGGGGCTGTTACTGTTAGGTTATTCAATCAAAGAAAGGCATTGTTCTCGCTGTATTTGTTGTATTTAAGTTTTGGCATTCATCTCCCTTTCTCTTGTTAAAGATACCATTTAGCATAACAAAAATGTTATGCTGTTTTGCTTGTGTTTTCACTTTGAATAAAAAGCATGTGCACAAATATGTATGTGCATATACATATGGACACAAGTAAAACATTTGGATTTATTAGTGTGTATACACAGTTTTGTTGGTACAGTAGTAACAGCTCCTTTGTTCTGGTAAATTTTTAAACTAGCAAGGAAAGCAAAACATCACTTATATAGCACTGCTCCTGTATATCCAATAATGAAGACCGTCCTAAAGTTTCCAGTTGCCTAAAGAGTTTATAAAATTATATGCTGTAAAACAAAATTACATGCAATTATTACAGTGTCCAAAGCCCCTAAGGATTGAATAATGAATTGTTAATTTGAAATATTTATAAAAAACAGTTGAAAGAAAAACTTCTTGCATACTTTAAGGTAGATAAGGAAACCTCTCAGAGGGAAAAAAATCTGATAAAGAGAGTGTATTTGGGAAAATATGTTTAGTGCAGCACTACAGTCTAAAATAGATGCTGTATGCAGCACATAAACATATTAATTTGTCAGCAGTTTCTCAGTGCCAAAATACTTGGCAAAGTTTTAAAAGAGCTATACTGTAGTCTGAGTGGTATGTTGGCAAGAAGCCTGCACTTCTACTATTTTAGTATAGTTTTACTTACCTCATAAGGAAATAAGCATGATTGCTTTTTCAGTTATTGTAATGTCCATCTTGTCCTTCTCCAAAATGTCTATACTCTGTCTTCCAAACCTCTAGGTCCTATATCAGCAGGTTTAAAAAAAAAAAAATTTGAAAAAAAAAAAAAATCCATCAACACCCAGACCACGTTCAAAGAAAAGCAATTAATTTGATGGGTTGACAGTTGAAAAAGGTAGCTTCTGACAGACATCCAGTGTGATGCCAGCCAGAATGATATACAGTGTTACACTTTCCTTAAAAGGAAAAGTAAATCAGGCATCCCAAAGGCAAGTCCTTTGTATTCCATTGAAGCTTTTAGGTATTACTGCATCTTTGTTGTGTATTCCTGACAAGCTGTAAAGAATCCTACTGTACCTAAAACGTATTTAAATAGAATTCACAGAAGGCTGTATGCAAATCCCACACAGGAGAGCGGAAGAGCCAGGCAGAGGGCAAGGAAAGCAACAAGGCACTGCTCAGTCCCAGAACAGCTGTGCAGACCTCTGGAGCTGACAAGGGCAATGGGGACAGGCAGCAAGTTAGCAGAGCACTATTCAGCCCATTATGCTTCCTTCAAAGTCCATTACTAACTACAGTAGTTAAAGCCTTAAGTTAGTGCTTCTCTTCTATTTTGTACAAATGCTCGTGCATGAAAGGAAAATTATCATAGAGTTGGTAACCTTGTGTATTTTTGGTTGAACTTTTGTTGAAGACTTAAAAATCACATCAATTGGAAAAAAACTCACTACATTCTTAGTATCTGCACGTTGAAAACCTCCCATATCTACTTTTTTGAGTCCAAGTGTCAAGAGAGCAGTATGAACAGCCACCTCAAATATCTGTTTTCTATGAAGGATACAAGTCGTCAAGCATGGAAGGGAAAATTTGCATATTTTTAAATTGAGGGGTAAACCTTAGCCAGTATTAAGTGTAAATTAAAGACATTGTCTTAGATGAAAAATACCCCAAACCAAGCCAATAGCTAGATAAGTGCTAAAAATCTCTTTTCTAGAAGACAAAAGCTAAAGTTCTTTCAGAACTGTTGTGGTCCATGGAGGAACTATTTTAAAATTGAATAAGGTTCACAGCCTGTAAATATGCCTGTATCTCCTGTGTTACCAAGGGAACACTAAATTGAGAGAAAGTTGTCTTGCCCAGCAAATTCGTGCAGAATCTACACAGTCACTCTAGGATGACTTTTAATATTTGGAAACTATGCACTACCTCTTCTGGGCAGAAGAGCAAGAACATTAGTGGAGTTCTCTTACGGAGTCATCCCAAATAAACTGTTTCCCTTTCATGACAGAAGTAAAAGACTATAAAGTAAACAGAATTTTATTTACACAATGTCAAGCGGCACTTCAGACCTAGCCAGGAATAAATCTATCCCCTAAACTCTTCAGAAGTTATGTCCAGATGATAAAAAAAGTGCACTAAAATACTAATTAACTATAAGATTTGTGTCATATTGTAACCATGTTTCAGTTTGAAGTATTCATTTGGAAGATCAAGCAAGATAAAGCATTGAGATTGATTTTTGCTAGCTTAGTTGTTCTTAGTAGCCAACCAACCAAGGTTCATTAGGGAAATCAGGTATTTACATGTAAACTGTTCTGCAGAATTGAAGACCCACGTGGAGGAAGTTACAGTAACAACTTCATCTTTACAAATATTATGGCTTTCACACTGATACATATATGTACTTATATGCACACACACTGCACTTATATGTACACTGTTCTTGTACACATAAGCTCCTTGATGTTGGAAGTTTGTGCATGGGGATTTTTTGCAAAATTTATACTTCCTATAGCCTGGAGCAAACCCTCCTCTCAAGATTTTCTCCCAGGTCTGTTAACTCAATGGATTGTTGGCTATACTACTGTAACAGGTATTGAGATTTGTCTCAAGGCATTTTAGAAAGCAAGATTGAATCAAACTCAATATTTGAGTCTTAATTCCTTGGGATTTTTGGCAGTGTTCCAAAAAAATGCCCTCATAAACATTATTGTGATAAACTTTGTATGTATTTCTTTAGGGATTTTGATTAGGATTGTAAGCACTGACAGTCCTCATTCAGCAAAGCACTTAAACCCATATTTAACCTCAAGAACCTGAAAAAAGTATCTTAAAAGGTACATGAGTATCTGTTCACAAACACATACATTCACACATGTAGATACACTTATAATTTAAGATCTTTGTTGTCTGTGTGTATAATCCTTTCTACAACTCTCAACAGTAAAAAAGGTTTAGAAAAATGTTTACCAGACAATGAATTGGTAAATGCCACACAAAGTTACCTGATGCTCAACCATTTGAAAGTTATGATATTATTATTATTAAAGACATCATACAGCTCATACAATAAACCTCAGCATTACTCTCATCCAGAAAAAAAAATAAGTTGTTTAGCAACCCAGAACCATAGTTCCTGCCTCCATGTGCATATTTTCAACAGTTTTTTAATTTACAGCAAGATATTTGCTAAACAAGAACACTACAGACGCTAATATAATCACTGAATAAGTGGATAAACTGATACATTTTGGAATAAATATCATTACTCTTTTACAAGAAAATTCTTGTTAAATCTATAGAAAGGTTCTTGTTTTTAAAATAGCCTTGCATATAAGCATAAACTTTTGGCCAAAGCTTAGTAGTCAACTAAAATGTGTATTTGATGATCTCGTTCTTTCTTTCTTATCCAGGAGACTATTATACTGGTTTTATCCTGCAGCTGGTAAAATGTGTGTATTCATTTTCAAATAGAATGCTGAGATATAATTTCTTCATAATACAGAGATTTTAACTGGTTTATTAGTGAGGTTCGGTAAGTTTGCACATATTTTATAATACCAAAATAATACAGTCCATAGTAGAGCTGTTTCAGATATATGCAGTGATTGTCAAGTAAACTCTTGTGCAATGTTTTAGAGAAGATGAGTAGTTGATTCTTCAATGCAGTGCACAAAAAAAGAAGTACAATGATACTTCCATCATTATGCCATCTTTTTGACCCCATTGCATTCCTCCTATCTTGTGACAAATCATGAGTTTATGGATTTCCTGACATGGATGGTTAATGCTCAATATTCTGACTAGCAGACTTTAATTAATTTTTCTGTGTGAATTTGCCTACCTGTTTTTCAAACACATTTTGGTTTGGCATCCAGTGTGGATCACCTTTTAACTACATGCTGCGTGAAATAAGCTTCTTTTTGTTTGTTTTAAAGTTTACACCTGACGATTTCCTTTGTGTGCCCCTTGGGTTTTCTGCTATTAAAATTTTTAGATAATAATTGTAATTCATCATCATTATCCATTTCCTTCTCTGTGTGTTACTACCTCCTTCCCCTGTCACCTTCCTTCCACCCTTGGAAGTATTGCATTAATGCATTGCTCCTTGTAATGAAGCTGTTCTTCAATTCTGATAGTATTTTGCGTCCTTCTGAAGTTCTGCTATATAACTTTTGTAATACCGTAACCTGAGTTCCTGTGTTGAATAATGGAATAATAAATTGACAAAATATTTTTTCCATGGCTTTTCAGTTGTTTTTGATTTCTTTCTGCTACTTCCTAGTACTGTATTTGCCCCTGAGCACATCAGATCAGTTGCTAGTGGGCTTAAAAATATAAATAACCACAGCGAGGATAGAATCTGTGCCCAGGTGAACTGATATCAGGGTTTTAGTAGTGTATGTGTTGTTCCTGCAGGTTTTCTTCAAAATTTGTGATTTTGAATAAGTCTATAATGATTTTTTAAAAATTCATTTTAATTCTTCCTCTTTTGATGCAAATTTTAGATATACTTCCTCCAGAGAAAATCCTCAGAGATGTTTTGGCTCAGACCATGACTACATTAGGTCTTGTTCATCTCTGCCCATGAAGTGAGCTGATTTGATGGACTAAGTTTCAGAAGGCTTATTAGATCATGCCAGCTTTGTGATTTTTTCAGGTACATTCTATTCTGCAAATACCTTGCTCATGATCACTTAAGAGTGTGAAGTGAAGTTGCAGTCAACAAAGTATAGTTGGGCCACTCCAGCACCACACTTTGTGTTCTTTTCTTGGTTTATGGTAGCATACATCCTATTTCAGCTGTGTTGCCATAGCTAGCAACGTTAAATATCCTTTGTTCAATTCACTCTTTTCTTATCTTTCCTCTCAAGCCATCAACAGTGGAGAGAAATTTAGCAGGAATATAACTTTAATTGTGTTTGTGTTGCTGATGCTGATAGGAGTCAGAAGAGTAGCTCCATCCTAACTTATGTTGGTGTTTAGACAATACAAGCTTTTAAATTTCCCTCAAATGTTTGATATTATATGATTCAGTGCAGGGTTTCACATTCACTTTTAAGTTTTATATTAGTTGTATTATTTATGTCCATAAGTCTGTGTTTGTCCTAGATGCTGATGGGATCTTTTGGATGATCATATGAATGAAAAATTTGTTTGTTTGGCTGGCTGGTTTTTATCTCAGCTTGTAAGGGATATATATTTGTTACAAAATGTTTCTTTTCTACTTTCTGCATTGGAAGCTATTTGCACACACTTCCTCAGCATAAAGAATTGTTTCAATGGGGTCGCAGCCCTCGGAGTTCAGCTGGCTGTCAGCATTCCAGCTGAATGGCATCTGCACTTACATCCTGCTTCAAGGGGAAATGCAAACAATCATGCTGCTTCAGGAACAAAAATCTTAATATTTATGTTAAAATCATTTTTGATTAAAAGCCAATTACACTGAAGATGATGCAAATCTGTCCTGCTTTTGTTTGGGCAAATCCAGAGATAAAAGCCCTGGATCGAAACCCACTCTTCTGTTCCTCATTGAACTATGTGTAGTTTTGAAATTTTAGCTGCTCTATAACCCCAATCAGCCACACAAGATGCCAAAATATATGACCATATGAAGGAAGTATGCAAAAGCAGTGATTGTTAGCTACCTCTAAACTTCCAGCTTCCATAATGACTGTCTTGGGCAGTTTTAGAGAGTTCCTGGTTGATTGTGTATCAGATTTGCAGGGAGAGTACAGTTTAAAATCTGAAAACTATATGATTCTGCCATTCTCTCTCAAGGAAATTGAATTTTCATTAGGACTATGAAATAACTAAACTTTCCTGTGGTACATTGTAAACAGAAGAAAAAAATATAGTTTAGAATGGCATCTTCATGAGATTTGTGTGGAGATCTACTTAACTGAGTAATGAGTAACATTCAAATAGTATGAAGGATTTATATTTTGGTCCTTTCCTGAATTAATAATGTTAGAACTTACTCTTACTCACAGACTTTCCCTATATGTCCATGCTGAAACCGTATATAATCATGTTGCAAAGAATATCTCATATATAATAATAAAACAGGTTGCACTGTATATTCAGTACATGTTTTATAAAACATTACCATTTTAATAACTGAAAAAAATATAATAGAACACTCATGTCTGTAAAACCGAACACTTCAGCACATAATTAATGTACTTGAATGCTTAAATACCTTTAAGTAAATTATTATGAATAGAAATGGACTAAAGTCCATTAAGTCCCATGAAATTTAGGATAAAACAATACATTCCTTGGTGCCCAGGAAATGTGTTTCACTGTTCATGAATAAACATAGCATGCACAGTATGATACCACAAGAGAAAAATGATATAAGAAGAAAAGTTTCTCCTGCAAAATAAATGGCCTGTAATGTAAAATAAACACAAGACAGCAAATGGAAGAAATAAAAAAATAAGCAAACTACAAGACTATTGTATCACTGAATCAAGCAGACACATAAGGCTTTCTATTCTGTTTACACTTTCATGGGGTGATTTAATCAAGCTATCTACATAGCTATCAGAGTGCTTTTATTTTTTCTCCATTTTTGTTCTTAAGATCAGAAATGAGGGCTGCTTTCCCCCTTCCTCTCCCCCCCATCCCTAAATCAGATTGAAAGTCCCATGTAGGTCAGTTCTGTTTGCCATAGGCTAAAAGAATAAAATGGCAAAACAGATGTACTAAGTTTTTCTTTCTCTGATTACTCATTTCATACACCTATTCCAGTGAGCAAGGTTTAAATTCTTAATATATCACATTCAACAACCTGCAAAGAAGTTCACTGAGAACAAAAGAGAGCAAGGGAATGTTGAGACAGAAACCTTTGCAGAAAGTCTTTTTGTAGGTAGTTCATGCACATACTAATTTCTATTGTACCATTCCTGATTCTCAGAGGCAGATCAAACTTGAAAGAAGACTGAATTCAAGCACTATTTTTGCTACTTGAACTGAGCACATTGCATGGCTCTTATCATCTTCAAAGATTGCCTCCTTCTTTATGAATAATGTGTCCTTAAAGCAATGTTGTCAAAGTAAAAAAGCAGGTAAGTCGCTGCACAATTATAATTGTTACCAGTAGTAAAGGGCAAAGGTGTTTTGGTTTCTTTGAAATAAAATTTCAGATTAAATGGATAAGCCTTGGTCCAAGAAACAATTAGAAACAGAAATTTTAGTCCAATTATTCCAATCACAAAACCCCTCTCTAATTAGAATTTATCATAAACTGGAAAGCTGAATTCAAATATACTCAAACTTCATGGCATCCAAAGGTTATTTATTTGAATATCAATTCCAGTTAGATATTTCAGGAACTTCTCTGGCGATATTGTGAGTATTTCGAGCCATACAGCTAAACAAGCTCTTTTTATCTTCTTATTTCTTCTTCTTTTGCATCACTTAAATTTGATACTACATATCAGTGCATGCAATATTTGCATTGCCTGTGAATGCCAAGCTCTGAGAAAAAGTAGCCAAATATAAATTTTCTGGATTTTTCCTCTAATTATATTATTTTTCACCTGAAAAAAAAAATTTAAAAAGCTGAAGGTTTAAAATGTGATCTGTAAATCTGCCATACTGTGAGGCAGTAAAAAACCAAAGGGATAGATATAAAGGTATATCTACGAAACTTATTTCCCTTTTCAGTGAGAGTTGGGATCCTGAATTCCTCTTGACCAAAATCATATTCATAGACATACATTTAGAATACAGAATCAATCACTTAAAAATGTCTTCTGAATTAGAACTTACAGAGCTATTGAACATTGAGGTATTTTGTTTTAATCTTCTATGCAAACCCAGAATTTTTAAACTCTCTTCACATCAGTACACATTTATTTTCAATTAACCTGAGAACTCTATTTTCTATGAACAATTCTAATAATTAATATTGCCCTAAACATAATTTTCCTGTTCTAAATTTAACCAAGATTTCAGAGGCATTAAATTTAAAACTAACAGCCCAGTCTTAGAGAAGGTTGATTATCTTTTCTGATCAAGAGATTTAGAACAGACATGTCCGAAGAATTAAAAAGAATTTAGATAAATTAATGGCATGTGAAAAACTGAACATATAGGGTCTACAGTTGTTTCATCTTGTAAAATAAAAATAATTTCTCATTTACAAAACAATATTTGAGGTGTTTAAAATGTATTAAGTTTCAACAGAAAAAAAGTCCTCATCTAAAACAGTGAACAATCCTAGAATAATGTCATGGTTTAACCCCAGCCAGCAACTAAGTACCACATGGCCACTCTCTCACTCCCAGACCAATGAGTTTAGGGACAGAATTGGAGAGGTAAAAGGCAGATAATTCCTGGACTGAGATAAAATCAGATAATGAGTTTATTAGGAAAAGTAAAAGCCACACACACAAACAAAGCAAAACAAAACAAGGAATGAATTCACTGCTTCCAATGGGCAGACAGATGTACAGCCTTCTCCAGGAGAGCAGGGCCCTATAAACCTAAGGTGATTTGGAAACTTCCTCCCCACCCTCTCCCTTCCTCCTTCTTCCTCTACTTTATGCACTGAGCATGATATTCTGTGATCTGGAATGTTTCTTTGGTCAGTTTGGGTCACCTGTTCCAGCTGTGTCTCCTCCCAGCCTGCCAAGCACCCCCATCCCCCTTCCCCACCATGGCAGTACAAAAATCAGAAAAGACCTAGGCTCTGTGTAAACCCTGCTCAGCAATAACAAAAAACATCTCTGTATTATCAACCCTGTGTTCAGCACAAATACAAATCACAGTCACTGAGAAAAAAATTCACTCTACTCCAGCCAAAATCAGCACAATTAAGCATATTAATATCTTTTGTTAGTCTGTTCAAGTGTTGGTCAAGAGCCATGGTGACTTTCAAGATGTTGGATCTCACATCTATCTGGACAATATTTTGAGTGGTCCAATGAGAGGTCTCTGTACTGCCTCATGCTTGCTGTTGTGATTTATAAACAATGGCATGTCTCATTCAAATCGTATTCAAACCCATTATGAATTGCTCTGAGTGTTAAAACACTGATTCCTGTGTATATATTTCTCCAGATTCTATTCGAAGAGGAAAACAAAAACTAAGAAAACATGTATAAGCAGCATCATGCAGCCCTATTCACATTCACATAAAATACTCTATTCAATTTAGTTATTTCAACTACTTACAAAACCTGAGGCAACTTCTGGATCACCATAAATCTGAGATGGGAGATGAAACTCTTAAACTTGCTTGAGAACTTAAATAGGTAGAAGGTATGCAGTCAAACTGGTTCAACCAGAGGGAATAAAAACCCAAATGCTCTTATTCATCTCAGCCCTCTCTAGATAGCTTCTGCAAAACAGCTATTTAATAACAGTCCACTCAGCATCTCTTCAGTACATTAAGCACATCAGAGCCAAGTTTGACTGTCTGTGAGCCCCTGGAAAGTGTTAATTGACAGGAACCTGAAGAGGTGAATCCTTAAGGTCACAAAGGATAGCGGATAGCCTATCACTATGATGAAGGTAAAGTAAAATTACATTTAGTGTTTGTGAGGTCAAT
This sequence comes from Toxostoma redivivum, assembly GCA_013397375.1. Taxonomy (NCBI): domain Eukaryota; kingdom Metazoa; phylum Chordata; class Aves; order Passeriformes; family Mimidae; genus Toxostoma; species Toxostoma redivivum. Next base: position 1,938,561 of record VXBI01011585.1, read on the forward strand.
CAAATCACTTCCTAATGGATTGTAAAACACTGAAAAAAGCACTACAAAGCAAAACTATAACCTCTGTTAGTCTCAATTTACACCTATTTCAAAGAAGAAATACTTGCAGAATGAAAAAGTTGTATATGCTGCCTGCCTGCTTCAAAGAAATAGACATCATAAAATAATATGCATGGCAAAACTTGTTTTGACTAGTTTTTATTTTCCTAATTCTTAATGCTATTGCTATTTTCAGAATGATGATTGCTTGAACTTTATTTTTCTGATTTTTACATGGTGCACAAAGAATAACTCAAAGCATGAAAGGTACTTTACATGTGGTTTAAACAGAGAAGAACAAGTTACTTGTTAACCAAAGAGATTAACATAGGCTTATTACAAAAGTCAAAGAATAAATGTTCAGAAATACTTTCCACAGAATTCTTAGCCTTTCTGCCAAGTTTTGCTGGTTTTATTTTTTTTTATTTATTTTCTTTTATTTTGAAAATGATCTCCTGACTTTTGAAGGCAATATGAATAGTTTATACTTTTTATTATGGACATTATTTTTTTAAATTATAATAACAGTAACAATAATAGTGGTGTTTAAGAAGAGTAAGAAGATTATTGATTAAAGAAATAGTCAGAAGAAATAATGAGTGCTTATCTTTTTGCACTTTATTAGCCCTGTGGCCTATATTCTTGGAGTAAGAAATACAAAAGCAGAAAAAATAACTTAAAAACCTGTAATAACTACTTAACTTGCATAAATATTTTGTTTGTAACTAAAAGTAATTTTATATAAACTTGCATGCATCAAGCATGATAAATGGATTTCCATGGAGCAATGTGTGTCTTGTCTGTCATAAGACACAAAGAGCAGTAATTGTAGCATCCCACAAACCCAGTTGCATCTTGTGAATGCATCTTAGTTCAGGTTAAAAGGAATTATTTTTGACAGTAAGCAGATAGTTCTTCTGACAGAGCCATGTGGAGACAGGTAAGACCCACGATGAAGCAGTAAAAAATGTGTGTGGAATAATTTTTTTTCTGTTGCTCTGGGTAAAAGGGGTGGACATGGACGCTGCATCAAGCAGTGGTCTGCCATGAGACAGACAAAGGCAGGGTGTATGTAGAACATGGGTAGGTGCAGACCTTCTGCACCCAATCTTCACCAACTTGTACATGTGGGGACAGCTTCTATGCAGAAATTGTGGCTATCAGTATTCCATTTCTTCTTGGTTTGAAAAACGGCACAGTGAAATCAGGAATCTCACTTTGGACTTTCATTTCAGGTTCCTTTGCCCAATGACATATTGCAGACATCTCTAGTTATTTTAGCTGTTTGGGGTATGAAAGAGGAAAAAAAAGGAATGAGAAAAAAGGCAAAAAGCTTACCTTTAGTATTTAAAGAACTTATAATTTATATAAATAGGCAACAAGTAAATGGCTAACTATAATAATATAACATAAAACCTCAATTGTGGAATAATTTGAATGAACGGTTAATTCATTATTTACCTTCTATAGTTCAATTTGTATCATATGAAAACAAAGTCCAAGGTCAGTACCAGACTCATGGCCTTCCCTGTACATGCCTATAGTTTTTCTATTGGTACGTACAGACTACCAATATGGAAATTAGTCTAGGGAGTCTAATGGTCCAGTCCTGGACCATGTTATGCCCCAGGAACCTAATACCTTGGCAGGGACTCAAGGCCTGTTCAAGTTCTCCATCAGCTGAATGACACACATTTCAATTGTGTATAAAATGGGGTGAAGGGAAGAGCCTGGGAAATGAAGAGCTGGTTCAATGATATGTCAGCATTTGCTTATTCTTTACATAGCATAACATATGGTAAATTCTGTTTTCTTTCCCTCCATTCTCCATATTGAAATTATTTTCCACAAAGTGAGAAAAGGCATAAATGGTCTTGGCTGCAAGCCTCCTCTATTGAAATGGGAGTGGTAGGGGGAGAGGAGGGTGATGACTGCAAAGGAGTTCAATGTAAAATGAAGATATTATTTTCAAATTATTTTTTCATGTACTTAGAGTTTAAAATGTGAAGATTATTCAGGATGTCCTATTTTGATAATTATTCTCTTTGTTCATAGTGCTGTAATGCAGCAGCAAGAGCATTATATCTCTTTCCTGATATAAGTCCATATTTTATGAGAGCTAATAACTTCAAAGTACAGTGCAGGTTGTTCAAATCACTTTTATTATACAGAGCATATTCAATATAGAAATGTTTGCCTACTAAAGTCTCTTTTATAATGGATTGTATTGACTTTGCTGGTTTTACACTAAATATCAACCATAAGGTAAGAGTGGGAAGGAACAGATGGAGAGTTCATTTCTCAAAATGTATTGGAATCAAAACACGTTATTTAAAATTCATACCCAAATGGGGCTCTGAGAAATTATAAATGATAACTCTGCACTATTTTTATAGTGATGCAGTAATAACATAATGATTGTGTAACAATGAAAGTAAAGAAATAATATCTGTGTAGCATTATTAGTGTTACTGTTGCAAATATATAGCTGCTGTCTTACACAAGGAAGCAGGACTGAACTTGAAAAAGGAACCTGTCTGTGTCTCATTTTTGAGTATTGGAGCCTCAACAGTTTCCAGGAACCAGTGAAATATTTTACTAACGATGTGATAATTTATGTCATTAATCTTGTTCCCATTTCAGTGAACCTGTGTATATATGTTATATTGTCCTTGTACTAACTCAACTTTTGGGGAAAAAAAAAACCTACCAAAAGTATTTATTAACAAGCCTTTCATCTCATCTTTTTTCAGATACATGTGTCTTACTGTCTACACCTTAGATATTACTACTTTAGCCTCTTTTCCTGGTCAATGGAAAGAACTGGGTTTACACATATTAGAAATTTTTTCTTATCTATTTTATATATAAAAACATAGGATAATGTGAGTTGTATGTATAGTGGCAGTTTAGGTCCATTGACTCTGAAGAGAGCCTCGATGGCAAGCTCAAACAGAAATATTTACAAAGCAAATGTTTATGTTAGATCAGATGAATCTGATCTGCATCAGTAGAACAAGACAATATGAGCCTTTCCTGAAAAGGGCCATCTTCAATGCTACATAAAAGACCTTTTATTTATCCTGTAGAAGTCTTATTTGTGGAAATATTTAACTTATAAGAACTGATCTATAAAGTCGAGGCAAAAATTTATGCAGGGAATGATGTGTTTATCACAGAAATGGAGCAAATTGTTTTTGGCATCATATTTCTGGGTTGAGGGATGCTGGGTGATTTTTTATTTAATTTTCATCTAACATCAAGCTGAATTAAAAACACTACTGTTAGTAAAGTTAAGGCAGAGATCATTTATGTGTTCCTCCAACCACTGGATATAATCACCTGCATTTGTATTCTGTCAACGGATCACTTCTCACAAATTATACATTCAGTCAGTGTCCAGCAATCTCTTCCAGTAATCTTTAGCATGAAAAATATACTGCACTGAATTTAAAAAATGGTGGTTAAGTATCAAAATATCACATAAAATTTAGTCTAAACTTTATGATGCTTTGCTTGTACACATCCTTCATACAAAGCAACTCAAAAGTAAGCTTTTTCCTTCTTTCTTTAGTATGAAAGTGTCCTAGTTTACTATTTTTTAAGTAATTTTTTTATGTGGGACTGAAAGCAAGGCTGCTTACAGAGAAGCCAGAGAAGTTAAATATATGTTAAAAAAATAACTGAAAAAGTTCCTACTCCTTCCCTGCAGTCTGGGGAAAGATTCCAAGATATTGTGAAGCTGAGACACTGTATTCACGTGCTTCTGAGCAAGTCAGATACACCACCTGGACTCCCAAAAGCATATTAGACAGAAGTCAAGCACTGCTCTGAATACATGGCTTTCTAGCTGGCACACAGAATGGTCTTCCTTCTCTCCTAAGTGGGAAAGACTCCTTGGTGCCAGTGCTGTGCACACCTTGGTCACCATCAGCAAGCTCTGTAGAGGCAGGATGCATCTGGCTGTGTAAAAAGCAGCTGCCTGTTCTGCAAGGTAAGAGGTCTGACCTCTGAAATGTTCAAGTCTCTTGTGCTCCAGATATGATCAGAAAACCTGACAAGTCCTGAGATACTTTTTTTGATTAAATTTTTATGAAATAGATTCGTTTCCCAGAAATCATTCATTTCCATGATCAACATTTTCAAATAAAGAAGTACCTCGGGAAATTCCTGACCAGCTTCACTAGCCAATAGGCTTTGTCTGAATTTTGGAGTGATAACCTTGCAAATTAATTTTTCATTTTAATTTACAATGTGTTTTTATTTTACACAAGGAACAATAGATGAGGTCTTTGTAGTTAATTTAGCACCTGTACATTCTCAGAAATTATAATGAGACACTGCACGATTCAGCCTTTATAGGGCAGTGAATTCTAATCCTGTTAGGGTGGTTCTTTAATTAAAATGTCTATTAACTTTTCTGCAGTTAATGCAATTATGGATTTATTACTTCTTGCCATCTTAGGAATAGGTTTTTATTATCCAATAATCTTGAATTTATAAAATCCTACCTTAAGAAAACAACTCAACTGAATAAAACACCTATAAAACCGTCTACTTTCAGGACTAAAGTGTCTGTTTAAAACTACTTGAATAAACAACATGCAAATAAAGGATCTTGGCATCCTCCTCCTGCATTCTGGAGTTACAATCCTCCATAAAATGTAAAGAACTATATTTCAAGTTAATTTTCCATCATTGTGTATCTTTTATCATACTTCCTGTGAATCTAGAATACCTCTAGCATATTTTCCTTTACACGGTGTATTCTGTCAGTTTAATTGTTAAGTATTCAGAGAACTTTCATAGTTATGTTTCTTTTTGTTTAATATGTGGAATACACCAACTCTTCCAACAAGTCTTAGAATAATCTCAAAGCATATTTCTCTTTTCATTTAGTAAGTCTCTAAAATTTTCTTTTGTCCACATGCACTGCCATTTTATAAAGTACTGCTCATAAAAAGAGACAATAGTTAAAAATAGCTAATGGGTTGTTCTACTCCCAGGATGAGGAGGGAAATTATAACATTGAAAGCATCAAAGCAAAACACGGCTGAGATGTTACACAGAGTGTACAATCTGACCTGTAATCCCCTTGTGATCCAGTGTTTACTGTTAACACTTCATACAGTACCAGATGAGTTGGAAATTAATGTGTTAAAACACTGGCTTTCAAGATTTTTATAGCTCCCCATTTGCAGTTAATACGGTTTGTATTAGCCCTCAGTGTGAAGAAATCATAACTCTATATACCAAGGGATAAACTCCAATTTAAAATTACTGAAAAGAGTACCTAGCAACTTGGATATATGTACTAAGATGCCTATTCTATAGCTTTTTCACAGAAAACAGCTTTTATAATATTTCTAGAAACACTTTTTATTTCTAAAGATGTGATTTGAGGCAAAAAGGTGGGAAAGTGTAGCTCTCAAACACATCAGGGGCTTGATCCAATATAATAGTTAAGACAGAAAATTATTTCACATAAGGTTTCAATAAATTTCCTGAGAGTGAATTGCATTATGAGTGCAATTTTGTCATGTTACAAGATTTAGCATAATATGAATACCAAGTTGTGCAGTACCATATGCATGTCATGGTTGTGCAGCTAGTCAGAAACATAAGATTACACAGCCACATGGAACCAGGGCCCAACAATAAAAACCTGACATTCTCTCATATTACCAGAACCACTGTCTGGTAGAAACTTGAATAGCTCTTATTCAGTCTGGGAAAGGAAATCTCTGATCAGGTGTATTCTGAGGTTGGAGTTGGAAAGACAGATATGAAGCTGTGTTTAATAAAGGTAATTTTTTTTTCTTTCTCAAAATGATAATTCAGAGTTTGGCAGCCACAATGCATTGTATTATGTAGTTTTAGAGATCTTGAACAGGAAATTATTTTTAATGATAATTTGAATTTTAGCCACCTTGGGACTTACGCTTTTTGAAAAGATGTGTATTAATTTTTGAATACTTAGTAAAAATAAACTGTCAGCTAAGTCTCTATAAATTGTCATATTCTGACTGCAGAAAGTAAATTACTTGTTCTTTCCCTTTCCTGTTTTCATAAGGGTTGAAATGACTAAAAGTTCTCCTAAAGAAAAAGCAGAAGCAAAGAGGGTGGAATTTGAAAAGCAGACTGAGTTTTTAGTGACTGTACAAAACCATTTTGGTTTTCTTTTCAAGCAGAGAACTAATAGCTCCTTTAGCATTCCGGAAACAGAACTACCCAAAGTGGAACAATCCCAGGGCTTTTTGAAGCAGAGGAACAACTGTAAAAGACACAAAATCAAAATGTTTCTGCACAGGGATCTCTAACCTTGTAGTCAGGATAAAATATTAAAGCCTGCTTCTTGATACTCCTTGGTGGTGGGCAGGGGTATACTGGCTCATACATTGGTGGCTTTGAAAGATATGGTTTAGCTGGAATGGGTAGGGGAGTGGGCATAAGATTTTTGCTGATGCAGGTGTGTTGCAGATGACATGGGAACAGGTACAGGAATCTTAAGAATATGTTGCCTTTGCTGAAAGCTATTTGGTAATGCACCATGTTTTACGGTGTTTTAAGACCTTTTGAGATTATATCTATATCATCTATATATCTATATTAATATCTATATCTATAATCTATATATATATATGGATATAGATAGATAAGAACTTTTTTAAAGTAGGGTAGCATCCGTGACACAATCTTAAATATAGTTCAATAATCTCACAGTCTTTGTAGGCTGATGGGAAGTAATTGTGGCTTACCACTACTTACACTGAGTCTTTTCCAGGAAGACCTCTTCTACAGAGATTTATCCTTTCAACATACTCTATAATAGCTCTGGATGTTGACGCCCAATAGAGTGCATAAGAACAAGCTGATAGGAAAATAAAGCATAGTTAAGCCAGGTAGAAAATGTAGCTTAAAGATGAATGGATTGCAATATCTAACTACAGTGATCCTGTTCTTCACCTTACATTTGCTCCAGGTTGTCACTAAATCAAGATAAGAAGCAGAAAAGATTTTTTTTTTGTTTGATTTATTTTTTTTAGTAGAAATCTTCTAATTACTCTACTAGATTCAGGTGAGCATTTGCTGCCTTTACTTGTGAGTTAGGAGGAAACTTGGAAAATCAAACAGCTTTAGTTTCAGCTGTGGAACACAGTCACCCTAGTGAATCTTTTCTGTGTAAATGATCTATGATAGATAGGAAACAGTGGTGGAGTAAAAAGAAAGTGAGGGTAGTTGCATATACAATGTTGATTTTCTGTCCTAAACTTCATTTTACTGATAATGGTGGAAATAACCAAATACCTCATTCCTATTTCTTGGAAACATATAAAAAAAAACAAAAAAAAACAATTGCTAGTGTGGGCCTTTTCTGGTAGTGCAGGTTTGTCAGTTTTGACTGCAAAAAATACAGAGAGTGCACAGCTAAGTGGTAAAAGGTGTTCTGCCCATCATTTCCAGCTTAGAATTCTCTTAGTGATATGTCGTATTGCAAGCAGAAGAATATAATAAAACTTTATGTCACTAATTTATTAGATATACCTTCTGTTTTTATATACTCCAATAGAAATATAGACTAATTTAATACATGTGGAGCTGCCAAAGTTGTACAGCAGAACCTAATCTCCTCCCAGTAATTAATATCTAAAACTAGAAACTACCATCAAGATATATTATGTAGGATTAAAATATGATGCTATAGTTTAGCTTTTTTTATTAATTAATTTAGCTACAATGTTTTAAAATGTGCAAAATACCAATGAATTTAACTGAGTCAAGGGGAATGAAATAACCCAAGGAAAATGGTTATAAAAACTCATGAAAAAGACATCCAACCTACAGCTGACAGCAAACTGACCCTAAGGGAAAGGACAACAAAAAGGAAAATATATTAAAATCAGATGTTTTCATCTCTATGCAAAAAGAAAAAGCATCCATATCATCCATTCTTAATGACCATTTTGTTCTTTTACTGTTGTGTGTGCTATGCTTTTAAGGACAGGACCATTATATTTTATTTTTCTTCTGACCATAGATAAGGCTGGTCAGAAAAATATTAATAACTTTGCTCTTTTTTCATAAAAACATCAACAGGAAATTCCTATATAACTTTGCTTCTTCTGTGACTTACAAAAAAACAATCATCTCATTGATTTCAATAGGAAGATATTTTTGTGTAATAAGCATAAAAAGAATTTATTAGGCCTAAATTTTACTAGATTTTTGTAACACTGTTAGGCTTTATGCATTTGTTTTCAGTAATTCACTTTAATCTCTTTCTAACTTATTTTTAAATTAAAAATAGTAAGGAAAAGGACCAAACAATCTGTTTAACTTTACTGTCCGGAACGATTAGGTTTTTATGATAAAATACTGCAGTAGCTTTACATACTCCACCTCCATGAGGATTGTTTCACCTAAAAATCTGAATGATAATTGCAAATTTAAAATTTTGTCTACCATATCCTGTGAGATCTCAGTGAAGATTTCTTCCCAGGCTTTGTGGAAAAAAATTAGCTCTAGGATATTTTTACTTCCTAAATTACCCATTACAACTTGCATTTTATTTCTATTTCATTGCAATTTCATATTTTTATCCTTCAGACTGTGGATTGTGCATTGTTAAAAGACCAACTTCTCACAGAACTGCTGTTCTGTAAATTTCCACAATTTAATTTCTTATCTCTAATAACTGCTCTCATGTTATATAATACATTTCATCTGTTGTATTTTTATGAGAAATTTATTTATGCTTAGACTACTCAACAAAATTCCTGCCACCTTTCTCCTGCTTTCTTTGCTTCTGAGCAGAGAAGGAAAAAGACAGAAATTATGCTCACTTCATATTCCCTTTTTTTGTGCTGCTACTGATTTACATTCAGTAGGAATTACTTAACCCTTTAGATTTAAATATTAGTAATTTAAATACAAGTTAAGCATTGTGTTCTCTTTTTATAATCAGTTAAAACAAAATGTTTGCTTCTGTAGAAGCAAAATTCATGTCATCTCTCTCATGCAACTAATTTAGCCAAACCATCCTGGAGAGGTGCCTATTCCACCTCATTGACCAAAAGAGGAATAAAATTCTGTAAGATATGATTTGGATAGTTCAGACTACACACATTTAATCTTAAGGCCTCCATTTTCTGTGGTATACTTTGGTATAATCTTCCTCAAATACATAAATTTGTAACAGAAATTATAAGATGTGGGAGAAAAGACTAAAGCAGATAATTAAAATATGTAGTGCACAAATATTTTGAGTCAGTTATGACACCCATTGCTGAAAAATGGAAAAATCTCAATTAAAAAAAAAGAAAATAGTCCAAGTCATATTGCGATAGAATGCACAGCTATAAAAATGTGCCTATTTGTCAAAATAATAAAAGTTTGAAGCAGAACTGATCAAATACAGAAAGATTTTTGCTAAGTGCTGAAACAGTTGGAAAAGTACGTTTTTCTCCCAAGTCCTGCTTTTAAGTTCCTTTGATACAAGGTGGCACAAAGTCAAGAAAGAACTTGAAACAAGCTTCACATTAATATTTGAAAAAGGGCACCCAATGTGTTTGATGTGGCGCCCTTCATGCAAATCATGTAGTCTGAGAGAAATCCCAATAGGAAATACGATTCTTTCTTCTTAGCACTCACTTTTTTTCCTGGTTGATAATAATGAACTTTTCACACTCCCCTTGCAACCCCCCTGAGCTATACAGAAATGAAGTTATTACTCACTAGGTGATGCCTATTTGGGTAGGATTTTTGTTGCTTTTTTATTGATTTTTTTTTTTTGTTGTTGAAAGTACAATCCCAGTTCAACACACATTTTGTACTTATTTTTCACAGACTTCTAAATGGTAAAATCCAGATGCTCCATCAAAACAATAAAATACCTGCTCTCACCTAGGATTTTTAAATGTGAGGAAACATATACATGATCAAAAATGTCATGATGCTATAATATCATGTATTGATTTGAGCAAGGGGGTATTAAGGTACAGCTGATGTTATTGAATAGAGTGTAATTTGTAGTCTTAAATATCATGGGGTTTTAAAATCTTTTTTAGTTTTAATTATGCTAATATTAGTAAGTTACACCTTCCAGAATTCTCCATATAAAGTATTGAGGTCAAGCTGATTACAACTCATCCAGAATCCATAACAGTGTGGGTAGCAACATTGATCACATTCCTTCCTTTTATTCTTGTTGTGCATACTTCATTCCTATGTATAGCAACTACTGTATCTCCCACATTACACCACCCACTCACTTACTAACACTTCCTGAAGGCATGGGAACCTTTCTCTACAATTTATTTCCAGATTACATTTTTAAAAATGTCACAGATTGATTCTGGAAATTGTTGAAAGCAGACCTAAAAAAGGCCAGATTCTGTAAGAGACCCTATGGGGAAAGAAGCCCACAGGAGCCCCCCAGTGCACGCTTCACACAGAGAAAAAAAAAAAACAAACCCAAACCTCGAGCAGAAAAGAAACACCAAAACCAGATATTTCTGATAACAATATTTTCATTGCAGGTATAATTATTGTAAGATGAGATACTGGCATTCAGAAAAAAATTATTAAGATTGTCTAGGAGATAAATGCATTCTGAAAAAGGTTTAGTTTAGTGATTTTTGTAATATTTTCTGACAGAAGAATTTTGCTATGACTTTGCAACTAAGTCTGCAGGATTGCAGGATTTGGTCTTCATGGGGAAATTCAGCTATCCCAGTGTCTGCTGGAGGAACAACACAGCAGCATTCCAGCACGTTTCTGGAGCACACTGATGATTTCCTGACATAGGTGAGGCAAGGTCCTGTGAAAGGACTCATTGTGCTGTAGTTCCCACTAACAAATGGGGAAGGACTGACTGGGTGGGTAAAAGCCTTAAGTGCACTGACCATGAGATGGTGGAGTTCAAGACGCTGAGGAGGAATCACAACCATGGACTTCAGGAGAGTACTTTGGCCTTTTCAGGGATCTGCTTGGAAGAATCCCATTAGAAATAGTACTGGAGAGAAGAGACATCCAAATATTGTCCTCTAGATGGTTCATGTCCTCCAAATTCAAGAACAGTCCCTCCCAATACACAAGTTGAGCAAAGACAATGTCAGGAGACCTGCACTGACAATCATGTTGATCTTGACTGAAAAGGAAGTGTGCAAGAGAGGGAAGGAAGGAAGGAAGGAAGGAAGGAAGGAAGGAAGGAAGGAAGGAAGGAAGGAAGGAAGGAAGGAAGGAAGGAAGGAAGGAAGGAAGGAAGGAAGGAAGGGAGGAAGGAAGGGTGACA
>VXBI01011585.1:1952701-1975005 GCA_013397375.1 Toxostoma redivivum
CAACAGAAAAAAGCGGGGGGGGGAAAAAAAAAAAAGCAAAAAAAAAAAAAAAACCCACATAAAAACCCCAAAAAAAACCAAAAAACCCCCCAAAAAAACAAAAAAAAAAACCCAGACAAAGGATGGAGGACATGTAAAAAAAGGGAGAAAAGAAAAAAAAACCTTCAAAGTTATCAAATTTTTAAAAAAAAAATAGACCAAAAAGTATTTTCCTCCCTCTATTTTTTCTAAATCCATTACAATTCTTAATTTTTCAGAAAGGAATTTTTAAATAATAGAAACATTAATTAAGATATTTACTGAGATCATAGATAAACTTACCATTATGGAACTAAACAATATGTTGAGATAGAGTGAAATAAATTAGAAAGTAAAATTAAAGTGGAATAATATCCATGACCTTTTAAATTTATTTCAATTATATTATGTTCAAGTTTATTAATTATGTGTACAAATATTATTATATAAATCAGGAGGCTGTCATGACTGGCTGGTACAAATTTCTTTCTCATATTTGATTGTCAATTATAGCCAAATTTTACATTCTTCCTAAAATATCACAGAAATTATTATCTAGAATTAGAACAATAAATTAATTTTCTACAGATTTCTGACTTCAGAGCATTTGTAAAACAAGATAAAAACATTAATAATTCAAAAACTTTAAGGTAAAAGACAATTGCTTCTGATAATGATTCCATTTTCAGTTTGTTCAACCAGATAATTTCTTGATAAACCTTGAACTTCATGTTAATTTCATACTTGTAAATACCAATTTAGACTATTTCCTTTTCTTTTGTTGTCTCATATATAGACTTAATATTGATGTATCAAATCAATGAAACAAATTAATAAATTAAAAATCACTATGAAATATTGCTGCACAAACACAATTACTCTCTGCGCTCACATCTATTTAATTTATAGTGTATTGTTATAAAAGTTCAAATACCCCTAATATATTTTGACAGACCTTGCTCTGCACTCTGTTTCGACTCCAAGGGATAATATGGAACTGAAATTCAGTTCTCTGTTGATGGAAACTTTCACATACATAAGCATGAAGAAGATATTAAAAGCAAGAGGAGAAACTTCGCCCCACTGAAACTGGTGATTATTATTCTATTTCAAAAAGGGGAGTTGTTTTAAGGTTCTGGCATACTTCAGGTAAGCATTCTTTTGAAATAGTTAAGTGACTGGCTTTTATTACTGGAGAACAGATGTAAGACACCCATCAGTTATCTATGAGAGACTTAGACCTCAGGAACTGAATTTTGCCTTGAGAGATCATTAAAGAGAGATTCTGCAGAGAAGGGAAACCCACGGGGGGGTTTACAGAGAAACTTTTCCTTTCTTTTCTTCTTTTTGCTTTTCATCATATTCTTGTTCCACCTTTGGACAGTAAACTGGAGCACTGGACTGCAAGGAGCTTCCTGCAAGCTGAAATAACACACCCACTGTTCAAAATTTTAAATGCAGTTTTACTTAAACATCTTCAAACTAAAAAAAAACAAATATCATACTTCGGGAACTCAGTGACTTTAACTTTCGTTACACAATGTGGTATAAGATTGGGAAAAAAAGAGTGCTCTCATCCAGAAAAGAAAACTTAAAAATGCAAATAGATATTTCTCTTTTGAGGACTGTTTGAATCGTGGAGTGCTTTTGTCTTAATAGAGAAAATAAGTATTTTAACACAAAAAAAAAATTGGAATAACTTTATATATATATATATATGTATGTATGTATGTATGTATGTATATTATTTTAGAAATACTAAAGTATGCAAAAATGTGCTGAATGAATGTTCACAGATCTCAGTTCACACACAGTTACATTGCTAGTCTTCTGCTATATATTTTTCTTCACCTCTGTTAAGACATCTAATTAACCAAAAAAGAGTGAGCTCAGGATTATAGTTAAACAGACAATTTGAAAATTGCTTTTGACAAACTGGAGATTAACATGTCCTTTCCCTGATTATTTGCACTAATGAAGATTGAGCACCTGAATGCTCACACAGAGTGAAAACAAGTGAGACACAGAGACAGCAACAACATGACTGAATAAAACATTCTTATAAAATCACAGCCTGGAGAGTCGATGCAGAAAGAAAGTAGAAGGATGATTCTTTCATTTGCTCAGCTGTAGAAACACAATCACTGTCAAAAATATGTACATAGGCTAAAGGATATGCAGCAAATCTTTGCTTTGATTGGGGATAAACAGGCAACTCTGCCTAAGATTGATGTCACAAGTGGAGCACAAGCATGTGAATTCTTGTTTTACACAGTGCACACATGGCAGAGAGAATTCTTAATAAAAGAAGGAATCTCATTTTGAACAAAGTTTCCAAGCAACTTTTTCTTGAACTTAGCTGAACAATGAGAAACAAATTCATGTTTTCAATAAGTTACTAAGTTTTGAACATTTTCTGATTAACAATAAAAAAAGGTTCATGTTCATATTTTTGTTTATTTCTCCTGTTTTTGTCTCCTCTGACTCCTGTGAGCTGCAGAGGATGGTATGGAAGCAATTGTCTCCATGGGGTTTGGAATCTGGCATGTGTTTCAAAGACAAATTAGATAACTGGAAGATGTCTCAAGAGTAGAAGTATTTTGGCCAAAGGTTCTTATTTATTTTGAGAATACATGTTTGGAATAGAAAATTTTCAAAGTGATAAAGGACCAATGCCTGTGCTTTCAGAAAATAGAAAGGAAGAAGTACAGATTGATAGGTTAATTTGAAATTCTTAAAAATATGAAATATTATTTTTATACAGGCAGACTCACATTTGACACATCAGCTTAAATCACCTGTTTTCATTTTTGTGGGAAGAAAAGAGAAGAGCTATTTATGGCTCATCTGTGGTAACTATTAGTCAGATACTAGGAAGGAAGATATGCCTAGCTGGAGAATATGTCTGATTTTGGGTCCAGGAGGATGAGCACTTCATTTCTTCTGGGAAATTTGTATATTAAAGTGGGGGATCTTTTTTCTTTATTTTCCCTGAGTCTTGTAATGTTATTGCAGCCAAAGGAAAAAAGTAGTTAAAATAAACCTCATGGTTGCTTTACTATCAGTATAGGCCAGATGTGATAAAAAAGTATAAGTTATTACAAGCTACATATTGCAATAACCATGACTTAACTTCTCTTTTTGTCACTTTTTTTTCCTCCATTGGCTTAAAACCAAAGATAAGCATTTAGATTTCCATCTCTCAGAGAAGCACCCAGAAAAGCATGGTATGGACTAAGACATTGTCTCTTTCTCTCTGCCTCTCTCTTCACCTTTTCATCTCCATTTGGGCCATAGCAAGGCTAGAATTCCATATCCATGTCACAGATGGAAAGCAAGCAGGCATTCAGTGTATGCTTCTGAGCTTGCTCAGAAAAAGAGGGGGAGTGCTAGTCTTGGTTTTTAACACACTTAACATATCTTAGATGAAAGTCTTATAAATAATAAAAAAAAATCCAACTCTGAAAAAGAGAAAAACAGAACTTGTTAAGGCACTACGGAGTTTCACTGAGCTGGGGAACATAAAATTTACAGAGTAGCTGCTGCCTGAATGAACCCCACATCTACCAACCATTTCCCTTATGGGTTCTAGGGATTAATCTCTTCTTACTCCATGTTTGTATGATGGGTATTTCTGTATCAGGGGCAAGTGTTTTCTGAAATATCTACCCTTCTTTCTCATTTGGGAGACTGAGCTTTGCACTTGTTCTTTTCCCCAACCCCTTCACACCTCCTCCATATTTATGCAGCAGAAAGAAGCATGTGGCCCAGAGTAACTAAACTGTGCAGCATGTCAGGGAGTTCTGCCAACCTTGGCAGAAGGAGTCACATAACTCCAGCTGGTTTCAATGACTTTCCTTGTCCAAGAGATATTTATTAGTTATAAATAAAAAGTCTGATTGCACACCTCAGATAAACTTTAAAAATTGTTACAAAAATGTATGACCATGAATCAAGTTTTTAGCAAAATATTTCTGTCTTTCAACCATGTTAAAAAAAATCCCAAAACAGAGGGTGGCATCTTTTGAAGCCTTCTTCATGAGGCATAATATCACAGAATTTTAATTCTGTGTTATTCTTTAATACACCTTCTTCATCCCAGAGGATGCTCTCTTTTTAAGAGAAAAATTGGTCTTTACTCTATGAAGCTGATTGACCACAGAACTTGAGGTGAAGTATAAGGGGAGGGGTGGGTATAACACATAAATTAACATGGTTTTCTATTTTATCCTTTTTAAAAATAATTTCCAAGCAGGACCAACAGTAAATTACCTCAAGCCTGACTTCAAGCCATGGAATGCACAGAATAATATCCTAGAATGTCTCCTAAAAAAAACAAAAAGGAGGAAAACACCATTTTATCTAAATCAGACTTCAAAGATAACACCTTCCATTTCATCTATGCCTGTGTTGACCAAACTCAAGTTCTTCTTCACTTATGTTCACTGACAGTGATTGAAAATGAGACATGTTCATACAAAGGGCCAATTTCTTCCCTCTTTTTAATGTAATTGTTTTCATATTAGATTTTTTTTCCCTAGGCAGCTACAGCCAAAAACCAATTGATTTAACCCTTTCTTCCCAGCACTTACTGTAAACCAGAAAAGACACCTGTGAATAAACATGACACTTCCATTTATTTTGTGTTTACAAACCAGGGCCAAACACCAGCAGAGTCTGTGTTTTGGCATTCAAGCATGCAAAGTATGAGCCCCTGTGAGATGTGTGGCAGGAGCTGCAACAGGTTTGTGTGCAGTATCCTCATAGGGCAGATGCTGTGCCCTGCAGGGAGCACCCAGGGCTGGCTGGGGCATGGATGCACTGTGGCCACAGCTGCACCCTAACAGTGACCAGCTGAACAGGGATGTTCTCCTGCTTTAAATATGCTACAGAGTGCTTCATCCCAGCCACTGAGAAGTATTATTTTGGCATATACCAGATAAAAAGATACTTGCAATGTAAGTACTTGAGGCTTAACTTTGTACTAGAGTCTGCTGTATCTGTGAATATCAAGTTCACATTTTTTGACGAAACACATGAATGTATTACTTAATAGTATGGTAATCTCAAAAGCTGCATTTTATTTACTATGTATCCTAGTACAGTAAGATTAGTACCTCTACCATGTAAAGCTACTCTCTCAAGTGAAAGATTGTTTTTTGCCTCTGTGCATGGCTGCAAGGTACCAAGTGCATGCTCTACATCATTGTCATCACCTTTTATTATCTCAGGAAACAAAGGGTCACTTTGAGAGGGAAAAGGTACTCTGAGTGGGAAAAACTATCTTGGTGCAAAAGTATCCAACACATCCATATGGTGAGGGTCCCTAGCTGGGCAGAAAATAGAACATAATTCATAATTCAACATAATAAGTAGAGCATTCAATAATGTGTCAAAAAATTCCCTGACTCTATGATGGGCTATAATGAACTTGGGTCTCTCCAATTTTTGCCACACTATTAAAAAGGATATGATGGACCTTCTTATGGACATCTTAGATTCAAGAAAATTCATAGCAGATTAAAAGAAAAAAACCCCAAAGAATAAAAACTCTAAATCATACAAAGGTATTGTATTTAAAAATACTTTCGTAAAAGTGTCCAGTACTGATGTTCTCAGTGCTGAACTTAACACAGACAACCCCAAAATCATGGACCAAAAATCAAAGCATGCTCACTGTCTTTAGACTAACATAGATTTTTCACAGAATTTTTTATGGATTATTTCTGAAATCAGTGATTTTGGAGAGAGCTTGGTTATCATGGTGAACATCAAAATGCATCGGATTTCCCCACTCTGGTGTAATGAGTATGGGAGTAAGCCAAATCAAAACAAAAAGTTGTTTTGTCAGCTTTAATGAGATTATTAACTATCGAGACTATTACTTGGACACCGCATCCAGATCTGTTGCCTACAGGTTGAAAAGCATGTTAATAGCTTGAAAAAAATTCTGAATCAATATAAAATTATTCTGTAGCCTGGAGTTTATTTTTTATTCAAAAGAGGAAAAGGGTTTATCACTATCCATGAGCACCTCCAGGAGGCACAGAAATTAGATAAGAGGAGTATTTAAAAAGCAAACAAAGTCATAATAAACTCTAAGTTTATAATATCCAAATTCACATTCTAAACTCTAAGGGCAATTAAAAGTTGGCACAATTTCTGAAGGTTATGACTGTCCAAAGTGCTAATCATTTTTTTGGACAGAGAGCTTTTCCAAGAGTTATATTCTAAGGCAGGAAGAAGTCAGGAACTTGGTCTCAAAGCCAGTCAGGAAAATTATGTGAATTGTGTTGTATGGACAGTCAACCTGAACGCGACAGTATCTTTTGGCCTTAGAAATATATCAGGAAATCCCTTTGCTGCACTGAAGATAAAGATATGTTTTGGTCAAAATTGGTGTAAATACAAGCTGCATTCAGTTAAAGTCAGAAATAATAAATAAGAGTCAGAAATCAGGGGGAGGTGAAGTGGTGGTGGTGTTCAAGTAATGGTTTAGTACTAAGAAAGTTGCAACAATTGGATTTACTACAAAATGTCAGTTCTCTAAATTGAGCACATGCCCAGTAGTAAAATTCTCTTAAAATAATACTGCTACAATTGAAAAGATCTCTTCAGTACAATTGTGCTATCTTCAGGTACAGTTGGAGATTGCTGAGGATATTGTCAATGATATCTAAACAGCAGGAATAAATATAATTCCATTGGATTCAGATATGCTGAATGCACCATTCGAACGGTTACTTTTAATACATGGTTATGCCAGTTTAGAGCAAGTCTAAAAAGTACATGTAGAGAGAAAAAGCAGAGAAAATTCATGTTATCCTGCACCTGAAACCTGTTTCATCTGTTTCATTACTGGGATGAATATTTAGGCTGCTGGTTTTGTAACATGCAATAATTTAGTTTTATTAATAATAATTCTAATTATACTTGTAATAGCAGTTTATTATATTTTAATATTGAGTTGGTAAGTCCTTCTCAGATGATTATTTTATTCAGGTAAGTTCTTAGAAATTTTTCAAAATAGAGTCACTGAACTAGTTCATCAAAGAGGGCAGGATGTGACCAAAACAGGCAGGGCCAAAATTCTGGCCAGGTATAAGTTACACAGTACTTCACATGAATGAATGAGCTCTTTGCAGGACTGTGCTGTACATCCTTTCTGGGAAGGAAACTTATTTGTTTGTCACAGATCTCCCAGAGTGTGAAACTGCAAACACTTACAGCAAATTATGAAATAAATCAATGATAAGGTAATCATGTTATTTAGAGGGCAATTTTTGTGTTTGAGGGTTTCCTTAGCAAATGGCAATAAGTGTCACAGTGTGAAAGATCATAGAAATAACAATGGCAGTCAGAGGAAAACAAGACGTAAATGACACCGCACTGATGTGGAAGGGACTAAGTTCACCCAAATAAAAGCACAATCAGAAGATGAGGAGAAAATATTGCAACATACACAACATGAAAAGGAATTGAACTGATTTGTGAGTCTACAAATTATTTTAAAAATGCTGTTTTGTCTTTTCTTTGGCAGAGTCCTGCTTTCTTGTCATTTTCTGTCATTTTCTGAGGTCAAAATGTACTTACTCAAATAATGGACAAATAGCACTACATCTGTGGCTACATCAGTAAACCAGGACTGCACACAGAATCAGAAATTTTATTTACTCATTGTCTTGCAAATGATTTCTTATTTGTCCTTAATATTTCTCATGTTCAGTGACTATATTCTCAAAACATGAGCAGTAAATATGTTCTGAACAGCATGTGTTTTAGAGGTAAATGGAAGGTTCATAAGTCAACCATTAGATGCAATTGCCTAGAAGGTAGTTTAGGTAACTGGTAGTAAGGGGGAATTTTTAATAAACTTAAATGCATGCACAAACACCAGGTGATAGAAAGAAATCTTGTTTTCCTGCAACATTTGACTTCAGGAGGTACAAATTGGGAGTGGGGGGGGAGCAGGGTAAGGAAGGCCTTTCAGATGAAACCTAATAGTTGAAGCACCAACAGGCTTCCAAATTCTTTCAGATACTGGCAGTAAATGATGTATTGATTTTGCTGTTAAACTGCACAGATGTAACCAACACATTAGACATGGAAGATAAAAGCAATGACTAAAAGCACCTTATTTCATCTGTCACACCTGAGGCTCTGCCTTCTTCAGACCTTTAGTGTATTAGCACAGAAAATCAATTAGGTAAAGAGCTAAACAAATGAAGGGAAAATAAAAAAAAAAAGCCTCATTCACAAAGAGTCAGAAATGTCAGCAAGCCTTGGAGACTTCAGCAAAGTGTAAGACATCTCCAAATAAACCACAACAACTTTTCTCAACTTTTGTTTTAGTAAGTGATTAAGTACTACTCAGATACCCCAATAAGCATCTATTAGGGCAGTTCTAGAAAGTGATCAGTAATCACAAGCACAGGATTTGTTTACACTGAAAAGAAAATAGGGAAATTAATTTCTCATTTTGTGTTGTTTTGGATGTCTGTAATTCTTGTCATCTTAAGCAGTGTTGAATCAGTTGTTCATCATTTACATCCAGAAATATAGTTTTCCTGAGTAATACCATAGTACAAGTCATTGACAACAAGTATTTCATTAGGGTCAGGGACCTGTTACTGAAGCCAAGTGCTGTGATACGCAGCATATTGTTACTGTTTTCATAAAGCAAAGTAAGCTATCTCTGACCCCAAAATATAGTAAGATCTTTCTGCTGCCACGTATAGTTTGCACCCAAAGAGCAGAGCAGATCACAGATATTTCACTGATTGATTCATTGTGAATAAAATACCAAAATGATACAATGGAGATAACAAATTGAGATTTGTCAGTGGAGCAGGACTCAGAAGACCTGGATTTGCTAGTGGAAACACATACTCAATTTCCCATCCACAACACAGGGAATTTCACCCCTTAGTTCTGTCCTCCTCTGTCCACTGAGGTTGCAAACTCACTGAAGAGAATTTTTAAAGACAGGATTTAGTCAGTGTCAGTAATTGACAAGACAAATTTGTGATTACAAGTGGAGGTCATCAAGACCTAAATAAATAATTATTTTAAAGGATGTAACTAATCAAACCTCAAATTTAGAATTTAATACAGGTCCCAGTACTTTTTTCTTCCTTTAGAATATTTTTCCTTGCATGTGGATGCAAATCTCAAAGTAACCTCTGCATAGAATTATATATCCTTTTTTTGGCTGTGTCAGACTAAAATAAACCCACCCTTGTTCTTTAAAACAAAGTTTTGTTTTCAAGCACGGAAAAATAATGTTCTTTTTAAAAGAATTCTCAAAAAAGAAATTAAAATAAAACTGAACACCAAAAGTGCCAAATTATGCCTCTTCACACATTTCATCAGTGCCACCTAGTGGAGACATCTCCCCATCCCCCATAGGAAACTCCTTTGCTTAATTTTGCTCATGTGTGGAAGGGTTCAACCTCTGCAGTGGATAGCAGGCTTACAAGGTGGCTTTCCAAGGTGTCCAGGTTATTTCTGCAGACAGCTACTAGCTACTGGAGAAGAGGAAAACACCACCCCAGCTCCTGGTGCTTTCCCTGGAGTCTGAAAGATTCACTTATTTCAAAGGGACAAGAGAGATTTTTCATGTTTCACCAGCACAAAACATGTAAATTCAAAATAAAATTACAAGCAAAACAGTACAGAACCCTAAGAACCTAAGAAGATTTAAAAACATGTCGCCAAGAAACAATTAAAATACTTATAATTTTCTACCATATTATCAATCTTTTTTTATTTTTTTGGGAGTAGGTGTTGTTTTTTGTTTGGTTTTTTTTTGAGAGAAAAGAAAAATTAAACTCTTCTTCTTAGGAAACAAACAGGCGAGGTGGCACTAGTCTTGAAAATAAGTGCTAAGTGCAACTTTTGTGCCTAGATTTTCTGCATTCTTTTTTGATATCTTCTGTTCTTCCTTTTCTTTTTCTTAAGGCATTTCACATCCAGTCAGCTTTCTCCACCTCCACGACACAGATTAAGTACATAACTGTAACTAACAGTGGCACCATGGCATTAAACAGGCTCATACATGTCAGTTTTAACCCACCAGCACAGAAAGTTTCCAGCACTGTTGGAATTGCATGACATGTGGGCACTCTAATTATGCAGATGCACATATAGTTATACACACATTCCCTGACACCAGATTGAAAATTATACTGCACCCTCCTGAACAATCACCTTAGGAACAAAGCAGCTGAAGAGCCATTGTGGGAAAATACCATGGTGTGGCATAAGAGTAGCAGACAGCACTTAGAAGCTGAAGTACAGTAGCTTTGTGCTGCAGAGCACAGCCTGAAAGAGCATCATAAAAAGAGAAGAGTGAATCCTGAGCTTGTGTGTCAGAAATGATGCTCTAATGGGTGTCAGCTGTTAGCAGATTCCTGTCATTTCAACAGTTTGAATTAGTTCCCCACCACTCTTCTCTAGGCTGAATTACCAAATCATTATTTCTGTGGAAAATCTTGCAATTCTTTGACTAAAAAGTAATTATTTTATCTCTGTGGTTTGAACACACACATGTAAACACATACACAAAAACATATATGCACATAAGACTAAGGTGGGCTTCTAGCTACACTGAAGCCCACAGAGCCCACAGCATTTTCTTACTGATTTTGGCAGAGACAAAATCCCACCCCAGGAACTTGAAAGGATTTTCTTGCTGACTGTATTTCCTGGGCTAGAAATTGCACACAAACACAATCAAATAAGAGAGGATGGAATTGTCTAGGAAAGTGAATGAATAAAGCAATGAAGCCAAGTAGTTCAGGCATGATTAGGAAGAGGAAGGGCGTCTCCTTCTGCATTGTTGAATTGGCCATTAGTGTCAGAGTGGCTTTTAAATTTAGAGCAATTCTTCCCGTCTCTGCACTACTTGAGGTGTTCACCCAGTGTTTGCCTGTATTATTAAAGGATTGAACCCTGTCAGAGGGCAAAAGCAAATTACCTGCAGGGAGTCAGGGGCCAGATGAGATATACCTTCACTGTGCTCTTTGCTTTAGTAACCACTGGTAAAAGAGTACAAGGCAGCTTTTATGTAGATGTCACATCATTCACTGACTGGAACACCCAGCTGTGATAATAGCAGAGGAAGCGGGGGTGGGCAACCATTACTAATTCCTCCCTTATCCAACCTTGCTATTTGAATTATTAGCTAAATTGCCATCTTCAGAACTTAATTTTTTTTGGCTTGCAGGTTCGAGTTTATTTCACATGTTTAATTGTATACGTTATTACTTACTTTTAATCAGTGAGTGCCTATTTTGCCTAAGAAATTTTTTTCTTGCATTTCGTTAAGTATTTTGCAATGATTGATTGTCACTATTACATATCCACAGGGTAAACAGCAATGCAAAGAATATTTACGCTTTTATTATCCTTTTAAAAAAAAGAGATAATTTATGGTAATTCTGAAAAAAAAAAAAAAAGAATTACAAAACCTCAAAACCTCTCATGTTAATGATTAATGACATCTGGAGAAAGAAATAATCAATTAACTCAAACACACATAAAAATGTAAATAAATTTCTGTATATGGACAAGACATACCATTTTGCTGATTTAAATATTTTTGTCAATTCCCCCCACTTAGCCTAACTAAAAAAAATTTTTAATGTTTAATAAGAAGATTTAAAAGAAAAAATTTTAATGTTTAGTAAAGAAATCTTTTCTTGCATGAAAGAATAGACTAAGCCACATTAATTTTACTATTGAAAATACAAATGTATGCAAAAAGAATGGAAGCTACAAAGTGTTGTAAAAAATAACAAAGCAAACTTTATAGCTGCTATTTTTTCATACCTCTTTTTCTACTGCAAAAACACCTAAAAACCTCCATTGTTCCTAGTTCTACACACCATTAAGTGGGGAGTTAGTGAGTGCAGGAGAAAGGTATACATGTTTTGTGATTCTCTATAGGCACTGTCTGCACATTCCAGCAGCAAACAGAATTTGCTTAAACTGGAGCTACATTGCCTCTAGCAACGTGCGTGCATAGCATAATATCACAGAACAGCTTCAATTGGTTACAACTGATTTTCATGTTTGCAGCTCGTTAAAAGTCAGCTATTAAAAACAAACTAAATCAAGCTATTTTTCCTTCCTTTCTTCTTGGTTTTTTTTTTGTTTGGTTTTTTTTTTCTTCTGAAATCCATTCTGAAAACCTATTCTCCCTCTATATTCCTATGCATGATCCCCTAATTCCTTTCCTCAACTCTACAACATTTATGAATTTTCCAGGCTCTTCTTCAGCCTCTATGCAGCCTTTCAGCTTTATTTCCAGCTTTCCATTCAGTCATCTCTGATCCTGCATTCATTAGCTGGGAATTTAAGCTGTCCTTAAACTTATTTTCAAATATAAAGATTGGTTTTTGCATGGGTTGTATGGAATCTATTCAGCTGTTTATCTTCCAATGTCTCTTTGTACTGTGCTGCATCAGGAATATTCCAGATTCTTCAAAGGAACATTAGAACCTGTTGATCTTCACATGCTCTCAATAGTGGTAATTTTACATTCCCATTGAATGGTATTACCTGAATAAAAGGTTTTACTTAGTAACAAGATGATGCTTGAAGCACTCAGTCCTCACTGGAGAAGACCTTACAAATTTAGTTGTCCCACTATGAAGTTATTTCAGGAGCCATCTCTGAACCATACATAGGATGATGTTAGCAGTTCTAAATTAAAGCATACTAATTTTTGCATTTCAACCAGTGAATTTATTTTTCACTTTTCTTTCTTAGTTCTGACACTCATACTATTTCCTTGTGTAGCTTATGCCTATCCATTAATGAAGATGTAGAAGCCACTGGATGAAAATTTTCAGGAAAAAAAAACTATTTTTTTTCTTTTATCCAACTGATGAACACTTGGAAGGTGGAAATAATCCTTCACCCCATGCTGGCATACTGTAGTATCCAAAAATGGGAAGAAAATGTATGCCCTACCCAAATGTCAGCATGTACAGATTACATTTGCAGCTGATGTAGCTAGACTGCCATTAAAGCTGTTAGCAACATCACCCTGGGCAGGGAACAGGTTCCCTTTGAGACTGTGAGGGACAGTTAATTCTCACCTGGCTTCAGCAAGAACTGGATTGCTTTCAGTAGGCCTGGTATATGTCCTTACAGTAAAACCACCAGGCAGTGTCAGCAAAAGCATCAACCTTTTTCTGGTGCTTCAGTCATTCATAACAACTTCCTTCTTACCCAATATGTCCCATTTTCATCAACTTCATGCTAAATGACAGGCAGTCTTGGGAGGCCTTAAGCTTCTTTCAGAATTTAACATGGAGGAAAAATTTAGCCTGAGCTCTTGTTGCAGCCCCAGGAAAGTTTTGGTGATAAATTGAGCCTCAGGTCTAAGGGTGTAATATTACTTTTGCAGAAATCTCTGATGACCAAGATTTTCAGTCTGATTGTGCTGCTTAATCATGATGAACAATCACTCTCTTGGCTGAGAGATGTATCTTTCAATAGGTTGAAATTTTATGTTATGGAATATTATTTTGGACTTCTGCTTTTGCCCTAGTTAAACCTGAAAATAGATTAGAATCTCTTACAATTGGATCATTTTTATTTTAGCTCTATGCACAGGTGGGTTAGAAATCAGATAGAAATAAGAATGACTACTTAATTTATCATTCACAAACCATATCTCACTGTCCTAGACTGAAGATTAGGTCAGGTTTTCTCTACAGAGATGTTTCAGTAGTCCAAACATTTATGATTAAGCTAACTTTAAAATAGAGAGTGTTGCAATCAAAACAGTACTTAATAGTTCTTATGGAAATACGTGGAAATACAGAGGCTGAAGACAGTAATATCTCTAAAATAGATCAGATACATTAAAACACCAGTCAGAATCCTCAGCTTAGGTCATGCTTCGTATTAGATCTGATGTTTCATTATTGTCTATTTGAAAAGTGTTTTTCATTTCAGTTATATAAAGTTGAATTGCTTTACTTAAAAAGACACCTTTAGTGATGGAGATAATGAAATATAAGAGTATCTATCGTAAAGCATGACAAATGAAAAAATTCAGACATACAATAACTAATTCAGACTGAATATTACAATAAATTATAGAAAGTGAATGGATATTTGATAAAATCTTTGAAAACAGAAGCTCATCTTAACATATTATTGAATTTTAAATTATCATAGGTTATTTCTTTTAACTTGGATCTATCTCAACTATATGCATTAAAGGAAAACTAATTAAATTACATCTGTGATACCTCAGACAAAAAATCTGAGGTATCAGCACAATTGTCAGTATAAAAATAGTACCATAGAGTCACCACCAGCAGTGACCAACACAGAAATATTTTATAAAAAATATTAAGTTTCATTCATTTGGTACCATTATTCTTGGTTACTCCTGAAACCAGGTGTGACCATGAAGTCTTTCAAATCTCTAATAAGAATCAACCAAATCTGATTCCTACCCAGGATTTCTGATCATATACTAGCATATGACGCATTCATTTTAAGTTTATAGATGTTGCTGAAACCTTAGGTTATAGATTTTCTGAAGGGACTTGTCTTTTTATACAGTACCTATAATCCACTTGCTAAAATGCAATTTTGATCTCAGTTTGGGGTTCACAGGTTCCTTATGCTGTTTATGGGGATAATTTTATTTAGCAGTCAGTTTAAGTCCACTTCTGTAGCTATTCAGGTTGCTGTTACAGTGGTGTGATCTCCTCACCTTATAGAACATGTATTTTCATATTTTAGTTCCTGACCCAATGCTAGCTACAGTTCTGCAAATTGTTCTCATAAAACTTCCTGATAATGTCACATTTTTTGACTTCTCAGAATTTTCTTCTCATCTTTCATGACTAAATTGTTCCTGCTTTTTAAATATACATTTATAAATATATATGTGCTTGTGTGTGAATTTGCAAAAATCATTTCTATTTTGAACTCTGCAGACTTTGCAATTTTCTTCAGTAAAAATATCACTTATGAAAAGCATCTGAGCTGTGCTGGCTCACAAAGAAAGAAGGCAAGCATGCAAGGCAAGAACATTTATACATTTAACATACACTCATATAGCTCAGATATGGACATGACTGAACTTAGTCATATTTGCCTTCTCTTACCATCTCACAACTGCTAGGAGAAACCTATAAACTGCCCACCTCAACCATTCAGGGAGAGCTGAATCTTTAAACTGAGATTTGGGAGAAAAATAAGAGGGCAAGGGTAGAAGATGGATGATCACTGGGTTTAGTTGTTTTATAACAAACCCTGCAAAGCAAAACTAAGTGTAAGTGCTGTTCTGTAAATCGCATGCAGGGAGAAATTCTTTGAATTTTTGAGGCAAACCCAAGGAACTCTGGCTTCCTTTCTCTAAGTGCTATCATTTATAGTTCCATTTTTTTTTCAGTGTGTCTGGGACTTGCACGATCATAACATTAAATTCAGATCATTTTAAACCTGACATCCATGTGACTTTTATCACATATAATCTAAGACAGTTTTTCAGAACTTGCCAGCCATTATGCTTTACTAAGTTGCCTACCTTCAGTTGTCATCATTTGACTAATGCTATAACCGGAGGATCTTTAAAGCAAAAAAAGAAAAACAAAACCAAAATATTTTTCTGTGTTATGGAACTCCAAGAATTTCCAATGGAATTTCTGTGTTAGGATTCCTAGACAACACTAAAGCAAAGATAATAAATATTTATTTATTTATTTATTTATTTAATAAAGAGTAACAAAATGCTGTTACTTTTCTTCAACTTCCTAGCAATTGTTTCTGTGATGCCTTTCTGCATTAATTTAAAGAATGATCTTGCATCCAGTATGTACAACCACCATAAAAGCCCTTGCACATTCTTAATTCAACTCTCTTCAAAAAGGCCAAATGCAGATTGAAGAGATAGAGAGAGAAGAACAATTTAAAGTTCAATAAAGGCAAATGCAGTATCCTGCACCTGGGGAGGAATAACCCAGACACCAGCACAGGCTGGGGGTGACCTGCTGGAAAGCAGCTCTGTGGAGAAGGGCCTGGGAGCCTGGGGGACAACAAGCTGTCCATGAGCCAGCAGTGTGCCCTGGTGGCCAAGAAGGCCAATGGTATCCTGTGGTGCATTAGGAGGAGCACTGCCAGCAGGTCGAGGGAGGTGATCCTGCTCCTTCACTCAGCCCTGGTGAGGGCACATCTTATTGTGCCCAGTTCTGGGCTCCTCAGTACAAGAGAGATGTGGAGTTCACTGAGCAGGTTCAGTGGAGGGCCAAAAAGATGATGAGGAGACTGAAGCATCTCTCTCATAAAGAAAGGCTGAGAAAAGGCTGGGCCTGCTCAGCCTCAAGATGAGGTGACTGAGACAGGACCTCATCAATGTCTGTCGGTGTCCAAAGGACAGTGCCAAGAGAATGGATCCAGGCTCTTCTCAGTGATGCCAAGTGATGGAGCAAGAGGCAATAGGAAGAGGGTGATGCACAGAAAATTCCACCTCTACTGTGCAGGTGACTGAGCATTGGAACATGTTTTCCAGAGAGATTGTGGAGTCTCCCTCACTGGGGATATTCAAGAACCATCTGGACACAATCCGGTGCCATGTGCAAAATCCGATTCCTACTTGAACAGGGAGTTTGGACCAGAAGACTCACTGTGGTCCCTTCCAACATTACCCATTCTGTGTTACTCTTATTGAGCTCTCTGTAAAATATTTTTTTCTATCAATTGAGCTAAATTTTTAGTCCTTTCTTTCTTGTCCCACTTTCCCAGTTTAGGCAACAGAGCTACATTCAGCACCTCAGTATGAGCATCATCAGTGCTGTGCAAATGTGGACTCAACTTCTCACCCTTAGTCTTTAATTTATACCTCTGACAAATGCACAAACCTGTTTTGACATTTCATTTGAACAACTGCTAATCTTGAATCAGTTGTTCAAAAGTTGACTCCTGTGGACAGACCTATATATGCTGATGTGGTAATATTAAACTTAGCTATTTGAAAGCATTCTGAATGTGGATCCATTTTGCAAACAAAACCCATTTGCATATCCAACAATTGCTCTATATTTTGTTCTTTTTTGCATTTTTAAACTGCAAATATTTTATTTTCTAGACAGTCGCATCAGTGTCTCCATAATGTCCCTCTTGCTTGGGGGCACCCCACTGTTTTTTGGTGACAAATTTCAGGCAGTAGTCGTAATCCAGTTAATACTTTTTTTTTTTTAATACTGTATGGAACTTTTTTAAGCCTGAATTTTGGATTTTAGTAATCAAAATCCTTCATAACATTTTTATAATTGTACATACTTACCTGCTTACATCAATAAATCATTTCAATTAATGAAGGAAAAAAATGTCAGATTATTATACATGCACTTTTTGCCACATAAGTTTTTAAAGGAAAGTTCTGCAAGAGTGCAGTGTGAGTAAGACAGCATAAGCAGTCTTGTAAGATATGCATTGAGAGTTTGAGGTGCTTCCAAGTAGGTTGTTCTTGGGTATAGAATACCAATACCATCAAAAGGAGTATTCTGGAAGAAAGTGTATTCCCCTAAAAGCTCTGTGCTCTAAGTAATCCAGGCCCTGGGCAAGAGGGAAGGAGAGAAATCCAGTCCTAACAGTGATGTGAGGGACTCTTCGGTTTCATAGTGTTAACTCAATGGAGTTCAGCCTGGTTTTTTGAGTCCCAGATGATAAGGCAAGTCTTGGAAACTAATTTGTAAAACTAATAAGCTATTCCTATGAATGGAAGTGCAAATTCTTTAAATATGATTTCTTAATTCATTCTTCCTGTGAGAAGAATGGAAATTATTGTAGTTGTTTACATGTACTAACAATAATATGCTAATCAGTCATAAAAAAACCTCTTTTGAAAGATACTGTATAAGTGGAAGCAAAAAAGTAGTTTTTTACATAAAGGAATAGGAAAATAGAAAGGTTTCTGTCTTTCTGCATATACACAGAACAAAATGTATATACTTTTCTCAGTAGGAATACAAAAAGTAATTTGTTCTGACTTTAATATAAATCCTGAATTAAGAGTTCTTTCCATTGCTGGTGAAGTCAGTCATTTAGCAGTGTGTGGCCTCTGAAATCAGAACAATGCTTTCAAGAGTTTAAGAAGACTTTGTGGTACTGCTGCACTATTAGTCAGAATCTATTTTAAAATGAACATGTAATTTTCAAAGTTAGTGTATATAAATTCAAACCATTGCTTCATTTTCAGCTTTGAGTTACACAAATCATCAGTGCAAATTTCTCTACAAGCACAGAAATTTCCTATACACCTGACTGATGTGTTCATGCAACAACAAGCTCTTATGTGTGTGTTGATTAACTACACTTATCTCCACAAGTCAGAATATGACTGCCCTGTGTAATCTCTTTGTAGGTGGAGGGATTAATTTTCCCGTGTTTTACAAGCCATGCAAAGCTACATTTCTTTGTTTTCATACATTGAGTAAGCCACACTTGATATGCAAAGATGGGCAACTCTTTTCAGGAAGAGAGAAGATATTTGGAGCAAAAATAATATAGATACTAATTTAAATGGAAAAATAGAATAATAGGTAGATCTGAATCTTAAAAATGTTATAAAAATTGATAGATGGGATTTAGTTTTCTTGGTTTACCTGCTACATTTGGATCTCCTTTTTTTGACCAGTTAAAAATTATTCTATTTTTGCATACTATGCAGACACATTTGAGAGCAAGTTCATCCACAAACTGACCAGAAATGTTGAGTTCATTGGCAGGGAAAAAAAAATAGGAAGATAGTGCTGGATACTCGTAACAGAAGCACTAGACAGGCATTACGGAAAGTACTTAATCCCAAAACATGTTCATAAACTTGTTCTGTATATGCATTATATGTTTTCTGTGTGTCTCTTTCTGGCTTGATTTCCTCTCATTAGAGGTCTGGAAAGGATGAAAAAGATACTGAAATTCAGAACAAATGACAGCATCACCATTATATAAGAATTATGTTTTATGTATCTGTCCATAACATGATGAACAGCCATAATTTTTGACTTACAGCCTAGGAATTTAAGATATATTACACTAATATCTTTGCTTTTATTTTTCATTCCATAAAATTACTTGTGCATATGAGTTTGAGTAATATATTTAGAGAAATACAAAGCATTTCTCACACCATTAGGAATAATTGTTCATTTCTCACAGAATAATTCAGATGGTGAGTTTACATTTAAAAAAATATTAATTTACCAATGAATCAAAAAAAGTGTTTGCTTTTAAGAGAAGAAGGAATGATGGTAGACACTGCCAATGGAAATGAGATTTTGAGTAATTTAATGAGTTATATTTTCTGATATGAAAATCTCAGTACAATCATAATTATTCTGTATGTGTCTTCACATTTTCTTGGATAATGAAAGCCATTAGACTTTTTTTTTAAAAAATGTTATATTCGTGCTACTTATTCATGCAACCAAAATTTAAATTAAATAATCTCACCGTACTTATCCTGTTAATTTCTTCAGATTTCCAGAAGACATAATTTTTTACAACTTTCTTTTAGTTTCATGAGAGACTTGGTTCTGGTTAACCTTTTCATATTTTTCTAGCTTCATGTAATATTCGTGCCCTTCCCTCTGTCCTTTATCCTCTTGTCCTACCTTTAGAATAATGAAATGAGTGGGACTGCCCCACATCACATTCCAAAAGTGACAATCCTAAGACCTTAAGTGTTCTGTCCATTTCATGAGCCAGTCAGTAGTTATAACCTAAATTTTGTGTTAGATGATAATTAATGTACTTTATGATTGCAAAATTCAGATTTATTTCAACTTTTAATTGGTTTAATAATATTTATTTCAGATTAAATAACCCTAATAATCCTTTCTTCTCTTTATTTTCTAACCTGTAAATAGAACAAAGACAAGAAAACATATGTTTCCAATGTGTGTTTAATTTATAGGCATATGTATAAATTAATATCTATGTATAAATTTATATTTAAATATAGAATTAGATCTATATCTATATTAATAAGCTTTATAACAGGATTAATCAGAAGAGACTGGGACAAGAAAACTGGGGGAGACCATCACCCCCAGAAAGAGACAAATGTCAAAACCTTTAGTAAACAGAAGCAAAGGGCTTCTGTTCATGGAGGAAGGCAAAGGACACAGAGAACTGAATTTCAGTTTGTAGTTGGATAATGGTGCACAGATTATTAGAAAAAGGAAATGCTAAGAGAAGAGGAAGGGACATTCAGCAGCAATTCAGAAGGCAAGGAAGCCCTTCAGAAAGGATGATTCAAAAGCATACTAGAACCAGAGTTAAAGGAGATCATGGCCATTAGGGGCTAAGGCTTCAATGTGCAACAAGAGGAGAAAGGATGAATGGGAGATAATTAGAAAAAAAAGTTAAAGAATCTTGGAGGGGAAAAGATGTTGGACATCCTTAAGAAGATGAGGCTTTATGAATAATATCTTTAAAGTCAGTCTTCCCAATGAAATGTATTGTATTGCTGAAATTAGAACTCACTTAAGACCTATGTTGATTACTTCTTGCCATTTTCACTGAATGTATTTAAAGGGTATCTGCAGTAATGAATAACCAGCGATAACAATGGACTATAAGTACCCCATATTACACTTTTTCTGGGGTATTGTATCATCACATATTTCCAGACTAAAGCTCTGTATACACTGTTGCAGGTTTTAGTTGTTTTAAAAAACAATTAAGAATAATTTAATGGAAATAGAATAAAAACAGAAGAAGCAAAAAACTATCATTGATCTCTCAAGTTACTTATTTTGGATCACTAAGGGAAAATAGAGCTAAATCCTCATTCAACAGAAGGTGTTAAAGCCCTTTTTAGAACTTGGTGGAACAGGTTTATACTGACACTAATTAACTGTACTTTTTTCCATTAATTTTATTTCACCAGTCTTTCTTTATCCCCTCAAAACCAATCCAATCTTTCTCCATCTTCAAAAACTTTATTAAGCAGTGAAAGAATATCTCCCCCTTTTTCTGCCTGATGATTTGAAGGAATGTCATAAAAAGCATTCCTGAGTATCAGAACGACTGAGGTTATCTGATGGGTTTTAAATATTTGCTGTTTGCTCCTCTGTCCCTCTCATGTAGAATAAATATAAATGAGAAACATAATCACATAGTACATACATTTTCTTTCCTTTCACTTTCACTTGTGTGACAGAGATACTGCATGTTAAAAAAAGACAGACTATTGATTAAGTCATACTTTGAAAATTCTATTAGCTCTTAAGTAATCTGTAAATTTCTATAATATTAGAATGATATAATAATTCAAAATAAAAGCATTAGAAATATGTGTGCATATGTGTTTTGAAATTTTGTATGCATATATTCATTCTCCAGTAGCTAGTCCAGTAGCTAGTACCTAGAAAAAATTCAGTATAGGAATAAAAAACTTATGTCTTACTTGCAGTTCTCATGCCCAGTGATTATTTTAACACATATCAGGAAGAGTCCTGGTGAAAAAGGTATTGCATTAAGCCAGTAGATGTGAAGTTTGGTTTGTGTTGGTTTTTCTGTACCTGGAAGCAGCTTTCACTGAATGAGGGAGGTGTGGAACTTTGAAGCTTAAGCTGGAAATGAATTTAAAGGAAACTAGAGACACCCACCATGGATATCAATCTCACTGCTTTGAGTGCAGAAGAGAGGATGCTGATGAGCAGCAGATAATGTGGCCCTGCTTTGATGAAAAGGCTGGACCACGTTGCCTCCAAAGAATTCTTTCAACCTAAATTATTCAATAATTAAGTGATTTTAAAAATAAATTTAAAAAAATTAAAAAAAATAAATAAAAAAAAGAGAAAGAGGATAAGTAGGCTTTAGGTCAATCTCATATCTCAGCTATTGAGATATTAGAGATCTTATACTAGTAATCTGAACTACTCATCCACAGCTAACCAATGCAAGAACTTCCACTGATTTTGGAATAGTTTAGATTATTCATCTGGAAAACAAAATCATAATTTACAGCTAAAGTGAAAGCAGTTGAATCCTACTTCCCTTAAAAGCATTTTTGTCAGTCCTTTCAGCAGCTTGGATGTATTACTGAACTTTTACTACTGACAGAGCCTTAATTTCAGAGCTTTCCCAAACTGGGTCAGCACAAAACTACTCTCTTTTTTTGATTGATTTGTGTTTATACCATTTTTATTACAAAATATTACCAGTTCTACTATCAGCTGATCCTCCTACTGATGCTGAGGTATATATGACCTTCTCTTCCAGCCAGAGGATTGATTCTATCACTG
>VXBI01011585.1:1979929-2001950 GCA_013397375.1 Toxostoma redivivum
AAAAAAAAAAAAAAAGAAAACCACAAAGCAAGAACCACAAAGTTCTTGGTCTCATCAAGTAGCATATAAGATTTTAGGACATTATGAAAAAGTTATTTTAGGTATATGGCTGGAATAAATTTGTTAGTGAGAGGGAACAGGGAGGATGAAGGTGTTAGCAGAGGTGTGAGGAAGGAGAAACTATGAGTGTTAAAACTATCAGGGAGAGTAACATCTTATTTGCACTCACAGCTGAATATTATATAAACAAGTAATCTAATTTGACAAACATTAGAATTGCTTAACTAAAAATGGTGTTGATTCAAAATATTTAATAAAATTTAAGTCTGCAATCTGATAATTAACTGTCTAAACCATATCAGAGTTTGCATGTGGCAAAAGACTGACCAGAACAAATACAGTGGTACTCAGTCCATAAGAAACACAAGAATACTAAAGCAATAACCAACTATGATTCTGAAATCACTCTACACCAAGAAACATAGAACATCTGGCCTTCAGGGAGCATAAATCCAATTAACAGTAATGGAGCATGCAAATTCATGCCAGCTGAGAATCTGACCTCAGCTTTGGTTAATGAATTAGATTTTTTTCCTCATTTTTATTATTATATTTATGTCTGTATTTTAAAGAGAAAATAACTGATATTTCTTCCATTAAAAAGTACTTTGTGGTTTGGCTGACTTCTCTGAGAGTGACACATTGAGGACATTAATCTAGAGTTGCTTTTGTGGGTTTTTTTCTTCCAAAGGTCCCCGTGATAAGCAACAGCAGGTTTCCTGCTAAATGTCCTAATGGTGAGCAATACAAGTCCACATATAATGGCTCAAAATAAATGAATGAGTTACCACACAATACAGCCAGGAAATGCAGTACTATCCCACAAGTGGCATAGCTGACATATCTCTCTGCATTATAATGAATTACTGACACCACATTTAAAAAATTGAATGGTATACATTATTATAAAAATTTCAAAATATCAAAGCATCCACAGGCACAATTGAAATAAACAATTTTTTGTACCACAGATCCTTCAAAGTGAACAGCAATTCGAGAATGAAATAATTAACCATTAAACTGTGACTCATAGGGTGCTAAAGAGCATATATGCCTTTCTTAATTGTACAGTACAGTGTGTATAGTCCCCATTAAAGTTAATGACAGAATACCCATTAATATAAACACTTGATGTATTTCATGCACTCTATTAGTAAAGTTTGGATCACATCTATCAACTATATAATGTGTCAAACAACTGTTGTGGAAACTTTAAACCAAATTTCTATGACATTTTTAATAATTAGTAGTATTCTTCTGTCTGGGCAATAATCTGAACACTGCATCTCAAAATCAGGCCTTTTCTGCCTCTATTAGGGCCTAATTAATTGTTGTATGGATACAAAAGTTCTTTAAAACCACTGATAAACTTTCCAGCAACTTCTCTGAATCTCCATCAGTTAACAAAAATACAAAAGCCTTAATAATACCAGGAGTAGAAAGAGAAAAGAAAATTACCCTGCAAAAAACAATAAGATGAAAACATATATTTTCTGACAAATATTTTTGGAAATTACTTTTTGCTGAGTTCCCAGATGTAGTAGCATTGCCCAACTCTGTACACAAAGCATTTAAAAAGCATGGTATTATAACTGTTTGCATAATTTTGGGGGGTTTGATCCTTGTGTGAATGGCACTTTATCTGACCAGGGTCTTAGACTGCAGTTTACTTCACTTATTTATTGTTGATGCCTTGACAAGAAAATTGGCTACTTCAGATTTGTTTTCTCTTGGTGAAGTGGAATGAGAACAAAAAAAAAAGACAGAATCCTATAATCTTCCATGTACTCTTTGTGGGTAAAATAATAATATAAATAGGCTTCACAAATTACTGGAAAATATATTATTGTATATTTATGTTATTATGTACATTATGCATATATAATTTTATATACATATATAATACACATAAATATATATTAAAAATATTATAATAATTCACACAAGGCTATAGAGAGTGCATACCAGAGAACTAAAAGTAGTTGTGCCTCATGCTCTGCAATGCCTAAAATATGTGCAGTAGTTTGGAACTGTAATTTGCTGCTACTGTGTTTCATTCATTGATTCCAGACATCTCTTCATATCAAATATAATCCCACTGATATGATCTACAGTATCTCTTGGTCATGGCAGAAAATAAAATAATGTTATAAATAAAGAGGCAGTCGTAATTTTGTTATATGGTTTTTATTTATTGATATTAAGCTATTTTTCAAATTGTAAATACTGTCAGATTAATTAATTTCAGAAATTTGGTTCTGTAAATTATTCTTCCAAATGCTTTTCTGTAAAATAACTTTTTGAAAAGATTCTCTGGGGTTAAAAAAGAAAATGTTGATAGGCTATGTGGTAGAGATTCTCACATTCTCATTAATGGTGGTCCAAAACTCCATGGAAAAGGATCTGCAACTGATCCATGAAATAATATAGTTTTCCAAGTTTAAAAATAATAACAAAAAATTATGATCTATGAAAGTTTTTAAGCATTAATACTGATCCTTTGGTTCAATAAATTTCAGGGATTAACAGCAGGTGGTAAAAAGGTTCAAGAATTAACCCCAATTGGTCCAAGGAATATCAAAACAACATAATTTTAATATGCTATTTCGTATGTCATCTTACCTGTTTTGGTTTTTTCCCTTAAATTAGAGATTCACATAAAGAAAGAAATCACGATCACAAAAGGTAACTATATTAGATGGTCTAGTCAAATTTTCTGAATGTTTAAGCTTTGATTTTTATCAGGTTACCCTCATTATGCATTTAGTTATGCAATCTAACACACTAGAATCCCTGTGTGTACATAATGGCAGGACAGATGTCTCAGATTGTAGACAATTCTTTATTCCCACAGTACTTAATATCATTGTGATTTTGAAAGAGCAGCCAAGAGGAAAACATGATACAAGTGTCATAGAATGAGAACGTTATTTGGTAAAGTGCAACAGCAAGTTGAGTAACTATTTCAAAAGGGTACTGTAAGTTTTCTGAGTATGTTATTTCTAGAGCTCTGTGCACCTGGTAATTTAGAGTGATGAAGAGTTCAATACATCTTTGTCCCAGCTGATATTTATCTATCTATCTAGTGTGTGACTAGATCCCAGTGGAGTATATATAATAATTAGACCTACACTCTCCTTGATTCGCTTGTAGGTTAAAGGGCACAGTCTGAAACTCTGTTCTGTTAAAAACATATTAAATATGATATTAGTGGTCTAAAGCTATATACTTCCCTAGAGACTCCCACTTTTAATAACCTCCAGTATAATAGATAAGGCAGAGGGCAGTAATCATTACTGAAATGGATTTTCTGGCAGAGTTAGACATCACCTCCAGGAATCAATAATCATTTTAAGCTAACGTGGTGATTAAATGACCTTCCTTTTATTTTCCTTCATGTTGAGTTGGTTTTTATCTTGATTTAGAGCCACACAGCCAGAACAAAGATAAACAGAGGACTGGCAGCATTGCAGAATCACAGCAAGGTCTATCCCTTATACAGGTAAAAGCATTTTAATGTAATGAATGCATTTGCTGCCCAATCTGTGACTTCTGAAGAATTACAATAAAAATTCTAGATGCAGAATATATTAATGGATTATACTCCAGGATAGTTCTTGTTTTTAAAATATTCTCACCATTAGCTTGACTGCAGCAGGTGCTATGCTTTTATGTTTAATAATTTATTGTTGTGGAGCTTCCTTGAGGATATCTGTGTCGAATGGTGCTCATTAATCCTTCCTTCCACATCCGCCTGCTCTCTGTGAAGGAGTATTAGATTACTAAATTCCTTTCTTTTTCTCCCAAATGAGGGAGATTGAGAAGCAGCTAACTTCACCATGCTATGGTTTTGAGGAGCTACATCTAACCAGATAAGATTGTTGCAAAGTTGACTTTAAATTGTTGTGAGGTTTAGTTTCACAGGTTGAAATCCAGGTCTTTGTTTTGGTTTGCTTTTTTTTTGCATCTTCTGAAGCATACCCTGGTTTTCTGCGGTTTGTGGGATGTTTTATTTTAGTTCTGGTTCTTTCTTTGATTTAGTTTTTGGTTTTTTGTTTTAAATTTATTTGTTTCAGATACAGGATGAGATAGGGATTAAGTCCAGATTAGAAGACTGCATGATGAATGTTCACAAGCTAATGCACAGAACAGAAAAGCCTGGAAGGACACTCACAGAAAACCTCACAAAAATGATTGCGTTGTCTGTAGCAGTTTGAACAACTGGGGAGGAACACATGATAAGAGTATATAATACAGTGCATAATCTGTAGGGACACTTGTGCTTTCTGAGTACATTGCACTTTCCATTAAAATAACTCATTGAGGCTGATTATTGAACACCTTTTAAATCTTCATTGTCAGGTCAGTTTTTTCCCAAAGGCTTATCTGTAGAGCTAGGAAAGCACCTCTGAAACTGAGTTTAGATTTCACTGAAGAGGCAAAAGTAAACATTTAAACCCATTTAACCCATCTCCATCTTTTATTAGAATAGAACCTGTGTGTATTTCACACCTCTTTTCTGGGATCCTACAGGTCTGATCCAACATCAAGGAGCAGAGCATTGTGCCCTTGGCAGGGAGGAGTCGATCCCAAAGAGGCAGCTGCAGCAGAAAGAGCACATGGCTCAGTGCCATTGCTCTCCCTCTTTCACCCCTTCTCCAAACTCCCATTTACCCTTACAAACTCTTGCAATGCCTATCACTGCCTGACTTCACTGCTTTTCTCCTCTTACTGTGTCAGATGTCATGAGAGCTCCTTAAACTCCAGATAATGCTCTGAGGCAGAGGATTAAGACAAGATAGACATTTTTTGTTGCCCAAAGGTAGGAATTGGCAGCTTATCTTTGCCAGTAGAAGCTTCCCGTGGGGCAGGCTTATTAAACCAGATGAGAAACTAACTGTTACAGTGTTGGAGGGCTTTGGATCGGATGGACAGTGGATGGCTGTGAAGGCAGCAGAATAATGATTTCTTCCTTCCTTTTTTCTTTCACAGAAAAAGGTCAAAAGGACGAAGTGCAACTAGTTCTATTACATGCTAAGATTAATGAACCAGAAATTCTAGGATTATATTTGCTGTAGGTAATTTGAAATCCACTCCCTTCTTTACATAATTTTAGATATTCTTTTAAAATTAGTCAATATCAATACTGTATTCTGATTAAATACTCATTAAATTAATTATTTAATTGCTATGAACAAATTAAATAATAATTGCATGGCTTCACATTGCCTAATTTCTGCCATCTCAGCTAACTGTTGAAGTTGACTCCTGTAATCAATAAAGAAAAACAACTACCACATTAGGGTGGAAAGAACTCACCCACTGACCATAGAGCCAGTCCAGTTTCAAGTGTAAAGCAGACAATAAAGTTTTATGGAGTCAAAGTCAAGTGAGAAGAATATTTGCATGTAGTTCTCCATATACTCCATTCAGGATCTTTTGTTTGCATGTCAAGAACATAAATCCTAATTGCTTCCTTAAAATTGCAATGTCACATGAAAGGATAAAGTAGTCTGCAAAGCCACCAAAGTTTGCATTCATAGTCAAAAAATGTATATAGCCTCAATCTGAAAAGCACATAGGAAGACATGGAGAAATAAAGAACATTTGATACTTAAGGTTTTTACACCCAACATTTGATACCTAACTAATGTTCTTAAGAAAAAATGTGGCCATTGTTAATAACAAACCCAAGCATGTTTAGATCACAAATACTTTACATGTATCAATATTATTAAAAGAAAATAAAAAATAATAATAAAAAATAAACAAGGTTACAAAGCTTACATTAATTTGGTTGATACTCAAATAAAAACCTATCAAGTGTCCATATAAATGTTATCACAGTGTTTAATTACAAATTACACAAATTACAAGAATTTACATAGTATTAAACCAAAAAGAGATTTATATATTAAATAACATAATATTCTTAAATAAAAACAATGATTAAAATTTGTAGATATGTATCCCTTACTAATAATGAATTAAAAAATTATTCTCTGTTTGGAAGAAAGTCCTGAATCTTATCTCAGTGCAAGAGGAATATTTATTACAAAGGTTTTTTAATTTGTGAGTTTATTACAGTTTTCAGAATGCTTTTACTTTTTTCTATAAAAGTAACTGTAGAGAATTTTTTGTCTTCTATCCCTTTAAAAAAAAAATCTGATTTTTTTTTTATTTTCTTTCATTTCTCAGAGCACAAATCCTCACACATTACATAACAGCTATTTACAGGACTAATATAGTCATTAGGAATTTTGAAGAAGTTTAATGTGTGGATTTTATGGGAATACATGTAAACACAGTGGCATAAGTTGAAAGTGGCTTTGTATAGGTATGCTATGCATTAGTGCATAGCTGATTTCAGCTGAACTACAGTGGAGATCCTATCTTCAATGCCACAAATGCAGCACCAAAAGGTAGGAAGAAATGTGTCTGGCAACAATACAGAAGCTCTATTAGGCACTTTTCCAAAGCTTCTTAGCCTCCAAGATAGGAGACAGACATTAACAACTGAAACACTGTTCCTGGTCATTGTGCTGGTCTAGATTTCTGCATTTAGGTGAACACCTGGGGGCCTAAACTCAAAAGCATAATTTGGTAAGAACCATAAGGCTTACTTTTCAGTTTTGTTCCCTATTCTGCTGCCAGATGGCAAAGACAGACAATGAAAACCCCTTTTCGATGCCATTTCACATTTTCTGATCCAATCTTATTGCGGTTCCAGAGCAAAGACCATTCTGAAATTAAATTCAGAAGGGTGGCAAAATGTTGGTTGAGTCTTCCACTAAGTTTGAAGCTAGCTCTTAGGAGGAAAAAATACTTTCTTTAGAGTATGCATAGAACACCCACTTCCTTACAAAACTGAATTCAGCTAAATGATCTAAGCCTCTGAGGAAGCTCAACCTATAGCTGCTGATCACTTTTGCATCTATAATATATAGATAAAAAACAGTCTCTAAAAGCCTCAAATTGGCTGAAAATTTTAAAAAGGCAATTTTTGTAATTCCAAGACTTAAAGCTTTATTTTATTTGAATGTTATCTAATCACAATATCCAAAGAGAAAATGTTGTCAGCAAAGTAAAAATTAACTTTTATGAACCTTAAAATCAGAAGCAGCAGATAATTTTATGTCAAAATTATAATTTTGTGTCAGATTCAGTTGCAGCGTGTATGGCAACAGTATTTTTCCTCCTTTACTCTAATATAAATTAATTAAACATATATCAGAATACAATAACATTGTTATGGTAATAACAGAGAAGTATGAATACAGAGACAAAAAAGGGCACCCTCTGAAGTATCATTATATTACACTCTTGCAAAAACTGCATTCAAGATGCTCTAGTCACCCAACCTGATTTATCAACAAAATGCTTTACAGACTCTCTCAATCTCCCCTTTGCAGCTAGCACCTCAGTTTCTGTCAGGCTTGTACCCAAATCCTGACACCATTTAGTTCCTCACAACCAAATTCATTAGAGTGTTAGGAGCTGCTGACATGCACAGAGTGCCAGATATGTAACTTTGACTCTTACTGTTTTCTTTCTAGAATGCTTTAGACCATCTCTCTCCTCTTCATACCTCTATTACATCTGGTGCAAAAGCAACATGAGCAGCCTCTTAGTAGCCTGCATCAGAGTGGCAAATCCCCCTGATTCTCATCCATTCCATTCACATGACATTCTTCCACCACCAACCTGCCCTCATCAGCTGTCTGCTCTAATACGTTAGAAAGAAATGTGAAACAGAAGGTGGGCAGGGCAAACATTTGCAGGAAAATAATCCTGTCAGCTGTCTCTGAAAGATTCAACACAGCTTTTTTTCTGAGACCAACAGAGGCTTGAAAATTCGTTCTTTTCTCTGCTGTCAGTTGGAAATGGTGCCGTCAAAGCTTTTGCTATGGTGGTGACAATTTCTGAGTCGTCTGTGTTGACACAACCCTCACACTGTCCTTGGCTAGGTGAGTCTGGCTCTCAGCTCTGATGAAAGTTCCAAACCATTTATTTGTTTCTATGAATGACAACAAGCTGCAGCCTGCTTAAAGCCAGTGGTGGGCTTATAAAAGTCAGAAATTATTTTACTGTCGAGATATGAGTGAGATACAAAATGTATCTGTGCTCAATACTAAATCAGATAAGCTAGAGTTGGAATAACCCCTAAGAAATGTCATCTAATTGTCTCTTTCTCAGCTGTGCTGTTTGTTGGGTTTGGATCTTCTTCTTATTATAGATGAATATTCATCATAACTGAATTTTTTACACACAAACACAAACATACCAGTTCTGTCGAAATTTTTGAAGAGAAAGCTTTTTCCTAAAGCAGCTGGTTAGTGGGTGTGAGTCATGGACAGCATACAGAGAAAAATACTAGGGTGTTATGATGATATTCTGTTGAAAAGTGAGTGAGAGAAGTTCAGGTTTTGGCTTTGTTTTTCCTCTCAGTGACAGGTGACTGTTTAACACCCAAGCCACTGGGATGTGAGTATTGCTCATGTTGGGCTTATTCCTTTTCTGTAAATAAACATTCAATAGTAGAGAGAAATGGACAATTATCTTCATTATTGATGCATTTACTGTCAGACAGTAGTCACTACTAAGGCTCTATAACTAAAGGTATTAAAAATTCTACAAATGAAATGTGTTTTATCTCCAAATTAAATCATGGAGGGAAAAAAAGAAATACAAGACTCTTGCAAGCTATCCCAATCAGCCACATTTAAGAGCATATGTTTCTGCAGAATACTGATACTTAGAACTTCCAATTCCTTTAGTGTGTGTACTGCATATGTCATTCTTCGTAGTGTTTGGCTGCTAAAGAGTGTAGAGAATTCTAATTCTACTGTAGG
Organism: Toxostoma redivivum; assembly: GCA_013397375.1. Lineage (NCBI taxonomy): Eukaryota > Metazoa > Chordata > Aves > Passeriformes > Mimidae > Toxostoma > Toxostoma redivivum. The sequence goes on from VXBI01011585.1 coordinate 1,988,842, forward strand.
GAAAAAAAGAGAAGAGAAATAAACAGCCTTAATTAACACTTCTTGTACAAGATCTGCCAACCTGCTGTGCATAGGCAGTTAATAAAAAAAGGCAGGCAACTGAAGGAATAGTCCATGCTCATTTATCCATCTAAGCTGTGACAAACTAAGAGTAGCTGGCATTGGGCTTTAACAGAATAGCATCTTAATTGCTTATCAGGATAAGAAAGGTGAGTAGCTAACCACTACCAGTGAGAATTCAATCTGTTCCCTCAGGAATCTGGCTGTTTCCCTTGGCTGTATTTTTTATTTTTAACATCATTGATATATTTTTATAAGGTTAGCAGGTTGCAGTTAGCAAACTGTTGAATTCAATTTATTTTTGTTTTCATGGAAAAGTTTATCCTCTGAGAATTCATTTCACAGGATTTCTCCTCTTCTTTTCCAGTAACTGGCAGCAGGGACACTTGGTCAAATGACCTTTTTTGTTAAACTGGGTTGAGACTATACTCATAAACAAGAAAGTGGATTTGCTTCATTTTTTCTGCTATGGTTCTACTGAGAAGTTAAAATTAATCTTTGTTTTGAGATTTTAATTGTGTTTGCTGTAGCAATCTGCTTTCTCACCTTGGTTGGGCTACATATTTACAGAGTCTATAGCTTCTAACTCAGCCAAAATACCTTTCAAAATCAATCAGTTTTGCTTGAATGACTAGCACTAAGAAAGGACATTTAAGATTTAAATGTAGTCAGCACATTCTAAATATTGTAGTTTTGACACTTTGTTATAAACTGGTATATATCCTAAGCTTTTAAATAAACGTCTCAAGTGTAATCAGAGCAGTTTTATTACACCACGATCCCTATCATGCCAAATCCCACCTTCATGCACCAGCGTTGTCGTGTGCAATTTTCATTTGGGTGTCAAAGCAACTGGATCTTTAGGAGGCCAGTGAGATCTACCTCTACGGAAAATCTCTTCATAATAACACCTCTTTTTAAGTTCATTTTTGATGGAAATAACCATGGCATGATTGCTTTGGAGAGGAGTTACAGATGATGTTAGCTCTTTGCTTTCTTTAAAGGTTCACTATTTTGCCCTTCTTAAAGATCAGTACTTGCAAGAAGATTTTTTTAAAATTTCATTTATTTTATTAATTTATTTCATTAATTTTTTTTTATTCTGACAGGTGTTGAGACCAGGATTAAGCATGCATATTGGGGTGTGAGGGAGATTAAAGTGTCTAAACTTTTGCATCTAATGCAGCTTGGGAGTTTCATCTATCAGTGAGGTAAAAATATCTTAGGTTGTCTAAAATCACAAGGGACCGCAATGTTCAGGCAGGCAAATCTTTTACACAGTGTCTTACACATGCATTCATTTGGCCTCTTATTCTTAGAGTGTGTAGTTTAATAACCTAGCTTGTCACTTGGTGAATGTTTCTTGAAGTGTTTCCTGCTTTCATGCAGCTTTCCCAACACTTCACTTTTGTAGGGAGGTAGCATTAGCCATGTAGGTCCCAGGGAAGACTTGTTTTTACTGCCCCAATATTTTGTCCTGAATCTGCCAGTGCCATTCAGAAACATAATCTTGCAATATATTGGATCCTTTTCCTTTGTGTGCTGGTTCAAAACATGATGTACTAGTGAATCTGTGTGAAGAGCCAGGCTTTGTGAGTCTATAACAAATGAACAGTTTTAAGCAGTCTGTTCTGGATCATTTAGCAGAACACTCATCGGCTTCCTAACACTTTTGCCCAACCAAGAGGGTTTTGCCTATCATCTCTAAAGCTGATCTTCAGCTGGTATAATATACGAAGGAAAAGACTACATGTGCTGATTGCCTGTCATCCTCCTTAGTTCTGCCAATTTTTCCTAAGCCCAGTTTTATGATGCAGCTGAAAAGGCCTGATTCTGCCAAATAGCTTAATATCCACTTCAATATCATGAGCTGGCTGATGCAGCCTTTTCTTAATTTCTTATATGGTTTTCATATCAGTGATGCAAATGGACCAATACCTGAAAATTTTGTGTCTGGTCTTTTATACTATTCTCATGTATTCCAAAATATTTGGAAAGGGTGATTTTAAAAAATATTTCTGAGGATGATGTTGTTGTTCAATTAATATTATGTCATGGTGCTATGAAAAATTCAAGGCAAACTTAGAAACTTTAAATTTTATGAGACATTTATTCAGGAAATTCATTTTATGATATATGTCTTACAGCATCATGAAACCACTGCTTATAGAAAGACATGTAAAGTATACACAAGTTTAAAAAAGAAACTATGGCAGTTCCTATGAAGGTTGATAAGGTACTGAACTGCATTTCAATGCACCTAAAGTTTGATCCATATAAAAACTAAAATGAGAGAAAAATCTTGAACACCGTGAGTTCAGTAAAAAACAGCAGAAACTGAGAAAGAACAAAAATATACTGGTTGCTGAACTAATTTTAGTTCCTACTCTGAATGTTGGCATCTAAAAGATAGATGAATACTCGGCTGAATTGTGCCCTTTTTTTTACAGTTTGTATATATATCAGATAGCTTAAAGAGCAGGTATCTTTAGGGCGAGCAAGGTAATAAGGAACACATTTTGCTGTTTTAATTTCCCAATTTAGTAACAAGATTTTTGGCTTTCTAATCAAGGGTTTCAACATTTGAATCCCTAGATCAAACTTTCCTGCTTTTGACTTTAAACTTCTTCATTTTTTTTAAGACTTAAGTTGAGGAGGCTGAGAAATATGAGACACTTTCTACAGAAAAAAAAGGATGCATATACAATGAGACACCCTGACAAAGTCTAGGAAGCCCATAAGCTGAGATGAATCTAGGAATATCAAGATTTATGTTTCCTGCTTTGCTCCAGGGGTCAGTTTAAGGACAAAGTGACAGCTTACAAGGAAACATTTTCCATAAAAGACATTGCCTAATCTGGTGAGAAAAGAGATCTTGTAGCTCTTGTTGCTCCCTGGTAAATTAAAGACACTCCAGTGCAATCTGGAAGAGTCACAACAGTCCTGGTGGCTGCTGAATCAAATGTTTTACAGGAAAATTCTGTCCCAGATACAATTTCTTGATTTGAACTGAACAATCTTTGAAATCAGAAGTCAATGAGAGGTAGAGTTTTCATGTCTTTTGCTTTTCATTTGTCTACATTTTGATCCTATGTTAAATGTAGATCACAGTTCAAAATCTGGCATTATGAAACCAGCCTTAGGAGTTCCTGAGGAAGGTAAAGGAAGGGAGACATGACTTATTGGTAGTAACAAAACACTTGATTGCTGTAGTTTTTCAGTCCTGATGCTCTTCCGCTCTGTGTGTCATCCTTCGAATTATTTTTCTTCTTATGAAACACATAGAAACAGGGACTGTAGCAGAGCAAAACAATGAATCCCAAACCATGGATGACATCTGGTCTTTGAGCTTTCCAGTTCTGTGTTTTTAAAGGTTGTCTTAGTAATTTTTTGCTATTGGTGTTTGAATTTTCCTGTTTTAGAATCTCCAGTTGAATTCATTTGAAGTTGTGCAATTTGACTGGATTCTCCTATGTGTTTCTCCAGATCTTGATAAAAAATTCTGGATCTGTGAGCTGGTCTTTTAGAGATTTCTTGAAAAAAATCTTTTGGCTAGCGCTGCAAAGACTGCTATTTAAATTCTTTTAGCCTGCCTTTTTTTTCCTGACACTGTGACTTGTTTTAGTTATCCCATGAATGTTTTTCATCTAACTCCCATTTTATTTTGAGCATTCTCTCCTTGTTTCTGATGTTATCACTGTTGCAAATAGTTTGGGTTTGATTTAACCTGTATACACATCTCTTCACCATATCCCCCAAGACTTTTGGTTGGAGATATTTGGAGATATAGTTCCATTTCTCTGTGTAGGATGCTGGTGTTTCTTAAGGACAGATTAAAGCTGAATTCACCATCATTTCAGAGACTTCCTGAGCAATTTTAGCAATACCAGACTCCTCCTGTCAGGCACTGATCTTGACTGAATTTAGGGATTCCTGGGTTTTTCTTTTCTTTGTGCAGGGCTGGTTTCAGGCTTCTCAGTCAGTGACTGTCCCAGGAACTGTCCTCAACAAGTAGCTATACTGCCCAACTGACTGGGGGCTACTTGGGGCCTGTGACCACTTTCTAGTCCCATTCAAAAACTTGCCTGTCTCCTCTTAAAAAGAAATGCTATAGCCAGTTCACCCAAGAAAAAATGTGACAGAGTTTGGCCAGTTGACAGTTTATCCTTCTCTTTAGGTAAACCAGTGTGTATCCCCTCCACACCCAGCAGAAGCAGTTAGAATGGAGTTCAGAGCAGAGCCAGGCAGAGATAGACTCCTGTTGCTGGGATTATGGGAGCCTGCACCATTCCAGAAAGCATCAACTCTGGAGGACCAACTCCATCCCTTGAAATACCTGCAGAATCCTGCTTGAAATGGCTCACTCCTATTCCTCTCTCAAAGCCATGGTTTTGCTGTGATCTGATCATCCTGCTGCCTCAGGCAGCAGTTCATCCACCTGTGTTACACCTGTCTCTGCTTATTATTATTTTCTTATTATAATTGTTATTTTCTTTTTTTCATATATGAACAATCAGGAGCTCAATGAAGATCAAGTAACACCTTTCCTATAGACATTGAACAAATTTAGGCAGCAAAAGTCCACCAGAGTTTTAACACTCTAAAAAGCCTGGGACAAGAGATAGGTACAGACACATAACAGAGCCTTAGAGAGCAAGGCTTTGTCTATTTATATAATTCCATGTTTTGTTTTTTTCCACTTACTTATTACGTGGAAAGTGTGTTGATATTCCCATCAGAACATGGCTTTGTCCATCCTAGCTGTGTCCTGGTGTGAGGAGGCATGGCATGGCTGTATTTGTCTCTGACAAATATGAATTGGTGGTGTCTTGGGAAAAGGATCTTGTCTTCACTGTAACTCTCCAAACTAGACAAAACACTTAAACTTGGACCTGCTTTATACCAGCAGTTTTGTATGAACAGAAAAATGAGCTGGAACTGTGCATTCCCAAACAAACAAAAAAAAAATCTTAACGAGTTCTGTTTTCCCTACTATAACTTTTCTGTGGTGAGCATCTCATGCAACCAAAGGATAAAAAAACCACAATCCTGCTAAACATCTGTAGTGAGCTCCTCGAGCTATTAACTTGGAATTACTATGATTAAAGCCACTTGCTTTCAGAAAAACATTGAAGAATAAATAGTTTTGAAGTAGACCAAAAGGTAAAATAACATTGAAAAGCACAGTGACTGAGTTCAGTTCTACCATAGCCTATTTTAACTAAGTTAAACAAAAAAAGAAAAAAAAAAGGTGAATTAAATATAGAATTAAGTAGTCAGGTAGAATTTATGTGTCATTAACCTCAGATTAAATTCTATTACTAAGAAAATAAAGCTTCCAGAGAATGCAGTACATTTTTAAAGGGGAAATGGAGGGCAAATAATATTTCCATAATTAAAGTCTTAAATCAAGTTAGAAAGACCGATCCAAATAAAATTACCTGCATGTCGCAATATGAATCAAAAGTTGTAGAAAACACCATTCAATTTAGTTACTAATTGTAAGTGATTATTGCTTGAGTGATGGCATTAAATTCTGAAGTTAGATTAGACATAGAATATTTTAGGCTTAATGTAACGGCTGTCTGACAGATTTTCTCTTGCTGTATGTGGTAGCACCACTACTGTATTTAATGCAGGGGTTTGAACTTCGCCTGCTCATTCCAAAAGAAGTTAGGAGGAGAATCAAGGCATTTTCTCAGAGTGATCCTTCACAGAGAAAGCCATTCTCTACTCCCTCTCATGTTTCACTGAAGGCAGACTCGTTAACCTTTCTAAGAGTTTATTAAGGAGCTGACTTTTATTTCTCTGGCTTATGATGAAAGGGGTAAGAAGGAATGTCTGTTGGTTACATACAAGACATCATATTTGTCATTGCTAATATTCCCTTTATCTTGACTGAAGGAATTTTGTTCCTTCTTCTTTCATATTTGAGTAGAATAAGGAAGGAAAAACACCAGCAAAGAAATTTGAATAAACTAAAAACAGCTTATGGGATTTTTTTAGAGTAGTACCTAACAGATCTATTAGAAAATACCGAATTTTCAAATTAGGATATGAAAATACGAACAGTCCCACTACTTTCAAAGGCTTTTTTTGTGTCATGAGGAAAAGTATGCATACATACATATGCATGACTGTGTGAACACACACACATACACCCAGAGTCTCAAATACACAAATTACTACAGAATCTCCCTTGCTTTGTCAGATTCTGAAAATGTATCTTAAATGTTGTGCTCTTTGTCTCAGAACCATTAGTTCTGGGATAGGGTCAATGCACCAGAAAATTGGATTCTAGATTTCAAAAATACAAAGAAGCTGCCCTTCATAATTTTAAAACTGAAATAACCAAAACAACAAAACAAAACATATCCAAAACAACAAAAACAACAACAACAAACGCCAAAATACTTATTTTTTCCTCATGAAATAATTCAAGTAGTTCCAAATAACAAATTAAAGCTGAGACAGAATTTTTGATAAACAAGAAATTTGTAATCTCTTCCCCAAAAAAGAGAAAAGAAAATATTTTGTAGGGTAGAAGAAAAGTACATCTATAAATTTTGGTCAAACTGAGGTCTAACATGACATAAAAATGGAAAATATAAATTTTGGAACATTGAAATATTTTATTAAGCAAAAAATATTTATTTTTCATATTTAAATGACATTTTTATTAGTAAATTACTTTCTGTAACTCAAATTTTTGCCAATATTGCATTATTAGGCATATTTTCTATCAGACATTGAGCAACACACAGTGAAAATATGCAGTTGTTACTATGTTGGATAGTCCTGTTCCCAAAGATAAGGTATTTGACAGCTCCAAAAGGGAAAGATCAACATAAAATGCTGTTTCAGAACAGTTTGATGTCAGTCTACTAATCATAAATTTGAGCTTATTTTCCATTTGAGCTTATTTTGCAGAATGTTAATAAATGCTAAGTAGCTGGCTTGAAATTCCAATTATTGTTTCTGAAGGCACATTCATAGACCTCTTTGGTTTTTTTATTGGAGAAAGCACAAAAACCCACCAGTTTTAGATTTAATCTCACTTAGAATTTGTCTCTCAAAATTAACCATAAAACTATGCTCTATTTTCTGCATTTAAAGGCCTACTGAGATTAAAGTTCCTCTCCACATTTTCTTACCAGTAGTGATTATTGAACTTTTATTCAGTATCTTCTCTTAGGCAGGAAACAGTTAGCTTTCGTAAAAGAGTAGAATCTTAAGTAAGAAACTTTAGTATTTCTCTGGAAATTTTGGCTTAAAAATTAGATAATTATTTGGATTCAGCATTAAACATTCAAATTATTGTATTGATTGACTTGACCAAATTATCTAATTAGAACTTATACCCAAGAAGAAGCAAACTTCTTAAAATTTATAAAGATTAATCATTTTTATAATTAATCTAACATTTTAATTTTAATTTTATATTGAGTCTGCCTTGATTGATTAGATTTTGGTATGATTTTGATCTGACAGTCCTAGTGAAGCTTAGTTTTTGAGGAGATATTTTTGAAAGAAAGGAAATTAAAATAAAATAAAAATAAAATAAAATAAAATAAAATAATCAAAAATATTCTAAGCATTTCTTACAATGAGCAGCATGGGTCCATAGCTGTGCAGGAACTGGGTGGATACCAGGTGGCCAACTTAAAAGGCTAATCTGTTTTCCCTAATTAGTCTTTGGTTCTCACACATCTACCTCCTGTAAAGCAACAGGGTGCAGCAATATAGTCACAAGCACATGTTGGAGTGGAATTAGTTCTGTCACTTGCTGCTCTTAGTTGTGTTAACAATTCACTTCTTGTTTACGGGTCTATGTTCATCTACTGCAGCATCCTGACAGCAGCTGCTGATCCTCTCTAATCTGTATTTTAAGTCATTCTCATTCTTAACTTCCCCATTTGAAGGCAGCTCTCCTTTTTGGAGTCTTTTTGGTTTTGTTTTTGGTTTTTTGGTGGTGGAGGATTTTTACCTGGCTTGAGGAGGTTCATTGCTATTAAAAGTGCCCACTAAAAAGCATGATGAATGTTCTCAACACTATTGATGGGACAGTCATTGCCTCTCATAGGTATAAATTTCCAATCCAACCAAATCCCAAATATTCTTTGTAATCCAAGCAGGTTGTTATGCTTAGCGTACTGTTGTTCAGACCTGACTTTAGCACTAGATTCCCTTTATTAACTGTCACTCTTAAATCCTGAAGGCATCTGTCCTGAACTGTTTTGACCTTTGATACATTTTGAGGTTTTAGATTTAATAGAGGTTACAAACCATCTGAGGAAGGAGAGACTGTGGGAAGCTTAATCAGCCCCTTGATAGTCCTGTGACAGGAGCAACTTCCCAAGTATCTCTCTCTGGCACTTCCCCAACCTTAGCATTTAGACCTTTCATGAGCTCTTGATTCACTTTTAACTCCTTAAGTGTTGAACTCTGAAGTGCCTTTTTTTTTTTTATAAAGCGCATTAATTTAACCTTTTGGCAACCCACTCTTTAACTTCGTATGAAGGATTTCACTAACTCTATATTTCCATTCAAACTGGCATCTTCCTTGACTTCTGACATGACTGCCCAGATTTCAGATACATAATTGCTCAAATGCTCAGCAGGGACAAACAGGAATAACCCCCTAGATTTCAGTGGAATGATAGGAATTTAGACCAGCTGACAAAGCTGGAATGATATGGACATTTTGAGACTTTAGATTTTATCTGCCTCCTATGTTGCTTTTTTAGGTGAACCTGTTCTACATGCACTCTTACCAAACTCATACATAATTTTTAGTTCAATACAGTCCTAATAAATAATAAAACAAGACATTTTTTCCCTTCAGTCAGCACGAGCCTTTACAGTTTTGGATGACCTCAAAAACTAATTCTGTCCTTTTCTTTACACATAACATATTTACACCCTAATGGCCTCATCTGATATAGAGCAGCCAAAGGATCTTTGTGAGATGACACTCTGGGATGTTCTCCAATTTTGAGTGATTCTCAGTGGAATTTTTTCAAGGCCACAGTCAGTTCCCAAAGGAAATCAAAGAGACTTTGCTATTTAACTTCCTCTCTAGTCTTTGAAAGTCTTTTTTTTTAAAACAAGGTTTTAGAAAGAAATTATATTTCTAAGCTTTCACCTTGACCAAAAATATTTGCATAGTCTTCAGATGAAAGTTACATAAAGGAGAAGACCAAGCAGGCTTTATGACTATATCAGATAGTGAAGATAAGAAATCATGACGCTTTTAGATAAGAAATCAAGACATATTTTTGATTTTTTTGAAAACTTTGGTTTCACCAGCTGAGCTCCGAGCAGGTCTCTAATAATTACAGTAAGAGAAGCATTGCTTAGCATGTCAGATATAACAGAAACAGTTCTTACTTGGCCTGTACAATATGCTCAATGGTTTCAGATCCTCTGCTGAGTATTGTGTCGATTTTCACTCAGCGTTCTTGCTTTGTGCATCCTCTTATACAGATTTTCGTTGTCTGTCAAATACTTAGTTGACTGACACTGAACTAAAGCTTTCTGTCCTCTTCCTTTCCTGTAACTGTCTTGCTAATTAGATTTGTTAATGAAGGTGTAATATGAATGCAGAGATGGAATTTTTGATGAATTTTTGGAACCTGTGATAATAACGTTCTACTAGGAATTTTGGATTCATGGTAAAGTGACAAGAATTATATTGCAAAATCTAATTATGGTGATTCCCTAGACTGGGAAATATAATTAGAATGTACCAGTCATCATCTCAGATCACTCATTAGCAGTGACAAAAAATTTAAATAAAGCTTTCCATATACGCTGAAAAATTGGACATTGTAATTACGGAAGCCTTTTAATTCAGACATAGCGGATTTTGTAAAATGTAGAGAAATAAACCCAAGGACCCAAAGAAACTGCTAGAGGCCTTCTCTGGCAAAAATATAAGGTACATTTCTTGATGAACCTTAAGAAAACTGAATACTTCAAATAAGTTTTACTCACACAGTAACCTGAAATGCCACATGCACCACACGCTGCAGTTATGTTGAGTGGACATTCCACAGTTTGTTACTGAGATGGATTGGTGTAATTAAGGTGTTTACAACAGACTAAAAGCATCCTGGTTATGCCCTGTCTCATTTATAGGGTTTTTTGTTTTTTGTTTTTTTTTCTGTTTCCCTGTTTGAACTACAGAATTTTTAATTTGTGGTGAAGTATGTGTGATAATGGGGAGCAGGACAGGCTCATCCCTACTGCCACCATTAACATTCAAAGCTGAACATTTTTACTGAAAATATCTCTTAAAGCTCTACACATAAACACCAATATCCTTAAGGCCAACAGAGGAGGAGAACTTTAACAGGAATATTAAGGGAAAGTAGCCTGTCCCTTTAAATAAACCTCTATATTTGTCTAATTCTGGCCTGAATTTGTGGAATTACATCTGGATCCCAACATGTCTGCTTGCAGAGCAAAATCAGAATACATCACCTATAAATGGCATAATCATCTCCTCTGATTTTTTAAACATTGATAAGCAAAGATTGATATGAGCTGTAAAAGGAAATGTAAATCTTGGAAGAAAAAGCCAAACAAGGGTTAAGACAGTGGCATGCAATGTTAAAAAAGAAACAGTGTTCCAGCAATAAATTTGAAGAATGTGTTGTTTCTACCAAATCTGAAAAGTCTGCAGTCTATAAGGCCAGAGCACAGGGAACTTGTTGGCAGAAAGATCTGTTTGTACTGTGACAACAGGAGGTTGAAAACAAAGCTCCAGCACAGCACACACACACCATTATTTCCTCTGTTTGACCAAAAGGAAGACAGGCTGGAACCATAAAGATTCATGTGTTCCAAAGAGAGAAAAGGAGACAATGACTGGCAACCTTGACTAATATTTATAGAGGCTTAGATAAGCTAAGTTCTAATGCAAAAGAATCACTTAGGTAACTGCTGGCCACTAAAAAGTATAAAAAGACTAAAAGAAAAGCTAGTTTCTCATCACTAATCAAAAATACCACGAGAGATGTGATGTGGGCTCAGTAGCTGTGTACACAAATGTTACTGGCTCAACTGGGATTGAATCCCCAGCTTGCAAGGAGTGTGACAATATGAGTGAGTGAAATCACTTAGAAACTTTTCCAAAAAAAGTCACCTTCTTCTTCCATAAATTCTTACAATTCTCACTTTTGTTATTTTGCTTCCTACATAGACTCCCAAAAACCAGAAATGAAAATCAACATCTGGTCCATGGTCTTACCAGTGACATTTTAAAAGCGTATTTTGTGCAAGATTCTGTAAAATATCAAATAAATGAGTGGTATTATCTCTGAGTTCTGTATTCAGCTTTTGAGATTTATATATGTTTCATCCCTAAGTGACTTTCAGGGACTCTTTCATTTATTTCAGTGTTTTCTTACTTTTCATAAATGACAAAATATTAAATGCAAAATATAAAAGTAAAATCTTAGCAGGAAACTAGAAGCCCTATCAATTTCACTTTTTAAAAAAATTGGCAAAAACCAGTGTGCAATTTCAGATAATTACATGTAATCCTTAGTAATCCTCCGCAGACAGCGTGAACTGGCAGTCATTAGTATGCTTTGAGCCTATTATTTTTTGCATACACACCAGGATATACAGGATGCTAGTGTCCTTGCTGACTCTCTGACTAAAACATGGGAAATAAAGTAAGATCAAATAATTTCAAAACTTCAGTTGAGAACTAGGAGAAAAAGAATAGTGAGTACCATGAAGCAACAGCTTTTTTTCCATCTTAAAGACTCAAGTAAAAATAAAGTGCAGAAGTCTGTTTTGGGAAGTCTTCTTTTCTATTTCAAATCCAATGGGTAATTGAGGACTTGCTGTTCTGATAGCTCTAAAAGAAATAAATTTAGTCCAATATACTGGATTCAGTTTAGGGATTAGGAATTTTTTTCACCTTTCTTGAAAACTGAAAAAAGAGTTCAAAATCAAGAGAAGGGCATTGTCTTAAGTCCATACATTTTTAAAAGAAAATTTTGAAGGTATTACTATACCTTTCAGCATTCCTTTTTTTCATGCCTGTTATCAAAAGCCTTGTTTTTCAGGCACTCATCTGGGAAGAGAAGGTAGGTGGCTACCACGTTCTGAATTAATAAGCATTCAATTAATACAAATTGAAACAGCTTCACACTCCAGGCTGCTCTATAACTTGCTGACTAAGACATTTTGCTGCGAGAGGGAAAATTTCTGTCGAAGTTTGTGTTCTGAGCTAGGAAGAGACAGAACTCTACAGTAGCCTGACCCTTCACATAAACTTCCCTATACCTGTCTAATTCTGGCCTGAATTTGCGGAATTTCACCTGAATCCCAACACATCTGCTTGCACAGCAAAATCAGACTATGTCTCCTAGAAATGACTGTAATCACTTCCTCTGATTTCTTAAGCATTTCCTTTCTTGTTTTTCAGCTGAAAGTACATATTCAATCCAAATTTATGAGTAGTTTCAGATAGTAGAAAAAGTTCTGTAAGTTCTTTCCAAACCAAAAGGAAAAAAAACACCTTTTTATCACAATGTGTTGTATTATCGAGAAAGCCAAAATTTCCTAACAAAAACTAAAATGTATTTTAATTGCTAAAATACTAGCAAATGCAGAGGCTTAATACTGCAGAAGTCTTTTCAGGTCAATCTTTTCACACAACCAACACCACTCTTGAAGGCATTGTGACCATTCCATTCTAGCATATTAAACCTTGACAAATCCTTTCTTATCCTGTTAAGTAGTCAGAGTAGTACTTTGGCATGATTTTGGCCTGATCAAACCAGTATTCTCCCAGATGTGGCTTGAAGTTTGTATTAAAGCAAAGAAAATTTCCAGTTACTAGTTTGAATGCAGATGCCATATTCTAAAGGGTAAGGAAGTTAAATAATGGCTAATTAGCTATGGATTATTTGTGTTGCTTGGCCTCACAGACAGAGTACGGGTCTTGACAGTGTTTAATTTACTGCTTCTGATGTAGCTGTGTGCTGGTTTCAGAAAATGCCTTTTCTCTTTTTTTTTTTTTTTTCTTT
>VXBI01011585.1:2001994-2022320 GCA_013397375.1 Toxostoma redivivum
TTATTTTTTTCTGCCTAGAGGAAAAGGAATTTTTCTTGATGGGAAAGGAGAAATTTGGTCATTTGGATTGGATTCCCAGGTGTACAGTTCCTCCATCAGAGCAAGAGCAATTAAAATAAATTAAAACAAAAAGCAATTAAACCTCTGCAATTACACAGAGCTGAAATCATCAGGAATGCACTGATTGTTCACAGAGTATCAGTAAATTTTTAACAGACCTGACATATTTGTAGAGTGCTGAACTGGCTGCACATGTAGGTATTTAGTGTTCACATGGTGCATGCAGAAAATGGTAAGTATAACAATCTAGCATTGCACAGTTCGATGTATGTACATCCATATTTCTCCTTGGGACATTGGGGACAGGGTAAAAAAAAAGAAAAAAAAAAAAGACTTGGTGTTTGCAAATTATAATCTAAATATTTAGATTAAATTTAAAAGTTTGGTAGTGACATCCAGTGCATGCTGCAAAAGCTGTCCTTGATGTCACTGAGGTCCAGATTTCTCTCTTTCTGTTACTGCAGCTATTACTGAGTAATTATTCTGAAGAGTGCAACGTGCCTTAACTGCAGTAGGTCTGGGATTATGTTGACTGTGGAAAAGTGAAAGGAGACTGTGGAACACGGATTAGAAAAGTGTTCAGGCTATGCCACTGCACAAGTGGTAGAGACAGGTGTAGTGTAGAAAAGTATGTGGAGAGGAAGAAGGGAGACATCCCATCGTTCAGAGTAGCTGCAGAGTAGCTCACTGTGGCAAAAGAAGGTGAAAAACCATTATGGTCATTGGCATATATCTTTACTTAAGGGAATCTTGAATAGGTTGACTAAAACACAGCAAGAAATAGAAGATAGTCTTCCAACCTGCATATAATCAGTTAAGAAAATTGCTCATTTTATGACAGCCAAGCTGATACTCTAAAGAGTGGTTAATATTCATCATGAATACAATATGAGTAAGTATCAAGACACTGCAAGGAATCACTTCAGTATATGAAAACTCTTAAGCTTTATTAAGTAGCTTATCAGTGAAATGTCTTAGAAAAGGTAGAATGTTAAGGGTGGTTTGATATCAATGCAAACATATTCAGCACTTGATACTCTGGCACATTTAAAATTAGTTCTCATAACAAATTAAATTTTAAAACTCTTTAAAAGCCCTTTAAACCTGTGTTAAACCAACCTGAGTAGAAGGTATTATTTAATATGATCGAGCTCATAGTTTGAAGTACTTTGATACACTTTCATATATCATTTGCATCACTGAAAATATCTGATAATAGTACCTTTGAAGTTTATAATATTAATTTCTTAAAGAATGTGTAATGTGTTGTAGTTCAATATTACACATAGAATATTACAGAAATCAGATAGATTCCATGATAATTCCAAAGTACTGTTTCTTATTTCAAAGTATATCCACTGTCTTTGTCCATCCTTTCTTGTATTATTGAGTGTTCTAGTGAAAGAAGCATTTTATCACTGGTAGGACAGAGCTACTGCAAATGGGTTTTTTTACAACTGCAAGCAAGCTAGGTCCAAATTTAAGTTGATGTGTCTCTTCACAGATAGAAAAAATGCTTCTGCATGTAACATTCAATTATGGGAAAATATTAGCATGGAGAAGCAAGTTTAATATTTATATATCATTTATCAGCACAAATAAGGGAAACACAAAAAACAAAATAAACCCTCTGGAATGTACTGTTATGTTACAGCTTAAGAAAAAAAGGGTGACAAAGAATGAAACAAAAGATGGAGTGCCTCTGTACTTTGAGGATGGAAAGTGATAAAATTAACTTTAAAAAATTCACTAATTTTTTTTTAATTAAAAATGGGACCATCTACAGTATGCAAATAATTTGTGCTATTATAAATTTGCAGTGTGAATTCACTTTTTTTTTTTTTTAAATAGTGACAATCTGAAAGTCCCAGAAAGTGAACTTTGTCTGTTCTCAAATAACATATTGGCTCTGTCTAATTAAGCAAAATTGAATGTGCTCATAAAATCACAAATTTCTTATCTCAACTCCCACTATGTGTTATAACAATTAAGAAAAACCTGCAGCAGTAAAGAGGCTACTTAAAAGGAAAATAACAGTAGATTAAACTACTAACCTTTGATTTCATGTTCAACAGCTTTTAAATGCTAGATATCATAAAAATTCACATTAATCTGACAATATCCTCCTATTGCCCACTAACCTGCTTTATGAAAGGCCTGTAGAATTTGCAACAACTGACCTTTTCTGCCAACTAGGCTTTCACAATATTTTAAGTATACTGCTTTAGTATATTTTTATTTGCTGACCTACAGAAAAAGCAGTCATTCATTCATTACAATAAAGGTATGTGGTTTTATTTGCATGAGTCGGCTGTGTTGAACCTTAGAAATTTAAGCTACTCTGACTAAACTTATGTTTTCCTTTAAATTTTCACTCAGAAACAGAAGACATGTGGAGTGTGTACGGTGCACACACAATTTGTCCCTTATGAACTTGCTAATTAAATTATACTTTCGTTGACTTATGGTGCCTCACTGTGTTCTGATAAGGTACATCATTTTATGTTGTTCTTATGCCTAACTTTAAAATTGCTGGGTCTACTTATTATGGATTACCAGTTGTAATCAACTGAGTCTGATGTCCAATAAGCAGTTAAAACTAATTAATCCACATTAGTCTGCATGCATATTATACCCATGTGGGATATTTTAGTAATGGACCTACTTATTTTATTTTCCAATAAAATACTGGGTTTGTTTGTAGTGCTTTTGGAATGACACGACTTGTAACAATGAAAGTTCAAAACTTCTCCATCAATTCAAACTGAACTTAATTGCCCGAGTTGTCAGTTCATTATCACTTTTAAAGTCCAGTAGTTAACAAATAGTAATTCTTGCTTTATCGAAGCAAAACAAGAGAACAAGATAAAAACAAACACAACCACGGGAGGAGAAGGGAGGGTAAAGAAAAAACGCAACTCCTCGCCTCTCTCCCCCCAGTAAGACAAAAGCAGCACTACAACACCTCTCAAAGTGCCTCCATCGAGCCCGGTTTCCGTGGCATCCTGGCGCTCCTTTCCTCCGGCAGGGCGCGGTGCCGCTGGGAGGTTTCTACCCCCACCTAGCGGGCGGCGCGCTCCATCACCCGGCGGGAAGGCTCTGCCGGAGCCCCGCCGCAGCAGCTGCGCCCTCCGTGCGAGGGATGAGCACCGCCCACAGCACCTGCAGGGATGGAAGGGCTGACACCCCCGCGTTCTGCCCATAGCTGTCATCCCAAGCGGGCTTCGGTGGTAGCCAGCACATTTCTGCGCGCTGTAGATGGTGTTTCAGCTTAGTGAAAATCAAAGCTTCAGGCAGGCTTTCTCCCGAAAGTATCTCACTTTTACGTATATCTATACATATTTTTCACAAGCTGTATGATTAAAAGAGAATAACGGGGGGGGGGGGATCTATAAATAATACCCTTCAAGAACTATTTGCGTCTTTCTTTCATCAAAATTCAGACCAGAATAGCAGAATCTACCTTATCGCAATGATTGCCTTTCATTTGGTCTGGCGAATGAAATGAAAAATCTGCAGTACAAATTAGCCAGAGTTTAAAAACAGCCTTGCCTAATAAAGTAAGTGCAATCTGCATTGTAGAATCACAATCAGGAAACAGTGGAGATATGGAAATCCTTGAATTCCTATGTTTTATCTCTCTCCTCAAGCTGAAGGTTAGTTCATACACTTTGAATAAGCAGGGTAAAACATGCTTTCAAGGAACTGAGCAGTTCTTATTCTCTTTGAAATAATAATGAGAGAAATGGAGGTGATATTTGCTGGTTCTACATTGCCTTGAGAACACTTGTCGAGCAAGTAAGACTCAGTTTTCTCTTTGTTCACTGAGTGTTTTAAACACAATTGACAAGGTCACTTGTCTTTCACTTGTTCTCTTTCTGGCTTTCTGAATCAAGTATTCCTGACTGTAGGGCAGCACAGCTTCAAAAGGAAGAGTGATGAGGACATGGAACAACCTGGAAACTCATGATCTTGGTATTAATGACTATATCTAGTCTACTAAATTAGGCAGACCCAGAACATGGGGTCTAATACTGGAAATTTCTCATAGTGTTCTATCATCAGCCTGCTTTCAGCATGGTTTTTGGCCCGTATCATACTGGCACTTTCCTAGGCACAATCCCAGGAATAGCCAGGCCAGAGTTTGTTAAATAGCATGAATGGGGCCCCTAAGAGAGTGTCACCATAAGGACATGAGTTATGTCACACCACATACCCAGGGGGTCCTAGTGCATTCTATTTATTGTTTTAGAACAGAGAGAGAAGATGGAAGGTCAGATCTTCCCAGGTTAAGGAGAAGTGTTCCAAGAACTGTGATGCCTGCAGTGTGATCTTGCCAC
Organism: Toxostoma redivivum; assembly: GCA_013397375.1. NCBI lineage: Eukaryota > Metazoa > Chordata > Aves > Passeriformes > Mimidae > Toxostoma > Toxostoma redivivum. The sequence continues at coordinate 2,006,395 of VXBI01011585.1, forward strand.
TGAACTATTTTTCTGAAAGACTGAATTTTTACCTGCTTGTATTTTAAGGGAAAAGCTTGACCTGTTCGTATGAACTGAAATGGAAGCTGAAAACCCTAAATCCCAGTTGCACGGAAGCTGATACGCAAGATCCCACAGAAGGCACTTCAGATGCACCTCTTTCTTTGATGCTTTTTATTCTAAGATGCTAAAAAAAGAGTCCCAGAATTCAGCATTCTGTGCAGCTTTCTCTGCATCAGCCTCTGTCTAATTGCATTCCTTCCTGGAGGGGCAGGTACAGGCATACATGTAACACCTCAGTTGGAAAACTGAATTAGAGTCTCAGAGTTAGGTGCCTGACTTAGAGACTTTAAAACTCAGTGTCACAAGATCTAAACCTACTTGCTCAGCCGACTATGGATATTGTGAGAATAATGCCAAGATATAAGCTTGAAGATTTAATGGTGAAGGTTTTCAAAGCATTTTAAAAAATATTAGATGCAGTATGTTCTTGTAATATTAAGTCCCTAAAATCCTGAAATAGCAGGTGCATCAGTCTTCATTTCTGATATAGGAAATAAATTAAAAATATCAACAAAGATTTCAAGCCTTTAATATTTTTTCATTTTTATTTATAATTTTTCATCATTTCATCATTTTCTTCAAATTTACTAGAAAACTGAAAGAAAGTATTTAGCCATGTAGAAAGGGATAAGTGGTCTGTGCTAATGGGTGTTCAGGATGATGAACAATATTTGAAATGCAGAGAGTACTTAGATAAGAGAAGGGAAAAACATCCTATGCTTAGAGTATCAGTTGTAGCTAATCTATTTTTTTGTGATGCCTGTATCTGTAATAATACACAGAGGAGAATAAATACTCATTTTATACACATTTTTAATATTATGATATTATCATTATTGTTGTAATATTATAATACTCTATTGCTATTCTGATTTTATTATATATATTTTGCTGCAACAGCAGCTGGAAGCCATCATATGACAAGATACAGATTTGCTTCACATTTTCATGGCTTTAAAAAGTTCACCCTTGCCAAGTATGCCAGGATTCTGCTCTGGAATTCTGCCCATCCATTCTGACTGACAAAGTTTTAGTTTGCACCTGAAACATGTCTTTGATATAAATATGAATAGGTTTTATTATTTTTCTGTCACTACAGAAAGAAAAAAAAAGGAAAAAAAAAAGTCCTAGTCTAAAACTAGTTCCTAAGTATTTTTCAGCTATAAAAATGCTATATCCCTGCTCAGCTTACATGATGTATATTCTCAGGAGATAATGGGAACTGTTCATCAGTGGAAGGCTATCATAAAAGACTTACGTAAAATTTTCACTAAATACTTTTTCTTATGTTTGGTTTAAGGAACAGGCATTCCCAAATGCATAATTATACTCGAGATGCAATCTCTGACCTTTATAATTGCAAATCATGTAACACTTGAGGTTTAACCTACTGATCATTAGTAGATGTCATACACCATTCTAACACATATAATGTGTGTTATTTGAAATTTGTTGAGACTTTTACTGTAAAATCAATCAAAATAAATGTTGTAAAGAAAAGCATCCTTAAAAATTACTTACGAATTTATTAAAATTACAAAATCTCATATATAATGTGTTGATATATTCTGACACAGTGAAAAAACATAGAGTCCTTTTTAATATGGTGTCCATAAACATTAAATTCAGGCTACAAAATATTGAGGTTTTTTTCATGTTTCCTCTCTTGGCAGTCTGTAGACCATTTATTAGAGGCCATGAAATTATTCCATTAAGAAATGTTGAGTACCCTTTCTTATCAAGGGGAAAAGAAACCTTGCCAAGAAAAATGAATCTAATTTTAGTAACAAAAAGCTGTTTCTAGATTGATTCAAAAATCCTGCAGTAGGTAATGAATTAGAAGTTCTCCATTCTACTTTTCCACTTTCTTCTTTTACTCATACATCAGTATGCATTTCAAAAAATTGAATTCTCTTGTCAGTCAGTCTTTAAGGAAAGGGAGCTTTGGCTTAAAAAACAATACATAATATAAAATTTTTTGACCATGCTAATCACTTACTGACCTAACAGCCATTGTTTGAGACAATGGCAATACTTGAAGTAGACTTCAATATAACATAGAGGATCATGAGAACAGAGATTAGGAGACTGCCTGTGTGGAGGCTAATGATAAATAACACTTAATAAGGACTTGGGGTTTTGGTGCATGGACACGTAACTTAGAGTTTATTAAATTTCACTCACTGAATGTTTTATCTTATTATAGATTTACTAAGAAAGAAGAAGTATAATTCTTAAAATCAGTCAAGAGCACTCAAGATTGAAAGTTCTGTACCTGCCATATGGAAAAAAAAACCAAAACCGAAACAGAAAGACACACTCTTTTTAAAAAATACATGTATTTTTCTCCATACTTGTTTGAAAAATCAGTAATACAGGGGGTTTGTGTGCACAAGTCTTTCCCTGTTCCTCCAGATTTCTACATCACTAAAACAATGTCAGCTGCAGGCCCTCTTCTTTCTGACAGGAAAAAGACTAGTTTGATTTCCTACCTAAAGAAAACTGCTGCTGGAAATCTTACCGTAACAAAAGGGGCTAAAAAAAAAAAAAGCCAAGTGAATCTCCACAGCCAATTAGAGAGGATTTTTTTATTTTATAAGTGTGTTAACTTACTTTTCTGGCTGTTCTGCATAAGTAAACAGCACATTGAGGTAAAAACACATTCAATAAAAAGAAGAAAGGCAAGGTACCAATTTATCAGGGATAACATTAGTAACACTCCTTGCAAATATGATGAGTTAGGTTCCCTGTGCTGCACTCACTGACTAGCAGAGTGACAGTAACCTGAGGGAATGATAGCCCATCTCCTGTGAACCTCTAAAGAGATGCCAGGGGACAGAAGACAGGCTTTGACTTAGATGGCTCCCATCAGAACAGGGAGCAGCAGGCTGTAGGACACTCTTTAGGGTAAAAAATGTCCAGGAAGGAGCTGCAGTGACCCCAAGGACTCCAAAAGTGGAGGACTGGAGGAAATGGAGAGGACAGAGAGAGAGGTTGCTTCAGTTCTGATAATCTATCTAGGTCTTCCAAGCTGAAAACTAAAAACAAAGAAATTTAGGCATTATCAAATCAAATCAAAACAATGTATATCATCTTGTGTGTAAAAAACATATGTTTCAGAACTTAAACTTTTTCTCTCATCAATAAAAAACATGTTCTCTTACCCTGTATGGTAAATCTTCAATTTTTGCAAGCGAAAACACAGAGAATCTGCTGCACCTGTGAAGCTGGAGATAATTGAGACACTAACACACACCCGATTTATATTCAACAGGGGCAGTAAACAGCACCAGAGAAACCTGGATATTTTCTTTAAACAGATATGAGACCACTGCAAAAGTCAATAAGTTTCAGCTGGTATTCTGCAAGACACCTGAGAAAATATGGTATATGCACTTAAACAGACAGATAGAAATTAAGCGTTTTTCCTGACTAGTATCTGGAGCAGATACTTACGACCTGGCAGTGGCACTCGACAAGGGTCCATCAGGAGTCTTTTGTCCTGAATATGTCAAGTACTTTTGCACTTGCCCCCATCATCTCTACACTATTTTTAATCTTGCTCTTTATATAACTTAGTGATTTTTAGGTTCTGGCCACCAATTAAGTAACTCACTAATATTTTTATTTGCACTATCCTCTGATATGTTCTGGCAACTCTAATTAAGGTTTTTAGGAGTGCTCTCGGTTGCAGTTTGTGTGTATATCTCATGTTAAACTCCACACTGCTTCGAATATTTCTCAATTTATATAGTTAATTTTAACATTCAGGTTTTCCATAATTTTTCCATATATATATATATATACACTAGGGGTACCATGGAGTATAGGTGAAGGGGATATGTTAGTTTTTTACTACAGTAAGGTTAAGATAGAATCCATCAGTATAAGGGTATCTTGCTTCCACATTGCTGCTTGGAACTTGGGACTTAAGTCTCCATGTACCATAAATGATCTTTATCCACATGCATTTGACAACTCATATGTCCAGAAATAACTATGTACATTAAAAAAAAAAATAAAAAATTAAAAGCGCAAAATATAAGCTGTTAAATTATTGTCCAACTAAGTAGTTATTTCCTTATTCATTAATAAGGGAAAGCATATTTATTCAGTGCTGAGTGCTCTGCATGTCCCAGTACAGCCCACAACTTATATCCAGTGTTAAATAAGTATGATGCATCAGCTCACTCACACGACCCTTCTCAGCTGTTTTCATGTTGTGATTTCCATCCATGAGGTGATATAACTCCCTATTTAAGTCACCGATGAATCTTCTCATGAAGGTTTATATTTGTACAATCACGATCACTAAGTATTAGTAGAAGCAAAGGTGAACCTAGAGTTTCTTAGGATGTCTTCAGAAGATTAAGTAATTTTAAAAACACGCTGCTGCAGCTAAAGATAGACCACCCACATCCTGCATTTTTCCTTGGCCATGCTTGCCTCCCACCCCTCGCCTCCTAAAAAAAAAAGAAAGAAAAAATAAGAAGTTGTCAGCATAAGGAAAGCAACAGAAACAGTCAGGGTATTAATCAACTGAGAAAGAGCTAGGTGGAGACTTCCATGCCTGCTCCAGGGTAGGATTATGGTAGTTCAGTCAGTTTATTCCAGGTTTTTATGCAAAGCTATATGAAATTCAAGATAATAAACTTTTAAGGGAGTATTTAATGATTTTAAATTCACTGCTCTTGTAAAATGCCTTCTCATGAAATTTCCTTCAGTTTTCTGTTCGCAGTCAGAGCCAGGTGTCCTGGAGGGCCAGCAGCCAGTGCCACTCCCAGGGGCAGGGCAGCCAGGGGGCACTGGGCACCTCCCTGGGGATGGGGACAGGTAAAGGTCAGGCTGGGACATGGGCTCACGAGGGCACTGGCTTAGGGGGCCAGTGGTCAGGCAGGACAGAGCTGTGGAGAGCTGGAGACAGGTCCTGCTGTGGCATGGGAAGGGTGGGCAGCAACAGCAAGAGCAAGCAGTGGGCTGGGATACCCTCAGAATCAACAGCTTTATCTGCAGAAAATGTTCAGTGGGTGATATTGCAGCTTCTGCATTTCATAAGAGGGAGAAGCAGAGGAGCAAGAACAGGTTAGAATTGAAACTTTTGTGGATTTCCTCACATGTGAGCTGAATTCAGCTTTCCAGCAGTAAGGGCTTTATGAAGAAATGCATTCACACAATCTTTCTTGCTAGAATTAATTATTAAATTGTTAAAATGTTGTTAAGACCTCATTAATACTTCTTAATTTTTCTCATTGGTTTTAAGAGAATAAAAATTTAGACAGATCTTGCTGCTTGTGGAAACCTTGTGAAAGGTTATTTGTTCTTGGGCTAAATCCACCAGCTTCTAGGCAGATACATCAGCAAAATCTTGCACAAGCACTTGTGGACAGCCCTTGTGTCGGCTGCCTCTGTGGCCAAGGCCATAAACTGGTGCCAATTGCAGCCTTTGGGCTTTGACTGGTGAACTGAGGTAAATAACCTGGTGTAGAACAAGATGGGTGACCATGCATCCTGGAGCCCACAGCTCCTGTGTGTGACTCAGACTATCCACCTCCCTCTTCCTTCTTTTCCACAACAGGAGGGAATGTTTTCTCTCTGATTGCTCAGACCTGCTGTGTTTGGAGTTGCTGCCTGCTCAGGGCTGAACTTCCATTACCATCTATACAGAATGTACTGCATAGGTTGATTTTAAAGTAATGTATGCATTTTTTGAGTGGAGGGAATGTTAAAAAATTGGTTCTAAATATCGAAGCCAGGGTGAGAAATCTAGGGGCAGAGTTATGGTGCTGTGGGGGAGGTTTTTCTTTTTTATCACTAATTGGCTAGGAATGGAAAAGAAAAAACAGCGAGAAAAGATGCCCACCCAGAAGGAAGACAGAAAATACAAAGCAAAGAGCAAATAAAGTATTAGGCTATGAGTTTCTTCTCTGCTTTTTCTCACAGAAAGGGAGCCAGATGAGGTAATGTGAAAAGCAGCAGCACCAACTAACCATAAAAGAAAAAGGTCTGGCTGTAGTTTGACCTGAAAATAATGATAGGTGATGTAGACAGAGTTTAAGACACAGAAACAGCAACATCCTGGAGGTCTAATGTGAATTATCACCATGGGGGGAATGACATAGGGGAACATATACAAATAAAAAGCATCAAGATTCTGTGGCTATGACAACTGTCTTGGAGTGTGTCCAACAGCCTCCTTGGGGCTCAGTAAGTTCAAATATTAAACCTTGCTGTGCCTGGACAGTCCAAGCAGACTCCCAGGGGTTCCTTGAATATATAAGACATAGAGAAAAAACAGAAGCAATGGACAGCATATAAAATCACAGTCAAAACAAAATATCAGCATCTCTTCTCCATATATATTACTCTTATGAGACAACAGTGGGCTGGTGTCCCAGTGTAGTTAATATGTCCAAGCAGAGTGGAAGACACAAGTCAATGCCTTTTCTGAATCAAAGACAAATTACAGAGCTGGTCTAGATACCAGCATGGAGCTGAGCACTTGCTTATTAAGCACCATAATGGCGCGTTTTCCTGTTAGAGTGGCTTCTTTACATCTTCTGTAAGGATTGTTTCTATATTCTGTGAGTCAGAAACTCATGCACTGGAATGTTCCTTTGGGGTTTATCTGACTTATTCACTAGAAAAGGTGGTGATTTCAATTAGGTGTTAGGACCGTCCAACTATTTATATGACAAGAATTGTTTTCCTTCACCATCACACAATTCTTAGCCATATCACAGAATTACAGGTAACATTACAGATATTGGTATGTCTTCAGCTCTCTTCAAAGAACTCTCTTCAAATAATTGAATTAATATCTTGGGGGAATTCTGTAATTTCCAAATTGCTGGATGAAATATATATTCAATTAATCCATTTTTCTTTTACCTTTAGATTTCTTACAAAAGCCCCACACCAAAGATTTTATTTTCAGTTCTGATGAAACAATGCATTCAAATTAAATGAAACAAAATTTTTACATCTCTCTGCATAATAAACAGAGCTTTTTGCTATATTTAGGAAAAAATAACCAAACAAACCATGTGAGAATTGTGCTTTAACTAACAAACTGTGGATATTTAAAAATAGCACACTGAATCAGAACAGAATGTTTGTTTTTAGAGCATTTGAAAGTTACAGCAGGATGTGCTGTTTAGAATGTTTGCAGGTGTGATAATTAAAAACCCACGACGTTTATGTGTCTTTGATTACACAATCATTCTCATAGCTACAAGTGATTCTAATCAACTACACTGAGAGGTGATGGGACTCTATAAATAGCATATAAAGCAATTTTTTTGTAGCCTCAGTGTAGTTGGATCCTTTCTTAGCATGCACATTGCTGAACAATAATAAAATTTTAACAATAGTCTTCACACATTTTCAGAGCCTTTTTCCTCTCATTATATTACAGCATTCAGAATATCTATCCTTTCAGTGTTAAATAGTTGTACAATAGTAGTTTCCTTCCTCCAAACTGATTCAAAGCACACACTTACATTTTAAATGTCTTAATGAAAATTGAATTTTAGCAAGTCAGCAGATATCTATTATTTTGATAAGCAAAAAGGACCCATATTAAGTGAAGTCCTACTCTCTTTTCTACACTCTAAAAAAGAAAGAAAAAAGAATAAACCTATGACACAATTTTGTATGTCTTTACCTTATCTAATCCAAAGAATGATGCCTCACTCACAAACCAAAGCTTCTTCATGAACAGTACACCACTGGTGCCATGCTGTTGTACTCACAATCAATTTTTAGACAGTTGTTTTTGCCTTCTGTTATAGTGCACCTAGTCTTGATTCTCCTACTGCTTCTTTAGTGAAGAAGTGACCTGCTGATCGTCAAACTTTTGTGTTTCCAATGGGTCTACACTTAACAGTTTTGTAGGGGATGTTTTCTGTCCACCCACCTCTCAGCTGTTTTTGTTAATGTACCAGTATTTTGAGTGTCTCAATGAAATAAGGGATCCAATGTTCCAACCACTTCATAAGTTGCTCGTGCCCCAATGAATTAAATTATCTCAACACACGCAAAGGACAGTTAGAAAAATAAAAGGGTAGAAGGAGATATGACCAAAATTACAGGTCTTTTATGGATCAATAGAAATAGAATTTGGATCTCAGGATACCTATTCAGTGCCAGGTCCCATCAGTATTACAGTGTAAGCTGTCTACGTTCAAGTCATTAGTCATAAGACCTAAGGGTCAATAAAGTATTCTGATATATATTTACCAGGTGGGAAGTAATAAAACAGGAGAGGTTAAAGGACAAAGAAGTTCTCTATGCACAGAAATCAAGAGTTAATCAGGAGTTGATCCTTTTTGCATCTAAAATTCTTCTTTTTAATAAAGTGGTAACAGTGGTCTTTGGTAAACATTCGAAATAGAACAAGATATTTGTATGGGAAAAAATCAGACATCTTTAAGACTTGTAGATATTTTTCCAAACAAAAGAGAGGTCAGATTGTATGAAGTTATGAGGTTAAACATAAAGGTTTTGATTCCCCCACAGTCTAAAAGAAAAAAAGCCTGTTACTCAAGCTTTACATCAATCAAGGAAGTTTCAACTACAGGTGTGCAAAACTCAACCTTAGTTTAAATTTGAATACTGGTTTTTATCAGACATTTAGAAATTAATATTTAAAAAGGGAGGGAAATCTAAAGACTCTAAGGATGTGATAAAATTAAGTGTTATATAATCTGTTAATAAATTAATTTAATTTGTTATCAAAACTATTTAAACATGTATATTTTGTATTGCTCATTTGATAAATCTGTGCTATGCTGCTGCAACTGAGGCAGCTGCTTTCCATGTTTCACAATGCTATATAAATGTCATAAATAGCATAACGATCTGTTTGTCTGTGAGTTGTGAAGATAATGAGTGAGTCCCATTTGCATTAGTTCCAACCCATACAAGCATTAAAAAACTAAGCTAAGCACCAGACTTCAGTAAGATATCCATATGCCCAAATTGTTCCTTTATTTGTGTGCATAAAACTTCTTGGATATTAAAGGGTGGAAGATAGGTGATGAAGGAAGTCTTTAAAGCCCACAATAACGCATTTTAGCCATACTAATGTGTGTATCATATGTTAGGAGTTTGGAATATAGCTGTATGAATGAGTTCCTGTCCTCTAGGTGTTGGATGACAGTACCCTTCCTTCTTGAAGGGCTATGCAGCACTTGTCTCAACAGTCTCTCATGTCTCCTTTCCTGTCTTCCTTAGCCAGTTGAGAAAATAATTACTGTGAAGCCACAAATGAAATATTAAACCTTGAAGTTCTTTGCTCTGTCTTCATGTTTAGCTGGACCCAAATTCAGAGTTGTTTCACTCAAATTTGCTTATTTTTGAACTCACATTAATGATTCTTATTTTTTGTTCTTATAATATCAGCAATTGTTTTTACATTCTAGGTCTCAAGAGAACTTACAGATTCCATGTAAGTCAGAATTGTGACAAAAGAAACATAGCTTTTTCCTTTGAAGTGGCGTTCTGGATTTAGAAATTGTTATCAGTGAACTATAAGTTGTAAATATTGAACAGAATTGCTGAAATAAAAACAAATCTGGTTTTCATTAGAGAGAGTACTCTCTTTTAGGGTAGTAAAAAGACAAGATATTCATGGAATGTCCACTTAAAACTGCTTTCAAAGTATTATACCACAAGTATTATATTCATCAATATCTTATTATAAAATAAAATATATTCACATCAGCAGCAGAAAGTTATATTTTGTACCAGAATGATAATTTAATAGAAAAGATAATAGTTATTTCTTAGTTATTCCCTCAATTTTCAAATAACTAGTATAGAATTAGTTTAATAAATACATATATGTGGACAACATAACTGTTAAATAATACAAAAGTGGTAGAAATAATTGCAGTTACATCATAGGGCTTAAATAGAGCAGATGAATTTCCCCCATAAATATATACCTTAAAGAAAAATTATTTTTGTCTAAATTTCTTAAAATCCATTTTCTTTGAAATTTTATTTTATTATATAATTCTCGTTTAACCAGAAATAATTAAAACACCAGAATTATTTGTGTTGGAGAACCAAGAAGATTATTCTAATTAAAGGAAGTGGGGAAAAAAATTAAAATCGGGGTGTGCTGATTTCACCTGGGGTAGCATCACTTTTTTCACAGTGGCTAATAGGGCACTGTGTTTTGGATTTGTGCTGAACACAGGGATGATAATACAGAGATGTTTTTGTTATTGCTGAGCAGGGATTGCACAGAGCCAGGGTCTTTCCTCCTTTTTGTACTGCCACACTGGGGAGGGGGTTGGGGGTGCTTGGAAGGAGACACAGCCAGGACAGGTGACTCAAACTGACCAAAGGGACATTCATGTGACATCATGCTCAGTGCATAAAGTGGGGAGGGGAGGAAGGAAGAAGAAGGGCACATTTGGAGTGATGGGTTTGTCTGCCCAAGTCACTGTTCTGTATGATGGGGCCCTGCTCTCCTGGGGATCACTGAACCCCCACCTGCTCATGGGAAGCAGTGAATTCATTCTTGGTTTTTCTTGTGTGCACAGCTTTTTGTTTCCCTATTAACCTATCTTCATCTCAACTTGTGAGCTGTGGATATCTCCACCTTTTACCCTTCTGATTCTCTCCCTGCTCCTGCTGATGGGGGAGTGAGGCAACACATGCATGGAGCTTGGCTACTAGTAGGGAGTGTGAAATCTTAAAAATAAACTTAGGGGTTTGGTGGGGTTTGTTTTGCTAGAAAAAGAACAAGAACAAACCTATTTTTCTTATTGTCTTCTGATTTTGAGGGGGGGCTAAAATTGCTTTTTCACATGAGAAATAATTGATGATTTTCAAGCTGTTTTAGTCTAACTCTGTTAAGCTGGCCTCTCTAGATCAGGGAACACTAGCTTAAGAAAAACGTGATAACTTGGCTAAGTTTAGTCACTGTCCTTTGTATGGATGCCCAAAAAGTTTGCTCCTCCGCCCCTTGAAGTCATATTCAGATGGAGAATCAGTTGAAACAGCAGCTTCACACACTAGTTTCAGAATTCAAATCCTAGAATTTTCTTGGAATATAATGGTTGCCTGCATTTCCACAAATTATACTCATAAATTTCATAATATCCTTTATTTCTGTCAGTGAGCATGTACTGATATTACCCCAACTCTTGTAGATTCCATAATCACAGTGTCTGAACATAACCCAACAGAGAATTAGAAAATGTTGGAGCACTAGTAATCAGTTGTCTAAATAAATACCTTCAGCTGCCACCCCAGAAGGATGTGGGATGTGTAAATTCCAAGCAGATGTCTTGAATAACCCAGAGTATGTAAAATAGCCTATGTTTAGGCAACTCATTCTGTCCTCACTAGTTTGGGAATCATACACACTGTATCAGAAAGCAAACACCAAGACAGTATGTTTCCACCAGTTCTATTTTATCCAGTAGACTTTGGCTGAACAATTAAAATTTTAAGAATATGAGGTTCCAATATCTTTTGCTGTCTGTGGAAGTCACATCCCAACATTTTCTACATATAATAACCATTCCACCAAGAAATAACTCGGGCTAGAAAGTTTCTTTCCATTGCTGCTATATAAGCTCCACCATGTTTGTGTGAATGAAATAAATATTTACTAGGAGAAAAAAAGAGATAATTTAGAGATGGACCAGGTATTCAATTCTTCTTTATGCCAGTGAATATTTCATTAACTTTACAGTACACAGTGACTCTACAGAAGAGACTGAAGTGCATACAGTCATACACAGCTACAATAGTCTAGCCCTGGAACGAGTTAAAGCTTTCCTGATTTGAAAACAGGTTCTTTCAGGGAGTATCAAACCAAAAGTGAGATGCTTGCTAAAATGAAACTGTGGGAAAATATGATTCCAGCATAAATCCTTTTCTAGGACTGTCTTTTGCCTAAGAAGATCTCACCTGGTTTGGATGTTTATCTCCCTCTGCAGAGTAATGGAGATTAATCAATCAGTGTTTGAGTAGGAGTTCTCATATAGCAAACACTACTGAGTTAGACACAAGTGTATGAAGGAAAAAGTCAACATGTTTTCCACCACCTGTCATCATTATCTTCTGTTACTTCTGATAGACTCTAAAGTAAATGCAAACACATTATATAATTTACAGTTACAAAAGTAGATTATCTACGTCAGCTACTTTACTTTTCTCTACATCTGGTATCACTCATCACAGGCAAATCCATTTGTAAGTGAGACAGTGTTTAACAGCTCATCTTTAGTAGGAAAGCATGCTGCTACCACAATAAGTTTTTCCTTATTGCATAATAAACTCACATGTGTACTCTTCATATAGTCTTTCACTCCGCAGAAAGCGAATTAAGCAGAGCTTGCAGCTGTTTTCATCTTAAAAAAAACCAAAAACATAGAATACCCTTAAGGAAAAAGTACAGCAAATAAAATCCAAATCTGATTTATGTTATGATTCTAATATTACTGTTTTTAAAGATGCCAGAAAGAACCGTTCACACAACAAGAAAAAAAGCTGCACACTGAAAATACCCATCCTAAGATTCCCAATGCATCTCTAACATATACATCCATCTTCTTCAACATGAGTAACTTGCATGACAGAACTGCTTACAGTATCTGTTAAATTGTACACTCTATATTTCATTAAAAAATTACTAAAACTTACAGGAATTAAATTATATTATCTAGGATCATTTTCACATATTGCTCATAGTTGACCTGCAATCAATTAATGTAGAAAGTTCTTTCTCTTCCACAGTAAATTCCAACTGCTGATATTTTCAGAGTAACACTTAGATTGTTATTATTGGTTCCTAAGAGTCCTCTGAAATTTTTTCCATTAAATTTCATTAATAAGAATTAGATAATTTTCCAATTTCTTTTGATACTCCATTAAGCTTTCATTGTAGTGGTATCTCTGAATTTTAGAATATTAGCAAATTTGAACAACAAATTGCTCCACTGATGTTAATAATATTTATCCTGTTTTGATTCTTAAGGAGTTCTGACAGTAATATAATGTTCCAAATACCTGTCTATTTAAATTTTTCATTTTAGCTAGTTCTTTTTTATGCATTTTTCTGGCTTAATTAAAGATTGTATTTGTCTCTGCTATAGAACTGATGTTTTACTAAAGGTCCAGAAGCATGGCATCTTCTCTGTTTTTGATTTAGAAAATAAGTTTATTAAAGAAAACTACCAGGTTAATTTGCCAGTCACTTAATCTACCAAGTGATATTGCACCTTATTTCATCTCACTGAGCTGATTCATTATCATAATGCCCACAGTAGAAAAAATAATCAGTACTTACATAGTACTGTGAATTGCTTAAAAACATTAGAAACAGATATTCTGACACAGAAAAAGGAGAACACTTTTTAGATAGGGCAGATTTGAAAACAAGAGAAAAATTACCTAAAGGTAGTGTCAGCACTGAGAATGAAACAATTGTTTTGGAGACCCAGATTCATATTCAGTTTTTCATTCCACAGAGGATACCATGCAAAAATTTATTAACATATTTGCACTTCATGAATTTTATGGCAACTTTTGGAGTTGTGAGAGATCAGCATAAATTATATAAGTGACTGGATATACTTTTTTTTGAAGATGTTGAACCCATATACTTTTATGCTGCCAGGATGAAGTGGGAAATAAAACAGAAATCATTAGAATTTGTTGGACTTCATGAATACATTGTAGTTGGCTTGAAAACAGTATCTGTCAAAACTTTTTATTTTTTCCCCCATTTTGCTAGCAGGGTTTCTAACAGAGCCAGTACTAACATTATCCTATTCCTTTTTCTCTAAAATTGTCTCTGAACAGGTATGAATATTTATATAACAGCAAGAACTGAAGTTTTTCTGTTTAAGAGTTGACTTAAAAATCTTTATTCCTCTTAAGAGAAGATTCTCTTTAAAAAACTCATGCAGATGAAATAGTAATTTTATTAAATTCTACTCAGCCATTCCAGCATGGTTTCTTTCTATGCATATTAACTGGGACTCTAAACATGTAAGGTTTTAAGAATTCAACTTCTACATTTCAGTCCAGCAAAATATTTTATGATGGCATGTTGCAAGTAATCATTGTTTCATTACTTTATGGTATAAGGCCACAAATTTGGGAATGCACTTTTCATGTTTGACTCTCTTTGGGATACATTTTTCTCCTTCTATTTTCTATTTACTTCCTATTAACTAGTACTCTGAGAGTTTATACAGCAGATTTACTGACTTCAGACACAAGTTTATTTTGCTGCACAGCTCCAAGAGAAGACTGACTCCATCTTCATTATACTCTGCCATTAAAGTGTTTAGGATGAGCAGTAGGATCCCTATTTAGCTGTCTCTTTTTCAGATTTAGCAAGATCAGGTGTAAGAGTCCCATCTTATACATTTCATAGATATATATCCAAAAGTCAGTCAAATGGCAAAAACCTCTTTTTCTAATGTTCATTTATCTTATATATTCTGATCCTCCTAAATCAATCAATAAATAAGTACATAAATAACAGCCAGATATCAGGATGTTTAATTGGAATTGCAGAATTTTCTGAGAAATGTAAGGAAAGTATAGATTTTGTGGAAAAAATTTAATCTAGTTAAATTTAAAGGTGGTAATAAATCTTCTTTTGTTGTTCATTTGTGATAATGAAGTAGTCTATTGGCTGCATCTGCAATTTTTCTTTTTAATTGCAATATGACATAGGATCCCTACTTAACAATGAACAATGAACTTGAAACAAGTCTAATAATCACTACCATCAAATCAAGTGTGGCCAGCTGAGGCACTAACCTCATTCTCAACCCACACCATGTTAAATTCAGATGGAAAAGGGAGCTGATGTCATTTTTTAAGACCTTGGTTTGAAGTTTTCCAGAAAAAAAATCTAGCAAACCTTTTACACATCACCAGAGTGATAATGAAATGTGTTAAAACTAATGTTCATTTCTCTTTTGATCTTTGAAGCAGAAGAGGTGACCAACAAAATGAATAGTTATAACAGTTAGTGACTCCATGAAAAATGGAAAATACATACAATTTAAACTGTGCTGGATGGAACACTGTATTTACGGTCTAGTAAGAGCATTGTCATTTAATGTAAAAATCACAAACCCTTACACAATTGCTGTGAAAAATAACAGCTGGCAAGTTTTTAAATATATGTCAGATTTATCATCATTTTTTTAAATGAGGAAAAGTCTGACAAGTAGTCAGCAGCAGGCAGTAGTGGACCCAAAGCTAAAAATATGTGTATTAAACAACTAAAGTTGCATTCACTGTTCAAAAATGTGTATAACAGAATGTGCTTCACACTCAGTGGGAGTCAGTCAGACTGCATCATGGAATACAGTACCATGAGAGGAATCAAGCATCAAGATTTGTTCAAGCAAATATACCTTTTTGCTGGAGGATGGGCAGGGGTGGGGAGGGAAACAGAACAAAGTACAAAACAATTAATTCAATTATATAATTATTTTTCTCTTCCTTAAAACCATAGATAAGGACAAATACTTAAACTGTTGCTTGGAAAAATTGTTAAAGTATTTCACTATCCTCATCTGTGTACCTATCTACCACCCAGTTTAACATCTTAACATTATTAGTAACAAGAAGCTACCACCAGTACATCATTTTCTCCTAGAAAGTAGACAGATACTTCTTAAACTGTGTCTAAGATGCAAATGATGCTCTTGGCAAAAGGCAAAAGGCAAAAGATGCCTTTCTTTGATCCAGCTGGCTTAGTATCTGATATTTCTCCTCAACACTTTGATAAAGCACATGAGTCTCTTGCATACTTACCATCGTTGCAGAACTATGAATACCAGCTCCATTATTTTTGACAAAAAAAAAAAAAA
>VXBI01011585.1:2022360-2129519 GCA_013397375.1 Toxostoma redivivum
AAAAAAAAGTGGTATTAAATTGTTTCAATACCTATTAGGGCTTATTCATACAATATATGTAACTGACAGATCAATGAAGGCCAGAACTTTTCAGGAATGCGTAGGCAGTTAAACAAAGTAACCTTTTCTACTGCCATAGACTGATCCAGAGGAAGATATCTTTTTTCAGATTGATTTTATGACCTTTACTTGCCCTTTCCAATGAAGTTATTTATTTGCTAAAACTAATTCCACTAGTGGTTTCAACTAATCTGTTAGATTTCTAATTGGAGAAACAAAATAAGAGCGAGCACACTGAGATCATGCATCAGTTGGAAGACAGAAACCTCAGTAAAGTAATTCTAATAGCTGCACATCCCAAATCATGTTATGGAGAAAGATCTATGATACAGATTTGTTAAGGTTTGTTGTTAGCAGAGCTAACCTTCAGCTGTTCTCTGAATTTTATTTCTTTAACCTTTCAAATGTGCATGGAGAAACTCACAAGTACTTACAAAGGTGGCAGATCAAGAAATTAATCTATTGCGAGTTTGCCCTGGGCCAGTGATACAATGTAGATGTGCCACAATTTCTGATCAAGCCCACTAGATAGCTTGTGCTACTTTTACAAATGCTTTCATTTGGTCAAAAGTCAGTTCATCCTGTGAACACAAAGAGTTCTGTTTTCATTCAGACTTTCCATTTCCCAAAATTTTCTGGGGAAGATAAAGAAATATCTAGGACATTTGTTTTAGGCAATTGTAAGTAATTTGGCCTAGTTCTGGTGATATTCTATGGCCCATCATATGCAAAACTGGAAATCAGAGGGTCTAAGACCTCTTCTGGCTTTAAAAATCTATTTTTAGAAGTCTTTTATATTTATGAAGATCTGTTTAAATATGATACAAGACTTTGCCTATGTTTTCCATAAATGTTCTTTTTTTGCATTCAGGCAGTAAGATCTTTGGAGTCAGCTTTTAATAGCTGTTTGGACAGATACTTTTATGAGATTTCTAAATGTATTCAAGTGAAAAAGGGATGTCTTTCTTGAAAAATTGCATTCAACAAGGCAGTTCTTCCCTCTTTTCCCCTTATAATGTTGTATTGTAAAGCCATGAATGTTATAAATTTATTCTGGGGGCTAAGTAAGCATGATAGTCTCAAAAATGAACAATGTTCTTTTGGAGAGATCATATGGCCTTAAATTATAATTTCTAGAAGAAATAACTGAACCGTTGGGACCCCTTAAGCTGTGTATTTGGGAATTGTTTTCCTATCTAAGTGTGTATATGAAAAATGCCTTTTTAAAAAATCCCAACTTATTTCTTGTTAGATGTTGATTTCTTATTCAGTTTAAGAGAAATTCCTTACTTTTCCAGACAGATTTTAGGGGGAAAAATAGTTTTTAAAAAGAAGAACAAAAAAGAAAGAAGTACAAAAATTAAGTCTCAGAAAACACAAGAAGTCTGATGAAGATCTTGTTTTAGTTATATACAGAAGACAGTGTACTTTTAACTTAGAGAGCAGGTATTTAAATCATTTGCTTTTCACACTGGTGGTACCAGTACTCAGATTAAAGGGCTGCAAAGATTCAAGGCTACCAACTAAAACTCAGGACACAGAATGCATAAAAATATACTAAAACACAAATTAATGATAACGAGTCATATGGTGAGTATCGAAGGGAAGCACAGAAAGAAGAGCAATCTGCTTTACCTGAAAATATAGAAGCTTCTCAAATTTTTTAATGTTAAGTATTTGCATCAAAATCCAAACAATTCTTTAATCAGCAAAAGCAGCTTGTTCTGAAGTATTGTGATTGTTTCATTTTCTTTTATCTATTCATAAATTTGGTAGCCAACCTGTGTTATTTCTCCCAGTTCTTTCTAAGACAATGGGAGAAAGGCAGCCATTTCCTCTGCCGATTTATTTTCTCTGTTTTAAACATCTGTTTTAGAATAGGATGAAATGCTCTCCAGAGGTGCCTGTCTCTAATGACCTAGTTATACTGGAGAAACTGTCCCAAACTTAAACACAGGAGTTGAGCTGCAGAGAAACAAAGATCATGCATGAAACAGGGATCTGAGCAGGATTCAATATGATATTTCTGAGTGCCACTGAAATGCTCCATATACTAGATAAGCAAAATACAAAACTCATTCCTCTATTCCTCTTTCTTTCTTTCTTTTCTTTCTTTCTTTCTTTTTCTTTCTTTCTTTCTTTCTTTCTTTCTTTCTTTTTCTTTTCTTTCTTTTCTTTCTTTTCTTTCTTTCGCACAATTACCCTATTTCTACAAAATACCTTTCTTCATATGTAAAAAAAAGTTTTTTGCATTGTTGCCTGCCTTAAAATTCCTGTCTTAGAATCTCCTTTTCCTAAAAGGAGACAGTTCTTTAAAAAAGAGTGAAAAGACCAGTCTTAGAGCCTGAGGAAATAAAGTGTCTAATGACTTATGGATAAAAATAAGGCAGAAAAGAAATAAATGAAAACTTAAACAACAACAACAAAAGCCACATCCAAAGGTGGCTTGGTTGAGTGAGAAATACATATGCAAAGGCATGGAAATATGTATTTTAACTTTTTATGCAGACAGATTGAATACCCAAAAGGCACACACACAAAAATTTTCTTCTCTAGTAAAAAGTTTAGCTCATCTGTTGAATCTTTAATCCATCTGTCACTGAAGAAACAACCAAAAAACTTTAGCCAAAATGATTCAGACATTTTAAAGAAATGTGAAGTAAAAATATTTTGTTTGCCTAGGTTAAAAATAATCTGAAAGATTTTTCTTAAGAGTGTTTAACATTTCTTATTTCAGGGTGACAAGGTATGCATTGCTGACTGATGGTGAAGAATTTTTTTGTCTGAGATCTGTCTTAGCTGCTGCTAAAAATCCATCAGTGTGAAGTTAGACTGCTCTGGATCTAGGGAAAAGAAAAAGAAAGCTAGCAAAAGTTTCATAGAAAAGAAGGGAAAATTCTTGACATTTCCACACTACAATATTTGATTTTGTCATATGCTCTCTAAGATCTTGTCTTTCTATGTGTGATTGTGAGCATAGAGAGAGTGTGTGTGAGATTGTGCTGCATGCTTGGCATTTATTCAGTTCTTTGAAAAAAAAAATCAAGCTTTCTTTTTTCATGTGTACAGAAGCATGAGTTTCATGTGTACAGGCACTTGAGTTGTTACTGATGTAAACTAAAATATATCCAGGAGCAGTAGTATTTTCCTGAAAGGTATATGTTATATTTAATTGAAGTTACCATGAACCAATTTCTTTATTCGGGGTGTACTCCTAAGTTTGGCTTTTTACTGTAAATATTGACAGGAGTGAATTTTTCCCTCATGCACACATATATTAACAGGAAGTGAAAGCCCTGCCAATGTTCTTGGTACACTGTTTGAAACAATTAACATTCTGTCTTGTGAGTTTAAAAAATAGTGTTTGAAGAATGCAAAAACTGCACAGAAGAAAGCTCAGCATATTGCATGCACATCTATTTCAAAACAAATGGTCTATGAAGGCATTTTAGAGCTGTCTGTTTCATACTAAGGAACTGGGATATTACAGAAAAAATACAACTCTGGATGTGGCATCTTTAGTCTTCCTTGGCCAGAAACTAGCACAGCTCACCAGCCAGTCCCAAACCAGTTTCAGGTTTGAGCAAAGAGAAGGAAAGGAACAAAAGAATCACTAAATGTAGAATATCCTCCAAAGACACCCTTTTATTCATTGCAACAGAGATCAACTAATAGGGAAGATCAGAAAAGGCCTTGTATTCAGTGTTAAGGCTGACCTATGTTCTACAGAAACTATGCCTATTATTTTCATTAAACATAATGGGAAGAGATTAGCAAGTGGAGAAATTTTTCCCCCCGACGAAAAACTGGCTAAGGAAAGGACAAGAAAATCACTGCTGGTAAATTCTGGCATCCCATGCTTCTCTTCTGAAAGGACCAGGAGACCAACATGCAAAGTGCTGTGACCATGTCCAGAACATCATGTGTCCTGACACTTCAGCAGCCTCACTGATCCCTATTCACTGCATAAGAGTATAAACAGTGGATTAATATTTAGTTGTCTTAGATTAACTGAATGGGGATAAAAATAAAATGTATTTATTTATTGCAATCAATAAAACCCTGAATAAATTTAGCTGTTGTTTTGTACCAATTGTTTTTGTTTACTATAACACGGTATAGAATTTCCAGTAATGTTCTTCTTTTAAGCACACTCTTCAGAAATTTTTCCTCCTATTGTATTTATCTATGTATCTGTTATTGTCTCTTTAGAGCATAATAAAAGCTGGTTTATTTACAGCACAGGTCTGTTTAAGAGATCTCAATCAGACTATTTGATCTAGACAAGATATTTGGTTCTTATTAGCCAGAATATGTCATGAATATGTCTGTTTTTCAACATTTTATTTCAAAATAGCCACATGACAAAGGATCTGTAGGAAGATGAAGACTTCTGCTGAATTTCTACCATCCTAATAAAAGATGGATTTGCTGAAGTGCAGAATGATTGAGTTGCCACATTTTCTTTTGTTTGATTGCTAAGACAAACTATAAAGACTTTTATATGCAACATCTCTAAATATGTAAGGCTACAAAGCCTTCTTCTGTTTATAAATTATGTTACTGCCTTATAATGAAAAAAAACATGAAAATTAGCAGGAGAGATGTCATTAAAAGATAATTGTTTTATCTGCAGCTTAATCCCTTGAATTTCAGGCTGCAATTTCCCTTCAGGGGATGAAATACTTTGAAATGGTACTGCTAATTTGAGCAGAATATCAGGACATTAATCAAACAACTGTAGTGCTGTTTTGCTGGGTAGGCATGACAAATCTTTAAGGAATTGAGCTGACAATCTGGCTTTCTAAGGCATATAGAAACACAAATAATGCAGTCGATAGTTAAAAGTCTACACAAACTGAGGTGTGGGACCATTATATTTACATGTGTATTTAATTCCAAGCTTAACTTATTTGTGGAGGATTAAAGCAGTTTTGTTTGTAGTTACTATGCTGAAAACAAAATGCTTGAAGTCTTAACTAGCTATATTCTCTATATTTTAATTCAACTCTTGAAAAACAACTGTCCTAGCAGGTATAAAATTATTTGCAAAAAGGTCATCTTTGAATCTGTTTTCCTATTGCAGGTAATCAAAACATAGTATGACAGAATTTTTTGGAAACTGATGGTAGAGCAAATATAGAACAGGATCACTGGAATGGGATGATGTGAGTAGTCCTAATGAAATACCACTAAAGTGACTAACCATTTAGAATGGAAAACAGACTCATGGGATCTAGGGCTTCACTCATGGTAAAGCTTGATTTTCTGGCTCAGTAGCTGCCAGCCACATGGGTGGTGTTATATCTACCTGATACAGTGACTTGAAACACACTGCTTCACTCTGTTCTTCCTCTCTATTCCTTTTGAATTGTCAGGGTTATAAAGGCAGCTGTTCCATGCTGCATTAATTCACACTGTGTGCTTTTCTTAAAATGCAACATTACATTTACATTCCCACACTAACATTTGTGGATTTGAGAAGACAGTTACATTCTTTAAAGTACTCTTTTTCTTGACATATTATTGTATATTCCACTTCAGACTAATTACATATTTTTGCTTACAAGTACGCTGGTAGCAAATGACAAAGCTCAGTATAAATAATTATCTGCCTCATAAGAACCCATGCTAACTCAGAGATCAGGGCTCTGATATAACGAGGCAGGAAACAAGCATAGTAGGGAAAATATCACAGATGTTAAATTAATCAAGTTCTTTTTGGGGGGATTATACTTACATTATCACAGAAAGTCTGAGTTTGGAAGGGACCCCTGGATATCATCTAGTCCATCTCTCATGAGCAGATCAGAGTCAGCTAGAGCAGGTTGGTCAGCAATGTGTCCAATTGGGTTTTGAGTGCCTTCAAGGATGGAGAATCTACTACTTCTCAGGAATACCTATGAATTATCACCCTCAATTTTGTAGTATTATCATGTTTGTCGATCAGTACAGGTTTGATGAGGTCAAGAAACCAGAATTACTCCTCAGTAAACGACAGAAGTAAATTCACTCAAACATGTCTGCAATTTAAACTTGAGCCATATTTAAAGTTAAGGCTTTGAAAAGGTTTGGAAAATTCATTTCTTTTTTTTTTTTTTTTTTTTTTTTTTATTTTTCTCTGCCTTTATTGCATCNTTTTTTTTTTTTTTTTTTTTTTCAATTTTTCTCGTCCATTTCACAGTTTAAGGCAGAATCAGGAAAGCTCTATTGGTTTCAACACTCCTAACCAAGCAACAGAGTACCAAAAACAAATAATCTCCTCAATATTACTGTGAGTCTAGTCAATTCGTTTGAGAACTCCAGTTTGGTTTGCTAAGCTGGGCAGCTCAGATATGGTTTGTATTTGAATATCTGAGCTAGAAGATTTAATTTTCTTCAAATGTTTTCACTATTTGTTTGTGTTAGTTAATGATTTTTTTTTGCTTTTGCATTTAACCTTTGAACACAAGTTTTCTTCTTTATTAGTAATTGTAACAATATTTACAACAAATTGTCAGCAATGCCTTTCAAAATTAATCATATTATCTAGTTATATAAATCTGATTTCTATAATAAGAACAAATGGTCAGGGTCAGCTGTTTATGAAGAGTTTAGTTCAGGAAAAAATCAGACTGTAGTTTTTCATGGAAACAGCACCTGCAGCTGAATGGTTACAATAGTTTCTATTCTACATGTTCAAATGAAAGAATTCTCTCAAAGAAAAGTAAATTAGTAAGAATTGTTCTTGGAATTTACAGTATTAAAATCACTTCTGTGAACTTTTGATCCATTTGCCACTTCTTAAGAAGAGTTTATAAGCTCCATACTAGGGCTTCCAAACTAAACCTTCCAAGTTTCCCATCTGTAGCTCTCAGAATCAGGCCAGCATGAATCACATGGAACCA
The DNA here is from genome assembly GCA_013397375.1 of Toxostoma redivivum. NCBI lineage: Eukaryota > Metazoa > Chordata > Aves > Passeriformes > Mimidae > Toxostoma > Toxostoma redivivum. Next base: position 2,029,308 of record VXBI01011585.1, read on the forward strand.
ATTACTGCGAAGTGTTGCCATGCCAGCACCGGCATTCACTTTCCTTTAATATTTTCACTAACCTTATTTCCCCTGTGAGCAAAATAGCTGCTGCTGTTTGCTCAGACTTGGCGGCCATGGTAGGACTAGCTGTCAGACAGCCTGAGCTCCTCTTGCTAATTTCAAGCTCTGTTGAGCAGTACTGTGGTGGCAAGACTATCGCTCAGTGTTTAGGAGCAGCCCTAGTAGGACGAGGAAAAAAAATTAAGGGAATATATAGATTTTGCTTGTCAGGGAAAAAAATGTTGGAGATTTTTACGGAAGAATTCAGTGTTACTCACTTCTTTAAGCAGAAGTCACTAGAAGACACTGAACAATATCAGCTGACCACACATACTGACCTGTGGTATGGATTAAATTATGATGATTTGCAATATTAGGAAAACCTGAATGAGAAAAATTTGACCTACTGAAATTATTAATTCTATAATATCAAAATAGAACATATTCAAGAAGCATTGGTACAGAAATATAAATTTATAAATAAAGAAGCTGGCACAGTGATGTAGAATATACCTGCCACAGACCACTGACCATGATCAAAACCCCATAATTGCCTTTTTATTCCTTTTATTTTTCATTTTTATAAGTGACATAAATTACATGTGACATTATTGTCCACAGCAAAAGTGCACAGGCATCCTAAGTAGTCCACTTCCAGTCCATTAGCAAATACTGCCATTGAGGAAAGCCATTTCCTAGAAGAAGGATATTGAATTCCATAAGGGGAAATGCCAAGCCATGACCCTGGAGAGAAATAAGCCCATGCACCAGTAAATGCTGAAGAGCTGAACAGCTGAAAAGCATCTTTGCAGAAAAGGGGGAATGTGGTTGGACAGCCAGTTGAACATGAGCCAGTGATCTGCTCTCACAGCAAAGTAGGACACAAGCATCTCTAGTTCCATTTGGTGATCAGAGACATTTGGAGTCTTGGTCCATAGAAATATTAAAAACCTACTGGACACAGTACAGGAGACCTCCTGCTGGACTCTGTTGGGAGGCATGAGGTGGATTCCTGGTCTCCAGAGGCCCCTTTCCACCTCAAATGTTCTAGGATTCTGTGATTCTATAAAAGGCTGAAAATATTTAGCAAACAAGATCTGACTAGATAGAAAGGAATATCTTGAACTTCCAGAGCAACCTGGTGAAGTGATGAAGTGAACAATAATAGGACATAGATTATGTAGCTAGACAGATCTGTCTGTGATGAAAACAGTGAGAGTATGCTGACTTAATACAGCAAAGAACATCATGGTCTAGACAGTGGAAATACTGGTCATATATGCCTTATATGTCTTATATTTGTACCATGACATGGGACAGGAGAATAGAGATTCTGGAGCCAAATTTAAATGAACATGTGAGAAGACCAAGATTGATCGAAGTCATGCAGTCTGGACAGATGGAGTTTCTTTACAGCTGTAGACAGTTCTGTGAGGAAAATGTAATTAAATTCAATAGAAACTGGAAAAAATCTCATCAAGTAGGTGGACATCAAGTAACTCTGTTTTATGAAACTGTCTGTTCAGTTGTGCTACATCTAAGTGAAAACAGAATCATGATGCTGAAACTTAAGTTTATGGGGAAATTTTACACTAAGCAGTGTGAGAATGCTCAGAACTTCAGAAGAGCACAGATCCCACTAAAATAATTTTTTAAGCAAAGAATTTAAAAAGGAATTCAAAAGTCAAGTTTCTTGTCTAAAAAAAAAAGTAATTTCTTTTTCAGGATGTCTTATGTGAGGAGACAACCATCCCAAAAGGAAATGAACACATTCATTATGAACACATAAATGTTTGAAGTGTAAAGCATAAAATCGGTGAATTTGCCTGATTTTTAATGAGAGAATAACTTATGAAGACTTTGAAACTGGGGAAAGAAAGCTGATCTTGTCAACGTCATGTCAGGCTGCAAATTATTTAAGCAGGCCAGACAAAGGTTTTTCTAGAGCAAATAGGGTAATAAGCCACGACTTAAAAGCTAATAATAATTAAAAATAATACTTAAACAGAATGAGAACGATGGTTAAAACTCCCATATTAATTTTCAGCCTTCAGTCACTAACTGTGAATAAGAGAGACCCGAAAAGCTGCAAGTGCAATAAACACTGTATAGTGGGAAAGTTTGTTATTTCCAGGAAGATTGAGACAGGTATCTGAACATGTGGTATCATATCAAACTTCAGATGATAGAAGCTACTTTATTAGACTTCAGCTGCTTGAAACAGTTACTCAGAAAGACTACTCTTGGTGGTAACCAATAATTCTTGTGAGATGTAGGTTGGACTTATTCCAGAATGTATCTCTGAAAGAGCCTTTCTAAGGGCAATACAATCTAGCTCAAAACTACACCTGGAGGCAAACATACACACAAAATAAACCACTACAGAGATGATCATTTTTAAAAAGAGAAATTACACAATACCAGAACACTTAAATTAATGTAAAAAAATCAGCCAAAAAACAAATCTTAAGATAGTACGGAGTTTTCTTCAAAACACCATATTGAAGGGGAAAAGTAACTATAAAATCAGTCTGGCTAAAGAAAAGAAACAGTAGAGAATAGCAACAGTTAAACAGAAGAATAAAATGGATAACAGCGAGAAAGAGTTATCTTTCAGAAAATGAGCACTGTGTCCAGATAAGGTGAATGGAAAAGAAACAAGCTCTGTCAAATTAATTCTGAGACTTTAATAAGCCAAAATAATTACTTTGAAGAACAAATTGCCAAAGGCATAAAGATATTAATTAGATATTTTCAAGCATGTTAGAAGCAAAATACTTGACACAAAGTCTGCAGGATCAATAGACACTTTATATAGCAAAGGAAGGGTAGTTAATATAGGTAGATAATATAGTGATTTACATGACTTTCGACCACAGAAAAGTTTAGGAAGAGTCCCATGTGAGAGCTCTTCCTCATAGGAATATCTTGGAGCAACCATTTCAAATTACATTGTTAGTAAGAACAAATAAATAAATAATAACTTCTTGCTAAAGTTGGGTACTATATAATTCTAAGCATTGAAGTCAGAATTAAAATTTCTGTAAGTAGTAACTGTGTTATATAAACTACCAAATTCAGCTGGAGAATCAGAGGAATGAATGGCTAAAATTACAGCAACTTTGGAGGAGTGCTTCAGGGCCAATCAAACTATTACAGACTACATATAAGAAACAGGTTAATTGTCTAAAATTATAATAAAAATAGAATAAGTAAATATTCAGTTAAATAAACTAAGAAAGACTCAATACAGCTTTTATAAAGGGAAACTATGTTTCACAAACCTATTTGAGTTCTCAGAATTAGTCTGCAGAAGTGCGAGGTGATGATATATTTCTTAAACACACTAGCTGTCCAAAAGATAAGTACTGAGAGAAAAAAAAAAAATTCTGATAATGCATAGTTATGCAGCATGGTAAAAATTAAATGTGATTGCAGAGAGATGCAGGGAGATCTCACAGTATAATGAAATAACTATTATCATGTAAAAGTCCATGAGTAAAGCATATTTTAGGTATTGAGGCATAATCATGTGTTCTAAGTCAGCTGTTATAGAATCATAGAATTATTTACGTCTGAAAAGACCTTTAAGATCATTGAGTCCAACTGTTAACCCAGCACTGCCAAGCCCACTGTTAAACTATGTCCCCAAGTGCCACATCTACACATCTTTTAAGTATCTCCGGGGATGGTGACTTAACCACTTCCCTGGGTAACCTGTTCTAAAGCCTGAAAAGCCTTTACTGACTAAATCTTTCCTTAACAATCAATCAAAATCCAGTCTGCTGCAATTTAAGGCTGTCCCCACACTTATCCTCTCACTGGTTTACTGGGACAAGTGACCGACCTCCATGTGGCTACAAGCTCTTTTCAGGCAGTCGTAGAGAGCAATAATTTCTCCCTGAGCCTCCTTTTCTCCAAGCTAAACTACCCCAGCTTCCTCAACCACTCCTTATAAGACTTGTGCTCCTGATGTTTCACCAGCTCTGTTGCTGTTTCTTTAGACGTACTCTGTTCAACCAGGCTTATCTTCTTCCCCACTGGTTCATATTTTGGCACGTGTGGACAGCCTGATCTCAGCCTTTAAAATTTCTTTCTCAAAGAATGCTCAGCATTCTGGGAATCCTTTGCCTTTCTGGACTGCCTCCCAAGGGATTTCCTCAACCAGTGTCCCGCACTGGATTAAGTCTGCATTTGGGAAGTTCCCCTTCTTAGTTCTTCAAGAATTGAGGGCTAGGTCATTTCATCATCACTGTGTCCAAGACAGCCTCTAACCATCACATCACTGACAAACCCTCCTCTGTTTGCAAACAACATGTGACTATTATCACTCTGAGAGGAGAGCTTGGAGTCACTGTGGATAGATTTATAAAGCTATCAAGCTCAGTGCTCAGTGACTTACTGCACGGAAGATGTATTGCATTTTGAAAATTATTGGAAAAGGATAAAGCAACAAAATAGAAAATATCATTGTGTGTCTCTGGGAACCTCTAGAGAGGTTTTAAGTCTGTATGGAAATCTCAAAAGAGATAGTCCTTGAAAGGCCTAGAAAAAGGGCAGACATAGGTCATCAAGAGAAGGTTAGGTTTCAGAAAAGAGTAGGCTTCACATTTGAGTGCCCAAAGAATATTGCATATAAAGTAAATGGGTTTTTTGATTTTTTTTAATATATAAACTTACCTTTACAAGCTCAAGATCTCCAGTTTTTCTACAAGAAAGAGATAAACCCCAGAAAACAAATAGAACTTCTTTTCTTCAGGACCAGGGTTGCTCTTTGACCAAAGTTAAGAATAAAAAATTTCCAACATGTCTAGCCAGGAAACATATGATTTTCTTTGAGTAAGATAGTAAGATGTAGAATGTCTGTCACTAAAGTTCATGCATTATTATTCTAAAATCCAATTAATATATTGTTATTATTGTGCAAAGAGTAGAAATTTAGAAAGATAGTCTCTTTTAAAAAGTCATAAAAAAGATGAAATTCCTATTAACTCTTCTGTAGATAAACGGAATATTTAGAGTCATGTACAGAAACAGTCAAGAGACAATTTAAATCTTAGGCAGATGTTAATTTGAAGAAGAAAGAGCAAACTATTTGAAAATCAATCATTACAATTACTTCATCAGCCACAACTCTGATGATACATTTGACAGAAAATGATAGAGTCAATGACTGCTTAAAGATCCCTGACTGCTCTGTGGCCTGAAATTCAGCAGAACATTTTCCATTCCTGCAACATTTTCTATATTTGTCATGATCAAATGTGAAAAGTATTCAGCAAGCACTATAAAATAATTAGATAATTTTGGTAGAAGGGCTGAAATGGAACTGTTGACATTCAATTTTTGAGTAAAACACCTATATGAAGCCCTGTACAAAAAAATGTGTATAGCCAGAAACGTGTGATTCCTCTTGCCTCAAAGAATCTCTCCTTTAATGAACAGTTTCTTACTTGTTTGAAATCAAGTTCATGGAATAACAAAGGCCCTCCTTAGAACTGGAAATACATAAAATAAGAAGCTTCTTAAATCGTAAACATTTGAGTTTTCCTTAATAGGAACTGAATGCTTGAACAGGATTCATCTGCACCTGTTTAGACATTTAAAACTTAGACAAATTTCAGGTAATTCACAACACTTTACTTACTATTAAAGTAGAGAAATGGACACCTCCATAGAGCAATTCAGCTTCTCACTTTCCCTTGTTTTAAAATCCTATTTTGGAATGTAATGAATAGGTTCTGGAGGTGTCTGTTTCTCTTCACTGAGTATGACCCTTAAGTTATTAGACCTACATGGCTAACTTTTAGTTGTCTAAATTTATGGGGAATCCCATCTTTATTACAATTTTTTTCCCCTTAGGAAATTTTTTTTGCCATTGTGTATCATTCATATAAAGCAAATTATGTTTTAAAAACTTTTAAAGATAAAATGCATTTCTCATAAACTTCAGCCAAGAAAGTTTTAGTTTAATGTCAGACTTCTCCAAAAAAATTATGGCGAGGTAGAAATATGAGTTTATTATTGAAAGAAATTTTGCAACCTTAACTTATAGAGTTTGACTATAATACACATATAAGAACAAATTATGTTTTGTTACCAAGACAACAAAAGTAAAAAGCAAGGAAACTAATGGAAGCAATTTACAACTCTGTGGGATAGCCAGAGATACAATACACCGCATTTTTTTAGAGGAGAAAACAACATGATCCATGAAACTTTTTTCTGTTGCAAGAATAGACACACCACATTACAATAAAGAAAATCACAATTCCAATTCCTAAAGTAAGACTTATTTAAGGATCCAGCAGATGAGTACATGGAAACATATATATTTCAATCTAGGATTTCCTTCTCATTCATTCCTACCTACTTCATCTCAATACTATGAAAATAGGGATGAAAATGCTAAGTTTTGTTACTGTTAATATTTTTATATTGCAGCAGAATCCATGTTCCTTTATTCTTTCTTATTCCAAAGAGTTTAATATTGTTTTCAGAAACATTTAAAAATTATGACAGGATAGTGTGATTCAACATTGTTATTGCACAGCTATGCTGTTGTGTACTGTATAACCTGTAGGCTAGGACACACACACAAAGAATCCCCAGTCAAACAAAAAACAAAGCAAAAAAATCCCCTCCTATCTCTAAGAAAAGATTAAACACTTTTCTGAAAAACCTATGGCCAAATCATAACCTCTGATTTTAGTACAGCTTCTAATTACATGTTAAAGGACTAATGGGTCTAGGGAAGAGTCTGTCTTCCAATAGTTTTCATAGTCACAATCACATTCAAAAAGATAGACAAAAAGGCAAAGCTACTGCTTTCTTTTAAAATATTACATCAACACCTCAAACATTGACTTTAAACAATCTTGCCTGTGTCATAAGGCACTACTCAGAGTACTGCAATAGAATCTATGACTGAAAATGTTGGGGCTTTCTGACACTAGCTTCCTAAAATACAACATATCAAAAACACAGCAGAAAAAAGTAGCTCTGGGTACACACATTTCCTCAGGACCGACAATATGTTGGCTGGGTCATGTAAAAAAGAAGTAGATTACGAAAACATATCTAAAGCTACCATATGGCTGTAGCATTAATAAACGGGGTCTCAAGTATTTTTTTGATTTTTGGAGGGATTGGGGTTTGATTTTTACTTTATACCTCCAGTGACTAAAGCTCACTGCCATTTTGTGGCTGAAAATTAAGTCATAACTAGGCCCATATGAAGATGATGTCTACAGCTCACTTATAAAATCTCTGAACTAATCTCCTTAAATCTTAGAAGTAATAACATAGGAAAGAGATGGAAAATCCAAGTACTGTTTCCATCCCACGGAGTTCAGAATTACATTACTCTCAGCATATAATTAACTCTACTGTATTATATTCTAAATAGCAGGTTAAAAGAATAGTATTCATATATTAGCATAAACAGAATGAGAGCAATGACATGTACTAAGTTCACTAAAGCATCAACAGAAACTGAGCTACAGAGGAAAATTAGGATGTAGCCAAAATCCAGTCTTATATCTAGGGAGTGACTTAAACTATAAATAAAATTACACACTGGAAATTAATACAGGAATCTGAAAATTTTTGGAGATTTTAAAATCACTGATTATAATAGGAAGCAGCAGGAGAGGCAAAGAATTAAACACTTTTTCTACAAAGAATATCTGGGCTATGCAAGTCCTAGGCCTCAAAAAGCAAGAAACCAAACAACAGAATGAGAATGTAACATCCTAATGTGAGATTCACCTCAGGAAACTTAGTTGTCTAAAATCTAGCCTGCTTTATTATCAGGGTTCCTGCTACTGCTTATTGAAAAGGCTGATCTCCCTGTATTATTATATTGAGGTGAACTACCCAAGTGTTCATCTGTCTTTCCAACTGCATATGGAGGAGGCCTGGAAAACCTCCACTCCACTTCTGCTTTTAATATTTATGTCAGTTAATCTAAAACAAAATAAAAAACCACAAACAATTTCAAAGAATATTTTTAGAAAAATATTTTGCTTTAATCTATAAACAAAATAATTAATCCAAATAGATTAAGTGTCTGAGACACTTCTAGTATGTGAATCTACACTGCAACTCTAAATGAACTCCACAATGAAACCAAACGGACAATATTTGCCAAAACAATTAAAAATCAGAGTCACAGACTGTAGTTCCAATGTTTAAGGGGACCAGGAACAACTTTCACTAGACCAGGTTGCTCAAAGCCCCATCTAACCTGGCCTTGCACATTTCCAAGGATGGAGCATCCACATCTTCTCTGGATAACAGGTTCCTGTGCCCTCACAGTAAAGAATTTCTTCACACTATCTAATCTAAACCTATAAACAGTCTGAAGCTATTCCCCCTTGTTCTGTCACTTCATGTCCTTGTAAATAGTCTCTCTCCATCTTTCTTGTAGCCTCCCATCAGGTACTGAAAGGCCTCAACAAGGATCTTGCCCCTCAGAAAAAAAATTTGAAGGCATATTTTTATAAATAGATTCTGAAAAAAAAAAAAGGCATTATGTACCCAACAAATAATGACAGTCAGAAAGGCTGGCTATTGAAACTTCCTTTGTCACTAATGCTGAGCAATAGAGAGTGGTGGAAAGACTGTATTTCTATTAGCTAACATAATCATGCTAGTTAGAGGAAAGTGAAAATGTTTTCAGGAAATATTTTCCCTCATTTATACAAATTCGAAATCACATATTTGTGCTTGTATTTCATGGTCTGTAAAATCTATAGAAAGAATAAACATTCAGACCTAAGATGCTTATTAAAGAGTAACACAATTTTCCTGTATCTTCTGGGTTTGCGGCAGGGGTGGGGGAAGGAGCTGGGGTTTTGTTTCAGTTTGGTTTTGTTTGTTTTTTTGGAGAAAGCAATATTTTGAAAGTGTAATTTTTATTTTTTCTTTTTATTCAGGTAATACTAAACACAGCAGTTCCTGCAAACTGTAGATAATCCTTGTCCAATATGTGCCATTCACCCCAGGCCTGAAATTACCTTTGCCCTGACTGGGAAGATGATTTCTCCCAGTGAGAGGTTTTGAGGAATTTCTTCTGTCATACAATGATTCTTGCTCCTGTACTGCTGAAATTTCTGGTGAATGTCTGAAATCTTGTTAACCTCATTACCACTAACACCACTTCAGAACGGCCAGTTGTGAGCCAGATCACCTGAGCCATGTGTAACGAGGCATCAGCACAGGTACTCACCTTCCATTCACACAGCTCACACATGCCCAGGTGGTTCTGCACTTGGCAATGTTATCCACCTCACAGCTCAGAAGTATGAACAGTGGAAAAAGGTTTCAGGATCCTGAAAAAAACATCCTCACAAGAAACAGGAAAAATAACATGAAAACCTAGCTTGTTTTCTTCCATGAATACGACTGTTTGAAGGCATTATTTTAAAAGGTGCAGCCAGAGACAAAGCTAAAATAAATTTTATTTTCAAATAAGAATAATTAACAGAAACTTCTCTTTTGCAATACTGCCTCTCTCTTGTTATGCTGCATCCTGCTGGGCTGTGAACAGGCATACACTTGGGGTAGCCCTATCCTAGAAAACCGTGTCACATCTGATAAAGTGCTGCACCATATTGCCAGTTATAAATCCAGTAAATCATGTAAATCTCAATATTGTATATCTACTCTATTCTCACATGTGCAGCTTCATCCAAAATATATTAAAGTCATTATGAATCTCTCATGTGACCTCAGCAAGACTTGAATCAAATCAAACTTCCAAAAGCAAATAAGTTAACTTTGTTACCATTTTCTTGCTTTTACAGTAGCAAAGTGGAATACTGATTTTAACCATACTCTGAAGTCCAATCATGTGGTGTTTACTCAAAATAAAATTCCACTGAAAATTGTGAATTTTATTTCTGCCTCTTGAGTGTATGATAATACTGACAAGCCAGCAAAATTCAGCAACTCTCTAGTAAGCTTATTAAAAAATACAAAGTCCTAAATAAGAATGTATAGAGTCCTCTGTGAAATATACTGTCAGCAGTGAAAAGGACAATGACAGTGTCTTTCCACAGGCTCAGTCTATGATACAAAGCAGCTGACTAATGATCTCATTTCTTTTAAAGGCATAGACCAGCCATTCAGCTAAGGTGTGCTGATCTCCATCCTTTCCTTCAACAAACCTTTATTAACTTGTATCAATTGAAATATGGCCCTTTTTCGTTTTGTTTTGTTTTGTTTTGTTTTGTTTTGTTTTGTTTTGTTTTGTCAACAAAATTTATCTAATCAGGCACACAGCTCCACTCAGTCAGTAAAACCTGAAATCCCTCTGCTCTTTTGTGGAAGTTTCTCTAAGCAAACAGTATCAGCAAGGAAAAGTGATCTGGTGTTGAATTTTTTTTTTTTTTTCTAAATATATGAACTATAAAAGAAAAAAACCCAATAAATACAGAATCATCATTTGCTTGTTTTTCCTAAGGACTGCACCTCATTGAAATATTAGAAATCATATTAAGTGCTGACTGCAGAAAAATCTGGAATTACTGGCTTCTGTAGAGAAGATGTTTTGTGAGTTTATCTTTGTTTTCTTTGATATCTTCCTTCTGGTTTCTTTTCTTTGGTTTGCCTTACCTTATCTAATTAAACGAAGGCAATACACTGATTAATGAGCGTCTCACTGAATACATCTATATGAAAGAATAACCTTGAAATTCTTCATTCTCTAAACATGTTCATTATATACACTTTAGACCATGTGTTTCAATGGCAAATTGAATCACACTAGTGAGCTGAAGGCAATTTAGTAAAGATCATTATTGGGTTTTTTTTATTATTCTTGTTACAGAATTCAACTTAATTCTTCATTATTGCCCTGATGGCAAAAAAAACCACTGAAATCTTATTCTGGGTACAATAAATACCATTTGATACACATATCTGTGTGTGCTTATATATGCTTCTATCCATAACAATCATTTTATTTGCCCAACTAAATACATTTAGATAGTGATTGTTTGGTTGTTTTTGTGGTTTGTTTTTTTTTTTAACTGAAGGCCATATTGTATTTTCTATTTAATCGCAATTTCACCTTTTTTTAATAAATTATTTTTCTGTAAAATTCAAACAAATGTAGGGAATTTTATGAAAGTAAAAGGAGTATTTTTACATTTCTATATATAATAGCCAAATGTACAAACTCTCTCTCACACTGAAATGACAATGTTTTCAATTTAGAGTTATTTTTCCCTTTAAAAAAGAACTGTTCATGATTTTCCTATACACACTTTACTCAATACAGCAAATTAATATGGTTTTGAAGCTCACACTGATGTATATTAGAGACAGACCCAATAAAATGTGTAACACTCTCCTGTTGTAAGAGTTTGTGCATTTAAAGCTTTCAGCCTTAGAATATCAAATTTAGTGGGGCATCAAATCTAGTATCTACTCTCTGGATGTGTCAACTAGTGCTTCAGACAAGGGTACATCTGCTCTGGGATCCAAACATGAAACCCAGCAGCCAGGATAAGAGACAGATCTTTGGGTCAAGGAAAATAAGAAAGGACACTCAGCCCTCTGTTCTTTATGTGACCGAGTGGGAAGAGAAAGTACAAGGGAGCTACCCCTCAGCAGAACTACACCCATGAACAGCCTGAGAGTACTCTACCATCATCCTTCTCTCTTCTGGCTAGCACAGTGCCCTCTGAAAGCTGAGAAAGCATTTAAGCAGAAGCAAACATCAGCTTTTTTTTCCTCTCTCTTTTTTTTTTAAATTAGTTTATGACCTACCAAACTGACTTAAAGACGTTTTCAAGTCTCTTACTTTGCTCTGAGATAGCTGGTTGGAGAGATTTCCTGGCAAAATTTACTGATTGTTGCCATTATGACAAAAGAAAAAGGGAGAGATGGCAGGTTTGGGGATAGTTGTGTATTACCTTGTTTGTATTTTACCAGACACCTCTGGTATGTAGTCTCTGAATGTTACTGCCCTGTGAAGGATAGTGTCCTTGGGTTTGTTTTAAGAGAGACTTGATTGTTATCTATGCAAGTAGAGAACATGGAAGCAAAAATCTATCTATTTTACACATTGTTTTAAAGCCGTTTACTGAAATAATACTGAATAATGAACTCAAATACTGTTTCAGTATTTAAGTTTTTTCTTTTTCTCTGGTTAAAACCTGTTGTTTTCCAAAATATGTGCAGATTTTTACACTTGCTGTATTATAGCACAGTTCAGCATTAAAACACGGCAGTAGAAGAAAAATTAAGTTTTTAAGTGAAAATGTGGCTTGAAGTATTTTAAGGTCTGAAGAAAATAATTTTTTTGTCTCTTTTTTAAGTTTAAAAAGAAATTATTTTTTTCAGTGATGGTCTACTGAAACAGATTGAATATATGTCAGAGCATCTGTCACTGCTCTTTAATATAAACAGAAAAGTGCTGTTAGTCTTTTATTGCTAAGATGCTTTTAATTTCAATAATGTTCATACTTCTTTTGAAAATATGTTTGTTTGTGTTTTACTTCAAAAATATTGTGAGCTGTTTTCTAAATCAGACATTTTAATGCCATATTTAATCATTATATAATTATGACTTCTTTCTGTATATAAATGGGTGATAAAAAGAAAGATTCATCTCACCTCTACTGTCAATCACAGTTAGTTCAAGTAAAAGGCTCTCTCTCTGGTTAGAGGGGAAGAACAAATATATTCAGAATATGTGTCAGACACATAAAAATGATAATATTATAATATTATTATGATATAATAACACATTAATATTATAATATTAAATATATAGTGTAGGATGGAATTTAATTGTAGACTAATATTATAAAGCTTGGAACATTTCCCAAAAAACAAGCCAAGTCTCATCCTTAATGAAGTCATCTGAAAGTATTGATTTGATTTATATATCTTTAACTGATTGTAATTCTCTAGAGGCTCAGTGTCAGGACTTCTCATACCAAGAGCACCTTCCAAGGTTATTTTATCAAATCAGTTCCATAACCATGAAAGGTTTTAGCAGAGGAAAAGGACAGGAGAATTTTTAGGTAAATGAGGACGGATAGAATGCTGTGCTGAATCAGGGATTATTAATCTACAATTGGATGATATGTCATGACATTTGGAAAATGCATTATAACCTAAACCAGTCTACAAAACCAGATTTATTTCAAAGACAGTGATGTCTGAAGAATTGTGTAAGATTTGCTCAAAACAAAATCCTGAAAAACTGTGTACTCTCTACACTGGAAAACTCAAGAATTCAAATTACATTACAATAATGATAATTAGACTTTGCAATTCTTTTACACATATTTCATGCAGTTACAAATTTACACTAATAGGCAAATTTGTTCCCTAAATTTTGATTTGCACAGCTAAACAGAGTATTAATGTGCTGGCTGCTATCAAGTCATTCATTTTCATTTGAAATCCCACAGTGCTTATTACTTTTGTAAGTGACAAGCAAGGTAACAGCAAAATCTGAAGTTTACAAAATTATTTTACTTAATCCAAACTAGAGGATTAAGTGAAATGTTAGAGAGAAGTAAACAAATGGTGAGATGATGTTCAGAATAAATAAGTGCATAATAATTTATACATGAAGAAAATCTTATACTGCTTGCTTACCTCTATCTCAAGAAAGGAACCGTTAGTCATTGCAGTAATTGAGAGATATTTGCTTAATTTTCAACTGCAGTCAGAAAGCAAACAAAACATCAAGCTGCATAAGTAAGATGATGAATAGCATAGAGTTTCAAGGTTTTGTATAAATCAATATTTAAGCATCATCTGGAACTGTACACATATACACTACAGAGTGGTGCTAGAAGGTAGATTAGTACAAGATCCCAGCCTTTATCTATTATTCCAGCTTCTAGCAGACTTTGAAAGATCAAGGAAGATTCTGTGCACAGGTGAAGGGAACAGGGAATGATGTTTGCCAACACCAAAATAAGGCAGCTGGGGATGAATGTGAATGCTATCTAAAAATCCTGTTCCCTGTCCCAAGAAGGTCCATGTTTTTCTTGGTTACTAACCTCAAAAATACTATAAGGAAAAGAGAGGCCTGGAGAGAATGGCCAAGATCAGGGACAACAACAATTTGAAAAGAGGTTTACAAGACTGGATTTTTTACAAAAAACATTCATAGAAAGAGTTATGATGTAAGCATATCAAATAATGAATGGCCTACGGATGATAGGCATCTGTTTCTGGTCCTATACCACAATTAAAAAGACAGCATAATGGTAGTAAAAGAATCAGGGATTTTAAAAAACAGTAGGAGAAAATATTTCCTTGAAGGATGTGTAATTAAACTGTGGGATTCATTTCTAGCATCTTAAGAATACTAATAAGGAAATTGAGAATGACTGCTTAAATACTTGCCTCAAGATGCAAACTGGACACTAACTACAGGAGATCACTTTAGTGGAATGGTATGTGATTTATGGGAATATCTGGTTACTGCTTCCTCAGAACAGGAATCTAGTGTGAGGCAGTAGAAGGGAGAGAAGGAGAAAATTAAACACTCAGGTATACAACCCTCTAGGGTGCAAGAGATGACAGAGACAACACCAGAGATCAGGACTCAGGTTCCCAATTGGTAGGTCACTGATGGAATTGCACAAAGACTTGAGGAAGGTCAAACTGAACTTCCCAACCAATAAGAGCATACAAGGTTATTCTTAGTCTTATGGGAAAAAGCAGATTTATTGTGTGATAGCTGAGGTGTCTTATGGGATTTTATAAAATTTACTGTGGAACACAAAAGAAGAATGAAAGGCATACAGTTCTGTTTATGTAAGCAAACTTCCCCTTTTTTTGAAGGCTCTGGTACTGGTGATTGTGCAAGTCAGGCATAGGACGACATGGTCCTCAGGTCTGACAAAACAGACTAATTTATTTTTTAATATTTCCTGTGTGAAAAAACCCTCTTTTTAACTACCAAAATTTATGTGAGCAGAGAAAAAAACATGGTATTATGTTTACAAGAAATTATGTTGTCTCAATTTTGTGCTTAGTAATAAATAAAAAGAACACAAGAATAGTTTGTGCTTAATATTTGTACCATCCTTACCTATAAACATCCCAGTTCCATTTCACTGTGACAATCAGCCTGTAACAAAGAAGATTATATTTACTGTGGTAAGTACCACGCATAAGGATCATATTTCATGCAAGTTATTTTTCAAATTTAATGTTATGTAGGTAGCAGTTTTCATGGTCATAAAATTGAGTTAACTTAAGAGAGACCTATAGAAATTAGATTGTGTATACCAAATACAGTGGTGAAATGTCACACTGAAATCCATTGCAGTAGTCTGTGTAACTATGTATTCAGAACATTGGTTCAATTCACTCTGGAATATATACTGGAGCATACAAAAACCTGCAACTTCTATTCAATGCAGCGACAATTTGACAGAAATAAGGAACTATTTTAACATTTTATTTTTTTTGTGCTATATGACACATTTCTGCAATACTATACTCCAGTTCAGCTAAGCATTGGGAAAATCAGCATTTATTTCTGTGGTTTTTAAACACATTCTTAAGTGAAATATTGATGGACCATCAAAGAACAGAGCGCTGTCAGGACTACATAAACAGTGCCTTTTTAAACAGAGGTAAGTTTTTAGAAAAAGATCAAAGAATCACAGAATATGCTGAGTTGAAAGGGACCCACAAGAACCATCGAGTCCAGCTCCTGGCTCTGCACAAGACCATCCCTGAGAGTCACACCATGTGCCTGAGAGCATTGTCCTACCACTTCTTGGACTCTGTCAGACTGATGCTGTGACCACTTCCCTGGGGAGCCTGGTCCACTGCCCAACCACCCTCTGGGGGAAGATTTTTCTAATATGCAACTTAAAGTTCTTCCAACACAATTTCAGGCCATTCCCTCGGGTTCTGTCACTGGCCACCACAGAGAAGTTGTGAGGATGTCCAGTGCAGAGCAGAGCAGGGCAATCCCCTCCCTTGCCTGGCTGTGATGCTGTGCCTGATGTCCCCAGGGCAGGGGTGTCTCTCCTGGCTGCCAGGGCACTGCTGGCTCATATTCAACTTGCCACTGGCCAGGATCTCCAGGTCCCTTTCTGTCTTTCTGTGGTGTAAGTGAAACACAGTGGGATGAATCCTCTGACTGGAGTGCCCTGTTGGACAGGTTTTTCAGGAGGGGTAGGCAGGGCAGAAGAGGCAGAGAGAGGTGGCACTATATGGAACAGAAGGTTTAGAATATATGGAGGTTTCAACTGACAGTGGCACAGTTGAGAACCTCTGGGTAAAAATTAAGGGGCAAACAAATAATGTGGGAGTCTGTCACAGAACTCCTAACCTGGATGATGATGATGATGATGATGATGATGATGATGATGATGATGATGATGATGATGATTTATTCTTTGAGGAACTAAGGGATACTTCCAAGTCAACTGCCCTTTTCCTTATGAGGTACTTCAATAAACTGGGAGTATCACACAGCTGGTAAAACCCAGGACAGAAGATTCCTAAAAAACTAGATGACAACTTTATGGAACAGGAAATTAACTCAGAAAGACACCCTCCTTCATCTGCTGCTTCTCAAGAGAGTGGATCTTGCAAGAGCAGTTGAGGCTGACAGCTTTCTTGGCCACAGTGACCACAAAGAGATCAAGTTTAAAATCTCTATTGACAGGAGAAAAAGTGCCAGCGAAACCTCAACTCTGGATATGAGGAGAGTTGACTTCATGTTATTCAGGGAATTAGTAAGTAAGGTCACTAAGGAGAATTTTTGCAGATGCTGGGGTCCATAATTTCTGGTCACTTTTTAAACTTCACCTCCTAAGGGCACAGGAGCAGAAAATTCCCAAATATCAGAAGTCAAACAGGCAAGGCAGAAGGCCAGCTTGGCTGAACAGGAATCTTCTCTTGAAAATAAGGAAAAATAAAGAAGTTATATGCCCAGTGGAAGCAAAGTCAGGGGACATGGGAAGAATACAGAGATGCTGATAGCCACTGCAGGAGAAAATCTGTGGCCAAAGCTCAACTGGACACAAAGCTGGCCAGAAATGTGGGGACTATAAAAAGTCTACTCAGACTTTTTCTTAATTCGAGGCAATCAAAGATGATTTTGAGGTTTACAAAATCAGGAAAAAGACACTTTTTTGAGTAAAAAAGAAAAAAATAACTGTTGTAGGTTAGCCTTGGTTAAGGGCCAGAAGCCTGCCCTGTCATTCTCTCACTCCTGCTCCTCAATAGGAAAAGGTGTAGAAAAGAACATGAGAGAGAACATGGCTGGAGGTAAGGACAGGGTGATCACTTACCAATTGCTATCATAGGCAAGATAGACTTTGTTTGGGGAAAGTTAATTTATTGACAAGTAAAATAGATTTCAGTGGAGAGGAATAAAGTCAAACATTGGAACAAAACTTTTCCCTCTCCCAAGTCTAACTTCATTTCCTCATTCTTGCCTTGGCTCACACTCAACTGCTGAGCAGTGCAGAGGGATGGCAGTGATTCAGCCCATAGCAACTCCTCTCAGCCTTTCCTTTCCCTTACACTTTTTCCCTGCTCCCACATGTACTGTCTGTGGGATATACTTTTTCCTGGGAATGTGCCAACTCCAGAATGCTCCTCCCCAGGCTGCATTATGGCTTTCTGCTGCACTATGGTCCTTCCCGTAGAGCTGTAGGGAAAGCTCTGCTCTGGTGTCTGGAATATCTTCTGCCCTGCTTCTCTCACTTTGGTGTTCATAGTCTGTTTCTCACTGTTTCCCCCTCCTCCTCTGCCTTCTCATTATTCACTACCCTTTCTTAAAGATGGTTTCCCAGAGGCTCCACCACCTGAGTCTCAGTGCTAGCACTCAGGTTTTAAATAGCCAGAGATGTTTCTTTAGGACTTTGATGCATGATAAGAAAGGGAACTACATTCCTCAAAGCATCAGGAAAAAACACTGTGGAATGTATAAATGTGCCAAACACTGCATAGTAAAAATAAGCTTAAAATCAGCAAGTGCATGGAATTGTAAATTCTAATATTCAAAAATAAATTATTACAGTCATCATTTATGAATTTTTGCATACAAGATCAGAAACAGTAATTCTTTAGGATTAAATATGCACCCACAGTAATCATTGCTCTGACAGCTAAATGAGAGTGTACATAAATGACTCTGCTGAAACTCAACACTTTTATAAACAGGAATAGTCCTCACATTTATGAAAATCTGAAAGTGTCCTAGACCCTCTGGTCTTTCACTTTATACTTTTACATTCTCCAGGATATGGAGAGATCTCCCCTATTCATTCAAATTTCAAAATGAGTGGAACTTTTATAAAACAATACAAAATCTTTATTTCAGGCCTCAAAGCAGTCTTTATAAATTCCTGATATTTTTAAGGTAAAATCGGAAAACTGGTCTAGATTAGAAATAATTATCTTTTCTACAAAATAATGATGATTAAAGGAGAAGTAAAAGCTAAAGTGTTGTATTTTTTATCCCATTTCCCTTTCAGAGGCAGGCTAGAATTTAAAATTCCGATATACTAAGAATTAAACCGATACACAAAAGGAAAACTCTTTTGATGCCTTTGCCATTCATTCTTTTATTTCCTACTTCTAATCCTGCTCTTTTTCTCCCATCTTGCAGCTTGCTTCCGAATGTCACTAATTCTGCCTTATCATCATTTCCCATCTCCCAGTTTCCCAGTTTCAGTGCTAATAGTTTAACATCTCTTTCAGCCAGAAACAACCTAGGTCCTTATAAGCATTTCAAAATACAGAAAACCAGGTTTCACAAAATAACCCTTTTAATTTACTTTGACAGTCTGTGACAGAAGGAAAGTATTATTGGAAAACAGTATATTGAGAGGTGTCTGCCAATAAAACACCATGGAAAAAATCTTAGAGGATATACAGGACAATGATTTCACACAGCACAGTGACAAGGTAAATATGCTAGACATGGTTTCACTGCATGAGGGTATCCAGCTTTGATATACACCAGAAATACAACGGAAAACCCTTGAAGTCTACAAAGATCTCATTGAGTACAGACAAGCAGGGTTTCTTAAATGGCAGGGAGGGCATTGTAATCAGGGGCAAAAGACATCTGGTAATATCATTGCTGTCAACATACCAGCCACCTGATTATTCTGTAAACAGTGGACATACACTACAGTAGGCTCACTATTGAGAAAAAATGAGATTTTTCCCGTTGTGAAGGACATCCGGGACATGAAGTGGAATTATGCGTATTTGCTGCATCTAACAGTCTTTGAAGATACTTGGGGTGGAATAATAGAAAAATTAAAATTTTGATACAGGAACCACAACAATAAGGGGAACTTTATATCATGATTTTATTTTTATCACAAATAAATTTATTCTCTGGAAGCAATAGAACTGACACAACATAGGACTGGAAATAACCTCTTGCATCATCTTATTGTCGTCATTAGCTGTTTTAATTCCATCTAGAAACACATTTAATTTTTTACCACCACTGGCACTTCAAAGGATGATCCTGATTGCTTTATAACATAGGAATTTCTTCTAACTTCTAGTCCAAGTTTACTCATGGCGAGCACATGCACCCTGTTTCTCTCTAATCTTTTACCAACACCTGAAACGTTATGCTCAGGGATAACCATTCCTTTCTCTGTGGCCATAGGACATGCATAATTATTAAACTTCAGTTTTCATCATATTGGATCTCAGAGATGTTCTTTGACTAATCAAAATGGACAGATCTTTTTCTTCCTCTGTCATTTTCATCTACCCTGCACAAGTTTATTGTGGATTTTTCTATTAACTCCTGAACAGATGACCTTGAACTTGCTTTTATTATTATATTATTTCCAATTTCTCTTTGTTAAAGCTTGAAAGTATTCAAATTTTCCTGTATAAAATTTTGATCATCCCCTGTATGGAAATACCTTTATATCACCCCAGATTTCACTGTCACCTACTTCTGTCAAGGGCATCTAATAACATTGTGTTCAAGATTCAGTTATTTTAAAAAATATCTGAGTTTAACAAATGCACATGGTTGAGGAGATATTTAGACCTCAACACTCTTTTTCTAAATCCTATCAAAATTAAGAAACTGTCCTGATTCAACATTTTTTGCATTTTTCCAACAAACCTAATTGCTTCATAGTAATAGAAGGCGAATGGCCTGTATCAAGAAAACGGAAGTTCTTCTTCCCCTGGTCACATTTCAGGTCCTGTGTCTTTACCATGAGAAGGACAGAAGTGCTGTAGTGTCCAGAGAAAACCACTGGAGCTGGACTGGGACAACAAGCCATAAGAGGAGTGGCTAAGGGAGCTGGGTTGTTTATCCTGGAAAAGAGGAAGCTCAAGGGAGACCTTATTGCTCGTTACACGTACCTGAAAGGAGGTTGTAGCCAAGTGGGGATTGGTCTCTTCTGCCATTTCTCAAGTGAAAGGGCAAGAGGAAATGGCCTTAAATTGCACCAGGGGAAGTTCCAATAAGATATTAGAGAAGTTCTCTTCACTGAAAGAGTGGCTAGGCATTGGAATATGTTTCACAGGGTGGTGGTGGGGTTACCATTTCTGGAACTGTTCAAAAGCATCTGCATCTAGCACTTGGTGATATGGTTTAGGGGTGATTATAGTTGTGCTGGGTTGATGGGTAGACTAGATGATCTTGAAGGTGTCTTCCAACTCCAATGATTCTTTGATTCTGTGAAAAACTTGATAACACTTTTCAGAAACAACTCTCATGTTGGAAAGGCAACCTTAGTAGTCAGCTACAGTAGTGTAACTTGTCACAAGTACCAACAAGTATAGTTGAAATAATTCCCCTGGTTCAAACTCTCAATCACATTTGACTTATTTACAGCCAGAGAGGAAAAGGGCTGCTGATAATTCTAATTTGTAACTACTTGGATCCTTTATCGCTAAGGTATTTTTAAGAATGCTTAATGTAAACATTGTTTACTGTAGTTACCAAGCACTTCTGTACAATAACAGTGGAAAGACTCTAGTACCTCACTATATTTCTGAAGATTTGAGTCTGAATTTCCCTCAGGTACCACGATGAGAGCTTCCCCCAGCTGAAACAGCTATAAATGTGTTTCAACCATTTTTTCTGGAGATCCAAAACTACTAGATACATTAGTAATTATCTTGTTTTATTCCACATATTGGCTAGAGAAAAGAGTGCTCCTTAATCATACAAGTCCTGTTACTATTTTGGACTTACGTATTCTGCTGAATCAGGTCTTTTGGCTTAGCAGGTCTATGAGAGCATTTTTGATTCTTCTGTTGTTCTGCACAAAAAATAATCCGTGCTTGAATCGTCCAGTCAGCACAAGTGGTTTGAACAAATATCAAAACATGTTTAATACTGTGGAAATTCATTATACTGTATATATTACAAAGTTACTCCAAATTTTTTTTTTTTTTTCTCTCAGCAAAGAGTCTGTAAAGCCAAATGCACTCAAAAACCCTGGAGCATATAATTTTTTGGCCCTAAAATTGTTTTGCTATTTTATTTCCGTACTGGAAGTGAGGAAGAATTTCTCATTGATGCTGTTTTCTGATGTGTGATTAATTATATACCATGGTAAAGAGACAAAGTTATTGTCTAGAGAACAATAATATGTCAAAATTTTAGCAATAAAGGAGTAAAAGTAAGACATAATCTGTAACAGAAATTTTATTGTGAAATATTGTGATTATAGAAAAGATAAAACTTTTGGATGGCAAATGGCAAATTCATCCAGTGCAATAAGCACAAATCTTAGTTAGCTTCTGTGCAAAATCTATGAAGAAGAAATGAAGTGCCATACAACAAAGGGACCAAGGCTGTTTTGCCATATGCTGCCATTTGAGCCATCCCTGGACATTGAGGCATCTAATATTTCTACAGTATGAAAAGAAGGAATTTTCAGTATTCACGAAAGGAATGGCGAGAATGACCAAGTAAGGAGTTTCTGAGAACTAATCAAGTACAATTCCAAATGTAGGTACTATTCAGAATGGTGATTCAATGAATGCATTTAATAGTAGTAAATGGATTCATTTGCTAAATCCATCTGGCACAAAACTGTCATGTCTCTATGAGTAACTCTCTTTTTCTCCAGAACAGGGTGACTGCATGAAACTGCTTAATGGGAACGATTCCTAGAATGTTCTGGTTTTTCAGTAACAATTTAGAATAGATTTGACATGATCCGTTCTAGCAGTTTATTAATTATGAACAATCAAATTTCAGCACAACTGAACATTTCAAAGCACTGTTTATTTTAAGATATGTAGATTTAGAATTAAAATATACACTCTAGATCAATTAAAGTTAGTATTCAGTACTACTGAAAGTGACAGAGAAGCTATAGAAAGAAACTAGAAGCTATAGAAAGGAACAGATAAGGGGGAAATTTCTGCAGGTTTATTCCCCATCAGTAGGGATGGGTTGCTTAAGAGCTTACGGAGTGATCTTCAAAACATGCTATGATTGTTGAAGAAAATCTCAGGAAAATTGTTCTCAGTTAATGAATCCAATTCATATGCAACACTGCACATGAAGGAAATACAAAGAGACAAAAAAATCCATAATTATATTCTTTTTGATATTTTTCAAAACAAATTACTTCTAGGACTTTCATGTAAACTATGAAAGCCAAGAGATGCAGCAAGAGACCTACTGGGACAAATCTGGTACTTTTCACTTATTCAAAAGGAAGGGGAAAGCATGCAAAGAGTGAATGAAAAATGAAACCAACCAATCTCCTTGGAACCACCTGTAATTTCATTTGACAGACATGAAATGGGACCCAGATAGAAAGATAAATCCAAAGTATCAAGAATCAAGTCCATAGTAATAAAAGAAAAAAATAAATGAAGGCAGTAACTGGTCACTGCTCCACAAGGGGGGACACTTGGTAAAAAACAAGTCGGCTAAGTATAATTTAGGACACATTTTCCCAAGTGAAAATAACTCAATTAGTACAAATAACAAATGCTGAGTTCTTCAAAGAGAAAATTTAAATTAAAATTAAAATACCATATTTAGTTTTTTCAGATTGTTTGAGTCTCATGATTTTTGCATTAGGTTAATATGCAGATAGCTTAAATAATCTCTGAAATTACATCACTTATACTTGAGAATTTGTGGAGAATGGCAAAAAGACCAAAACATCATAAAGAGGAAAAACGTTGTCAAAGGAGAATATTTCAAGGATTATACATTAGTGCTTCAAAAGAACTCCAAAACCAATAATCAAATAACCTGTTTGTAAATATGGAGAAGATAACAAGCAACTTACATATATATATGTTAGACCAAATTATGTTAAGCTAAGTACATTTCTTAATACAACTAATAGCTCTTGTGGTTAGGAAACAAGTTATATGGCTACATATGCATCTTGAGTGTAGGATGGATTTTCACATTGATTAATATGACAATACTGTAAGCAAGATAGGGAGAAAGGTCCTTGAATAAGTATAAGTTACTACAGAGGCATGATGCACTAATACAGGAGGAGGAAAATATTATGTATAATTCATTTAAAAGTTATGTGTTGTTTAGTCTAAGAAAAACGAGAAAGGACAATACTATTCAAGTACAAAAGAAGCTGCTGCAGGTGAAGAAGCTGTCTTTTTCCTTTTGCCATAGTGGATATGAGAACTGGAAAACTACAGCACAAAAGATTAATGAAAACTTGGAGAAATGCAACAGTGTTTTGGAACAGAAAGTCAGATCATGCACAACAGAAGAAGCAGGGCCATCACTGCCACTGGTGGGCTTTAGAAACAGAGAAGGTAAAGGTCTGTCTGGGATGGAACAGGAGCAGTTCATATGACTTGAGGGAGGAGCTAGATGAAATCAAATTTAGTACCAAACACTTCAATTGTCCTATGGTCACTCCCTCATGAGTGCCTGCTGTTCACACAATTCAGCCCTGGATGTTCTTCCGTAGGTATGTGTGGAGACCCATGGGCCTGCCAGGGCTCCACCTACAGCCATGCCCTGGAGAGATATCTCTTGCATGGGCTGTGATTTGCTTAGCTCAACCCTCCTGGAAGGATGCTTCTTAGGTTGGCACACCTTTTCTTATCATGATGAGCTATCCCTGAAAAGCTTCTGTTGTCCCACAATGCCCTGGTACCCATGTTAATCCTTTGTAACCCATTGGTCTTTCCCCCTTGATATCACCCTTACTCTCCCCCATAGAAACCCCAGTTTTCCCCCCAGTTCTCCAGGGAGCTGTCGTTCCTGGCTCCCTTCACAGAGCTGCTGGATAATAAAGGCATCTCTGTGGAATCACCGTATGACGCTTCCTGTCTCTCTGTCCCTGAGTCAGCCTGGGACAGCCTCTCAAGCAGAGCTGGAATCGCTGAGCTGAAATCACTCATCAGAGCTGATCACTTGCGCCACGGGCCATGCTTGCTGAGGCTTATCCAGTGGCCAGACCAGCCAGAAGACCTCCTAGAAGGCAGTTCCTTGCAGGACTCTCTGGGAAGGCTGGCGGCTTCCTGGGTCTGGAGCATCGGATCTCCACGGACCCCCTAGCAGCCATCAGGTGTGGTAGGTTTGGTTATGAGCCTCTCTCTAGAGCAAAAAGATACAGCAGCTTCAAAGATATGACAGAAGAATTTCTGAGCTGACATAGGCGTGCTGCCTCCTTTATGCTGAACTTTACTACTGTGAAGCACACAAAATCCCACTGCAAAGTCATAAACGACTGAAAATCAAGAACTCATTTGTGAAGCAGGACACCTAATTTCAGACTTTGTAATGCTCTCATTGATTTGACTTTGTTTGTAAAATGCAGGTGATTATGTTTTCTTATTTCTTGAGAATTTTTGTTGGGCATAATGAACTTATTTTTAAAAAGTAGCATGAAAAAGGGATTTGATTTGAAAACAGACCTTAAACAAACAAACAAAAAAAAAAACCTAAAGGAAAAAGGCTGCCAAAATAGCAAGAAAAATCTATATTTCTGCTCCTTTGTCATCATTACTGGTTTTGTCTGTTCTTGCAAAAAATGACAAACCAATAAAATCCTAACATTTTCAGCCAGCTAAAAAGAAAAAAAAAGAAAAAAGTAATTTCTGGATACCTTTGCACATTTATAAAGAGACAAACCAACTTTACATTGACTTTGCAGTCATGCATCAAAAATGAATAGAAACGCCCTGGGTAACAGAAGCTCAGAAGATTAATTAAAAAAATTCAATTCTCTGAATTGCAGGTGGTATTCTATCTTGAGTGATGTAGGGATTACACAGACAAGTTTGGAAACCTAGAACATCCCTCCTGCATTTCCCAGACCTCCTGTGACAGTCTCTGTGACAGGGTCTGGCTTCCTTCTAGTCTGATTCAGTTAACCAGGAGTGAGTCTGAGTGTGAATACCTGACAAGTAGTTTATGCTATCCACAATATATATGTATACAAGCATATACAAAAGTCTGACCAAAGACCAGAGCAGACACACAGAGCACTCACACCAACACCAAGAGCACCAATGTCCTCATTCTCCTCCCTGCTTTGACTGAGCAGGATGGAGCTCTGACATATATAAAGTATGTAAAAGGTGGGTGCATCCAGCAGCTGGACTCAGAGTTTCTTTCTGCCCAGTAGCTGTTCTTCAATCCCAGTATCTCCAGTGGCTGGCTCCTGGTATACAAGCCCCCAAGGCCTCAGTCCCACTCCAATGCCTGGTACAGACACCCTCACTCACACACACACATGCTCTGATCCCTCAGCCAACTAACCTGTGCTCTTGACCCTAGAGACAGAAATACTTCCCCACCCAGAGGTGTCCTTTTGAGGCCTGCACATCCCACCCTCCTGGCTCTCATGACACTTTACCTACTAACTGGCTAGTTCAGCTTGATCTTTGCTATTGTTCACACATTCACTCAAACATCTGCACTGACCCCCTTATACACACAGACCAAAGAACCCCTTATGGAAAAATAGTTGGTAATAAGGAGAGACGACAAACTGAGGTGATCAGGCAGAGGGCCGGTCGTGGACAGACAAATGTGTTTATGAATAAAATATTCACATGGAAATCCTTCTCTTTCTCACAGTTGTTCCTACACACAACTAAATACCACCCTTTTTCTTCCTTTGGTTCCTCTCTGTCTCAGTTTAACACAACTTGGCTTTTAGTGGGAGCAGAGGAAGCCACAGAGGCTCCTTCTGAGAGAAAAGCTCCTTGAAACTTTATTATGTCCAGCAAAGCTAATCCCTGAAGCCTCGGACCACAGGCATATTGGCTGGCCCAATTAGAGAAGTTAGTAATGTCTCTGTGATGACATATTTAAGAATGGGAAAATGCACACAAGATCTCTTTCTTCCTCCTAGGGGGTGGAGGTGCTCCATCTCAGTGTGCCCAGCCAGGGATCATCCTGACTCTGGGAGCAGCCACACAGCCAGGGTGGTGTGGCCGAGGCCACATGGCCACTGCTATCTCAGCATGGTTCACAATGAATTTAACATGCTTAGCCATTTTTAACCAACCCTGCTGCAGACAGAAAGGCAAGGGCAGCTGGTGCAGCCCCCATAGTGCCAGTGGTGAGAGGCATGGTGAGCATTTCCCTGATGCAGAGCCCAGACAGGATCAACTTTTCTAACTGCTGAACTCTATAATTTTTTTTCAATTGATAGAACTTGAGAACAAATGAACCTGCTAGCACAAATTCTTTCCTTTGTCAGGAAAAAAGGAAAAAGTGAAGACCTGAGGAGAGCAACATGATGACACTAAGGTCAGTGCAAAAGAGGAAAGGGGAAGACAAAGTGCTCTGGGCATGAGAGCTGAAATTCTTCTGTAAGCTATGGTGAAGCCTATAAAAAAACAAACTGTTTCCCTGAAATTCATAAAGTGCATGGGGGGATGCAGAGTTCACCTGCAGCCCATGAAAGAGGGCTCACGCTGGAGTGTGTGGATGCTAAAAATTGTAATCTACTGAGAAACTCGAACAGAAAGAAAAAAACCTTTCATTCAGAGATAGAGAAAGAAGACCCTTGGTTCTCAAGTAGAACAGTTCATCCTTAAAAGACTACACCTCATGAACTAAAATGACCAATGCAAACAGTTGTGGGAAGACTGCTTTGCCTGTGGGAGATACTCCCATTGTGGCAGGTCGGGCAGGACTGTTACTCCTAAAAATTAGAACTACCCTGGAGAAGTTCACAGAGAACTGTCTCCTGTGGAGAAAACCCCATGATGTAACAGAAGAGGTTCCTCTCCCTAAGCAAACTGAAGAAAGTTTTAAAAAGTGACAAACTGACTAAAATCCCCATATTTTGTCTCCCTGGGCTCTCAGTGAGAAGGAAAGAAGGGCTGGAGGGGGTGGGAAAGGTGTTTTAAAGATTTATTTTAATTCTTGCTATCCTTCTTTAATTTCTTTAATAAATTTGTCTTTGTACCTTTTAAGTTTTGAGCCTATTTTACCCCTAGAGTGTTTTCTCCTAATCCTTATCTTACCTTTTAATTTTTCTCTCTCCTCCTCTGCTCAACTACAGTATAGGAGAATGAGTGAATAATTCTTCGTGGGTGTCTAGCTTCCAGCCAGTGTCACACCAACACTCCACTTAAGGAGTCTAAAATTAACCCTGTGCAATACCAAAAATGCCCTTTCTATGCATCAACTAATCTATTACACATTCCTAGAGAGAGACACACACCCCCCACCCACACACACACTCTGAAGGTAGTCCAGAGACCTGCTTCCTATCATTATGATGGGTCTCATTCCAGGACAGCAGATTGGATGACTCTGCTGGATGTTCCTCCAGAACCCTTGATTTGGGTTCTTGACTTTCATTGTGCCCCTTTGCTCCTCTGGTCTTCTTGAGATAGAGGGTTTTTTGTTGCAGATGGCCTGGGAGCAGCTGAGGCAGGTTATTTACTCCTACTGCCATTGTTTCTCTGTTCTTTCTTCATGTGTGCAAATGAGCTTCTTATCACTTAACTAGTACAACACATTAAGTTATTAATTTAACTGAAATAATGTAAGGATAGTAATAAAGCTACTAGAGAAGCAAGGAGTTGTGAATATTTCTTAAAGCAGTCCTCTCTGCTTTTGTGAAAGGTAGCAATGGTAATGTTTTCCTAAAGTACTTTGATAGATTTTATCTAAGTGAATGGCTAAATCCATAAATACAGCAGTGTGTACTGATCTAAAGTGCTGTGTATCCATACAATAAAAATGTCTTGTTTGTTTGTTTGTAGATAAGAAGACTTCAGGAAAGAATTATAGAATTACGTAAGTATTTCAAAACTATCTTTCCTCCCCTAATCTCCAAGCCACTTCAAAGAGTTTTCAGAAGTTTCAAAAGTAAACTGAAACTCATTAAAACACACAGTGGTCTCCCTCTCTTCTTCGCTAGCAGCAACATTCGTAAAGAAACATGAATTATTACTAATCTAATATCTTTCATTTATGCTGGATTCCATAGCAGAAAATTCAGTTTGGTTCATCTGAAGAAAGCATACCTTGTTTAGCATCTTCTCCTTATCATCTACACTTCTAAATCAAGATTGTCCCTGTGATACATAAGAGAATCACTAACAGAAGGAGATCTCTTTATCTTTCCTTTCTTGCTTTCTGCATTTCTCTTTCAAAGGTTAGGGTTTTTTTAAAAAAGGAAAGGTTCTGCTTTGGTTTATTTTTTGGTACATTAAGTCAAGAGATTTTGCTGCTGTTGCTTGGAGACAGTTGGAATGAACAGGGGATCTCACATGGTACAAACTGGTTTAGATATGTTATCTCTCATTCTGCCTACCTTTCCATGTCACCTCATCCAAATGCCAAGTCAAAATTCTCAGGCATGCAAGAAATTTGTTGCGTTTGCTACACTTCCTTTTCCATGCCTTAAAGAACACCCCTCATTCTTTTTTCCCTTTCACTGAAGAGAGAGGAAATAATCAGTACCAAATTCACTGTGAAAGAACTAATTACAACTGTGGTCATTACAAAGTATAGATATGTGGAAATGTTTAGAGACAATACAAATGCTGTGTACAATAGCAATAAATAAAAAAGACATTATTCAGAATTCCAATATTTCCTTCTGTACCTGTAATTGATGTTCTTCTTGAGATTCATTCACTATACAATTATTCAAATCTTTTATATGAATGACAAATACACCACTAGAAGAAGATAATGGCTAATGTCTAACATTTATTGCAGGGAGAAACTCCTTTTAATGCATGTAAATGTCTCTGTTCTATGCTTACTGGAAAAAATTACATGGTTTAGCAAAGCTAGTTTTGATCTCAATGTAAAAAGAATTCCAGCAGCTCCATTCCCTTAATTGGATTTGCTATGCATTGTAAACCAAGCAGTACCTTTCACTCAGCTGCAAAAATAAGCCAAGCTTTAAAAATAGTGCAGCTGCAGATGTTTACAATATACATTGAAAGTCACTAACAGACCCATGCATCTTTTTTCTTCTTCACATAAAGGCTAAACAATGCATTCATGTCTGCTACTTGTAGAGCCTAAGGGTTGGATGTTGCAAGGCACTAAGTGTCCAGAGTTGTACTTGGGTGTTTCTAAATATGTTTGTACTCCTGTCTGAATGTGTTTTACCATTTGAAGTATGTGTTTAAGTTCTTTGCTGGATGAATGTAAAGGGTTTGACTCTTTGTGAGATCAAGTGCTAGAAAAGAAGTTGTAGCTTCTTCCAATTCCATTTTCAACTAAGAAAAAGTGTGACTTCATACAAACTTCAGCATAAAATAGAATGCAATGATATACCTAAGATGTCTTATGTGAAGAATTTTGTGTATATGTAAAATGTATATCTGCATCCACTGCTGACATATGTCTTTTAAAGCAATTATTCTAGCATTATATATATAGTAGCTAGCCTTTGAGAGTGATGGGATACTTTAAAAAATGCATAATTATATGGGCACATCTGTCACCACTGTGACCAAAATTTTTACTTTAAGAAATAATATGTTATTAAGTTTCAAAGTGATTCTTTAAGCTTAATATTTTATATTGATATTGCTTTTTTGCAAGCCAGGTTAGGTGAAATAGAAAAAGTTGATGATGTCTTTGCAGTACCTAATTAGATGCAAGGACTCTGGTAACTTGCTCTAGAATTAGGCAACCAAGAGCACATATTTGATACTTATTTTTTCTTATTCAACTGACAATTTTTTCTTTCACCTTTTACTGATTGTATTTTAGTTAGACTAAAATAATACATCTCCATATCAAAAGTCTGTGCTCCTTCCCTTATAAGTCCTTTAAAACTTACATGCAAAAATTCTCAGTCTCTTTGCAACAAATGTTTTCTCAAATTGATCTTAGTCTATGAGGTGGCTCCTGATGCTCCTTTTCATTGATATTTTTCCAGTCTTTGATTTTTGCAATAGCAAGAGTAAGGTAAATCCTATTTGTAGCATAGATATTTGTTTTAATGCGTGTTTACTTGGGTAAATGAATGCCAAAATAATTGAGCATTGCAGATGTCAGATATAATTAAGTGTAACAATTAGTTATGTCACCTGTTTACAAATAAAAGCCATTAGTTTAATATTTAGTTTCTTGAAACATCTTCTCTACATGAAATGATTATATTGATACTTCCATACTATGGACATCTCAAGATTCACTTTACTTACATCTACTACCTGGATTAAAATTTTATCAGTTTTACAGGGAGGACAAAGTGATTCCATTTAATAAAGAGGAGAATTAGCTCCTTTCAATAGAGGAGAAACCTCAAGCTGGATTCCACAACAGGTCATATGTAATCTCTTGCTAATTCCACATATTTAATGTTCAAAGATACGACAGCAGTGTGCATAAGTACTATCTGAAAGAATCTTCACAAGCTTCAGTAAGAGGCAAGGTTATGGTATTAGCAAAATACTTCTGGAACTTTATTAAGTCCTTAACTTAATCAGATTTAAAATGTGACCTGAGATAAGTTATTTAGAGACTAAGCCAAAACAGGGATCTTGGTTCCCAAATCAATTGTTTTACAATAATTACAATCAGGAGATCATTCCTATAATTTTTATTCTAAAAGAAAAAAACAAAAAACAAAACCCCAAACAAACCCAAACAACTGCGTTTACCTTGAATTCAAACTTATGTTACTTCTGTAACATGGATAACACATGTCAATTTAGACTTGATGATGAATGCAAGACGTGATGAGAAAAATTATTAGATGGAAAAGCTTCTATTTTTCTCTCATCAAAGTAAACACAAATTAAAGATTTTTGCATGACCTGAAGAAAATCATCTTACTTAATGCAAAATGAAATATCTTTTTCATTAGAATTAACTTTTCTATCTTATTTTAAAAGCAAAAAGCTAAACCTTGCAAAAAAAACCTCATCAAGAAAAGCAGAAAGAGGTTTGAATAACACATAATAAACCATTTTGAGTGCTTGAATGCTCAAAATAAGATTTGAAAAGAGAAGTTGAATACTCATTTTGAAGTTGTAAATAGTTCTACTTGTCAAAATCATTTATATCTTACCAAAAAAAAAAAAAAAACATGGTCCCCATCAAAATCCATTCAATGGAAAAAGGCAGGTTGAGCTGGTCAACAGATAAGGAGCATATATATGGCTTAGTCCTTAATTGTGGTTGAACCATAAAACTCAACAAAGATAAATAATCTTGCAGCCACAACAATAATCCTCTTTGTTTGTGAAATTCAGTAAAATTAATATACACCAGCCAAAACTGTGTATATAGAATCATGAAATCATTCAGGCTGGAAAAGGCCTGTATGATCACTAAGCCCAAATTTTAACCCACTGCTAAACCATGTACCTCAGCACCACGTCTGCACGTCTTTTAAATATCTCTTTGGATGGTGACCCCACCACTTCCCAGGCAGCATGTTCCGATGTTTGATAACATTTTCAGTGAAGAAACTTTTCCCAACATTTAATCTAAAACTTTTCTTGAGGCCATGTCCTCTTGTCCTATTAGTTGTTACTGGGGGAAAATACTGGCCCTCACCTGGCTACACCCTGTGTTCTGTTCTAGAGAGTGATAAGGTCTCCCCTGAGCCTCCTTTTCTCCTGGATAAAGACCCCCAACTCCCTCAGCTGCTCCTTGTAAGACTTGTGATCCACACCCTTCACCAGCTTTGTTGTCCTATTTTTGTACTTCCTCCAGTGCCTCAATGTCCTTCTTTTACTGAGGAGCCCAAAACTGAACACTGGATTTGAGGTGCAGCCTCACCAGCGTCGTGTACAGGGGAACAATCACTGTCCTGGCCCTGCTGGCCTCACTACTGTTGATACAGGCCAGGATGCCATTGGTCACTTGGGCACAGCTGGCACATGTTCAGCCAGCTGTTGACCAGTAGTGCCCGCATCATCCTTTTACACTAGCCTCCTCTCCAGCCACTCTTTCCCTGACCTGTAGCACTCTCTTGGATTGTTGTGATCAAAGTGCAGGACACAGCACTTCACCTTGCCTCCACAACCTTTCCCAGTCTAAAAAACCAAACCAAACCAAACCAAAAACAAAAAATAAACAATAAAATCAAAACTAACATAAACATAAGCAAAGAAACTAGACATCCAACTGGAATGCCAGAATTCAGTAGGTAATACAGAGTGTGTTTATTCACATTTTCTTCTTTTTCAATTCTGGTGATAAGGATCATTCATCATGGCTCAGGAGTCTATCAGGAATGCCAGGGCCAGGTGGTTGCTATATTGTTTAAGGCATTTGCCTGGAGAATGAAAACTGGACATTTGGAACCTCTGCTATCAGTGGTAGACTTAAATCAAGATCTTACCAAGCTTATTATACTTGCACATTACACTAACAATGGCCGCTGTCTTTGACATGATCTTGGTGAAAAAACAACAACTGACATCTGTCTGTATTAATATTTTTGACTAATTCAGCAAAATCAAGAAGGAGTTTCTGGCTAACAATCCTTATTTCATGTGGTCATTTATGTCAGCATTACATGCCAGTTTTGTATATACTTGAATATGCCCTGGATATATTGATTTCATGTAATTAATTTTCTCCTAGGTGGCCAGCATATATCCCAAAGATTTCAAGTTAATTCTTAGTGATTGAAAAACTTGAAGTTTTTTTAATAGGGAAATTGTTTTAAAGCAAAACAAAATTCGCTAGCCCTTCCCTGTTAAAAATTTTAACTATATCTAACATCACTGTCATATTTGAATGAAAGTTACTTTTAATGTATAAGGTCTTCTAATGATTACTAAAATCATCATAAAATTCAGCAAAGCTACAAACTTAGTTCTATTGTCTTCACTGATATTTGGGGCAAACCTCCTGACATGGGGAATAATAATAAATAATCAGTAAGAGAACAAAAATGAATCTGTATCTTATGAATACAGTGTGAAAACTACCATGCATAATGGTAAATTGCAGGTAGGGTAAAAAAAACAAACCACAAATGGGAAATCCTGAACAGCATGCTCAATCAGAGCATTTCAATTTTATGCTTGCTGGTGACCTTCCACTAGGTGATAAGCATAATTGGAAAATGTAATGCATTATGCATTCTAGAATATAGCCCAAAAGCTCAAATTTCCCTTTTGTCCATCAATCATTAGTTCATATGGGGAAAGGAGCAATGTTTCATAGCTAATGTGCTAGTATGTGACTCAATATGTATTTAAAATCTGTGAATTTTACCTTAAAATATATACCTGTGCTCTAAATAATAACTTTCTGCTGTTTGAACATCTATTCCTTCCCCTCTGCACTCTAAGTGTGTACAATACTCAGTGGAGATTTCAATTGTACTTCTGTCCTGATAAAGACAAAACATTTTCCATTACCTCAAACTCTTCCCTTAGGACTCAGAAGCTGTCAGATTCATGTTTTTGCCTAGTCTTCATCATTATCTAGAGAAAGCTTTATCCATGCCAGTAAGGTAATTTTTCCCATAACTAGTGTTATTCCTTCTGCTACATTTTTATGTAAGTTGTGATAATACTGTAGTACACATTTCCCATTCAATTATTTCTTCTTTCCCTGTTAGATTTCTACACCTTTTATTGAGTAGAGATTTACTAGACCCAGTTAAATTAACCTTACTTTAGTCATCTAGCTTTATGACTTAGCTTTATTGACCTTTACTTGCTAGAAAATTATACCTTTTATCATAATTTTGGACAGTCTACACTGCTCTTTAAATAGATGTTCCCATTTAGATAACCTGATAAAAAGGAAAGAAAAAGTCAGCCTAAAAGAAAGTATTAGAAAAGAGAGATATGTCACAAAGGGGAAATTCTATCATGTTTGCTTTAATGTTCTCAAATTAGTAGTTGCTTACAAAAGCTTTTGTTAATTTGTAGCAAAACTGAGAGACTAATCTACAGTAGTGGACAGCAAAATCCAGAAGGAGCTGCTCCCATCTTAGAGGCTGTCATTAGCTTTAGATAGAGAGATCCTTTACAGATAATTATCTATGTAGGCTGCTATTCTGTTTTCCTTTTTCTTTTTTTTTTTTTTTCAACCCTGATTGATATCTACGTTCAAAAATTGCTGAACCCCAGTGATTTTTATCAAAAATTGGTATTGGGAAGTATCAGTCATGGCATCAGAAAGCAGAAGAATTTGTATCTTGCTGCAAGTTTTAATTAGACAACATTCTGAGTGTGCCTTAAAGATCTATTCCCCTCATTATTATCCTGTAATATGAGAGTCACTTGTACTCTATTTAGGCATAACCACACAGGTTTTTTATTGGGCTTAATGATTTAAATAATAATTCATTAAACAGCTTCTGATAAATAGCTACTGCTCTCGAGATATGAGTATTTCTTTGTGTTTATCAATGATTGTGGAAGTGATTTCATTATCTACTTAGGTAACTAAGTACTTAGGATTCACTATTTTATAAAAGGATTTAACTATTTTGTGCACAAGTAAATGCACATTACAGGTTAAAAGTAGGTGCTGGAGAGAGATGCCAAAGATCTAACCATACAGAGCAAAATAGGTAGACTGCAATCAAATATCAGGACTGTGAGGCTATGTACAGCTGTGTTCAAAATAACTTTATGTAACTGCAGGGACAGACCAATGAAAGTTCTACCTGGGCTGCAGTTCAACAGAAGCCACAAGCGAAAAAAAAAAGCCAAACAACAAACAAGCCTATTGATGTTAGTAGTATATTTTAACAATCTGCTTAATATAAAGTATTTCAGTCCCAGAAGATGCTGTCTAGGATACTCAGTAAGAACTTGGGCATGTTGTGGAGGTGTCTGAAAATACTTATTTTTGGCCTGATTATGTAAGAAGAATCTGTTGTCAAGATGAGCAATGTATTTTAACACTATCTATAGAAGTTAAGGTCTGCAGTTCAGCAAAGGATTAGCCATGAATGTCTCTTATGTAAGCAATCACATCAATTTCAGTGGAACTGTACATATGTACAGTATAACACAAGTTCTCAGGATCATGAATCTTAACATGATGGACATTTTAAAATATCTATGATAATGGAAGCAGTATGATGACATTGTATATTTTAATAGTTTCTTTCTGTTCTTTTAGCCTGGTATTTCATTAACCCATGGTCTGAGGTTCCTTGAATTCTTTGACAAAATATGAGTTTTCAGTAGGGCCATGAAAGGCCCAAATGTACCTTATGCGAGGGCCTGCTAGGTACATACTTCTACTTCTCAAGAAAATTATTGACACCTGGCTGCCTAGTGAACTTCATAAAAAGAAAAAAAAAGATCTAAATACAACAACACCAGCCATCGTACAGCTCAGAAAATGTCTTGCAATTTATGGTGTAACATATTGGTAACAGTACTGGGGAGAAGTAATGTACATTGCTAGGCTTTAATTTAAAAGATATGAGCTCTGATATTGTTTTACAGGGACTTAATTGACATAAAGGTAAAAAACATAAGGAAATAGGTCAAGTAAATTTAATATTTATGCAAAATTAGGGTTTCAAATGTTTTAAATGTGTGAAAAGAATCTCTCTTTAAGTTGCCAGTACCTTAGTTCTATGATAAAATGTAAGTTAATTTTAATATGACACTGACTCTGCATGAAAGTACTCAAATTTAGCATTAAGTACAAAGTTAAACTCTGCTATTGCTTTAAACCTGCTTATTGAAATGCATTTATATATATGCATATGAACACACATATGCATGTATATCTTATTTAAATGCATAATAATTAAATAAGCTGGAGATAGAGAAGTTGGCTTCTAAAAGAACTACATTTGATAAGATATTGTGTCCCTACTACTGCTTCCTGCAGGATCACATCAACACATTATTTTCAGTTTTAAAAAGAAACAGCACCACCTTGTATCCTGAAATAAAGCTACAGCTATTCAGTATCTTAGTGGCCATGTAACATATATATAAATATGCATAGAAATATAACTATTCACAAAGTGTATATATTTTGTATTAGAAATGTCAAAATAGAACATTTAGCCTTGAAACTTTGGTTCAAAACAAATCTGCTTCTAGAAGAATATTGTTACAGGGAATTCTATGAGTATTTGAGCTAAAGTATGTTTCTTTTCATTACTGAAGGCCCTTGAATTTTGCTGTTTGTAAAACAAAAGAGTAGATTCAACTTACATTATCCACAGGAACATAGTGCTTGGTTTTGTTAGCTAAACAGTGATACATGTTTCCAAAATGTTTCCAAAAAGGTCTGTATAAATTATTCATCAATGATATTCATTAGCTGATACTTGCTGTACTGCACTATGAATGTTTATAATTGAAAGCAGAGATAATGCAATATGATGAAGGTAACTAGCTGTCCACTACTGAGTAAAAAAACCCAAATTGATACGGGGTCAACAGCTGAAAAATTATTTTTGCAAATTGCATAGTGAAAATGGAATAATATATTAAAAGCAAATTATGATCTATTTGTAAGCTGCACTTAATTAAAAAATAATTATATTAGTAATGTGAATTGTTTGCAATTAATCTTTGAGAGTATTTGCTGGAGAGAACTATTTCCTCCCTTATCTCTAGTGTGTCATGGTGGCTAAAACAGAGATGGTTGGAAAACTGCCCTTCAATTAGATGTATTTCTATAAAGCATTGTGTTAGTCAAAAAACCTAAAAGATTCCTTAGTGGAACTCATTAAAACTGCAGTCAAGTACCACGTCATGCCTCATTTTGTTTCTTCTCTGTTGCTTACAATGTCCTGAGGAATGAAAGAGACATTTTCTTCTGCTACAGATTTTTATTTTTTACTTCTAAATGCGGATTTTTCCTATGCCAGTCGTCTTCCAAGCTCTAAGAGTAAAATTTGACTGTTATTTGGGCTGACTGAACTAGTGAAACAAAAATGTAGCAATTTCTAATAATGAGAAAAGAGTGTAGATCTGACCTCAACTGTTGTTAATATCAACATTTTAAAACCTTGGTATATGTATCAAAGCACAGTTAATCTCATACCTATAAAAACTCTTGGACAAATTCTTAGGTACAGGATTTTCTGAGGGGTCCTTTTCATGGGACCTGTAGAATATGTAAGATTGAACTTGAAAGAATGTCAGAACAGCTGGAGTTACAATATCAACATAACCACAAGTGCTGACCCTATTTTTCAGAAGGCAAAGAGTGGTCAGAATTCATTAAGTAGGCATATTCCTGAGATAACAACCTGTACAATATGCTAGGGGAGAAAAAATGTATTTTTGATTTCCTGGCATGCAGAAGTTACAAGAAAACTGATTTGGCATATATGCAAACAGTTCACCTGAACACAGAAGGACTCCAGGAGAACTTGGCATTATCTGTAAGTCATTCAGTGTAAAAGATTAGTGGGAAAGCAGTATATTACATG
This sequence comes from Toxostoma redivivum, assembly GCA_013397375.1. NCBI lineage: Eukaryota > Metazoa > Chordata > Aves > Passeriformes > Mimidae > Toxostoma > Toxostoma redivivum. The sequence goes on from VXBI01011585.1 coordinate 2,067,143, forward strand.
AAAAGACAGATTAGCATAAAGAACGAGGTTAAACACAGTGAGAGGGGGAGATACAGGAGAAGAGATAGATAGCTAGATAGATTAGATAGATAGATAGATAGATAGATAGATAGATAGATAGATAGATAGATAGATAGATAGATGATAGAATCAACATTTTTGTTAAAAATCCCACGAACAACAGTTGTGGCATCATCTGAAACAGAATGATCTCAGATCATTCAAAAAATCATTGGAACTACAGCTACAAAGGCCATTCCTGATGCTTTCTGTATTTTCCACTAGAAACTTTTTTATATATTTCACATTATTTTATTGTTTGGGCAGTGATTTTTGTTGTTGCCGGTTTTTAAACTTGAAAGCACTTTAAGAAGTCTTAAACACGCCACTGCTGCCTGAATGTGAAAGTGTCTGATGAATTCATGCTGCCCTTCACTGCTCAGCCTCAGGACCCAGTCATGAGCTCTCTCATGTAGAACTACTTATAAGCTGCTCCACTTCTGTGCACAATGGAAATGGAAGTGCTACCCCAAACCAGTACATAACTCTCTTCAATATCCATGAACCTAGAGCTGCTGTCAAAACAATCCTAAAACGTGCCAAACAGGAGAAAAAAACATTCAACAAACCGAGTGACAATGACAAACATAACTAAAAAAAAAAAACAGAAACTTGACACAAATTGCTTTCTCCCCGTTTCTGCAGGAAAGTCAGGGAGTTCATACATTCATCTGTGACAAGAGGATTATCTTCCCACTTCCAGGACTTTTCACAGTAGATCCAACAGGATGGGACAAAAACATTTTATAAAATATGGATATATTGAAGCACATCCAGGAGCAACAGTTGAAGATACTGGACAGCAATTGACTGTGTTAATTTTATAACATTTTTATAAAGAACACAATTCTGTTAGATACATTTAACCACATTTAGATTTATACTGTGGTATTTCTATAATTCACGCTTTGCAGGAGCAGAGCTCTCAGCTTCACAATGATCCCCACCCTCTTTCAGTAAAAAATAAAAGGTATAGGGAATATAATAAATCCCTTACTGTGTATACTTCCAGTATTTTTAATAATCGCTTCCTCCATCTTTGTAAAAGCATATTTGCCCATAATAATGTCTCCAGAATACATTAGGATTTAGTCATGATCTTGAGACTATGATTAAGCATTGCCACTTTATATTTTTTGGGAAAATTGAACAATTTCTAAAACATCGTGTGATATCATATAGTTTCTGTGGGGCTTTTTCCATTACCTGACATGTTTTTAAAATTTTTTAAAACACTGACTGGAATTAGTTTTGATAGCATTGAAAACACATAATCACAGAATGATTATATGCAGGTGCTTTATTGAAGAGCTCTGGAAATCAGGGCTACAGACCCAAATCTGACTCCGACATGGATCCGAGATGAACATGTTTTTATACCCTTTTCGTTATATAACTATGTATTAATTATTAAACCCATATTGCTCTATTGTATACTATATATATATATATTGACCTTATCCAAGCATGTATTTTTGTAATTTTCATTAGGCCCCCCAAATACTCTTTCTCATGATTCCTGTTACGATTACATCATTTCTCATGATTCTTATTACGATTAAACAATAATTATATTCAATTTCCAAACAATTGTTACATCTAACAATTATATCATTTATCATATGATGATTACACAGGTGTAGCTTCACATGATCTAGAAAGAAACAAAGCTCAATATTCGTTCCCAGGGCCTAGTTCTCTTTCCCAGGCCTACCAGACCCAATCTTCTTTTCCACCCCCCTGAACCTATTGTATGCAGTTCTCCCAATTTTAGAAACATTTTAACCCTATGCTATCAGTTTCTACTATTGATTTTTCCCAGTTATTGATAAACCTTACTCTATATTGATAACATTTATTAGCTAACCAAGATATTTTCGAGCTACTAAGCCACTAAATTTAAATAAATGTAAATAAATGTATGTACTATGTTTCCAACAGCCTGAACCAAAATAGAAAAACTGGGACAGATGCCTCCATTTATCCACACTCCTCTTAAAAAAATCATTCAAAGTAATGGATAAACTACCTGTTGGAAATGAAAGCTAGAATAAGAATTTTCTGAGGCTGAACCAATGATGCTAATACAATATTGTGTTTCAAAGCAGTTGCACGTTAACTTTTGTTTACACTGATCAGTAGTCTAAAGACTATGTTACTGCTTGTTTTGATTCTATAAAATGCATTTGATTAACAGCAGAAAAATACACAGTTTTTTAAAAAAATATTAATTAATTAAACTTAAATTATTTAATATTTAATTAACCCCTCAACAATGCGATTCATGCTCTTATTGTGTATACCTATACGGAGACTATCAACTTTAGTTGCAGGTGGTGGCAAATTCGACCTCTTCTAAGGTATGAATCTATCTTCTAAGGTACCTCTTTTAAGGTATGAGGTGCAAAATATGAATCTTGCTAGAACTGTATTTCTTATAGCCCTTACACAAGCATCTATCCTTCTCTTGTGCTACTAAATAAGTAAAGAGGCCCATGCTGGCTTGAGAGAGCAGTTGACAAGGAAATACACAAGCCTGGGGAAATCAGTGACCCGAAGGGACTCCATACAAGTGAAGGGAAACATTTTGCAACCCATCTCAGTATCTACTCCTTGAGCGGCAGAACATGAATTTAAAGTTTAATTAACTGTAAATGAACTTACAGTTCTTAATGTGCACAGCTTCAGTTTCCTCTCCATGTACAGTTCATTCCAATATGAGCACTCAACAAAAGGCATAGCTGATTTTCTGGTTTTTTTTTTCTCTCCAGTACTAGACACACAAAAAAAAATAGGTTAATAGGAGGAATAATTAGAAATTGATGCAAAAATAATTTCCCTTGGTAGAGATGTTCCACTTTATCTTTTCTTATAAAGTCATTATATTATTAGTGTGATTCCTGTATGAAATCAAATCACACTGTATGAAAGGAAAAAATAAATACAAATTTGAAATTGGAACAAGCAGCTTAACAGACATTGGAGGTTGTTCATGTGCTTTTGCTTTTTCTCACATCAGGCTCTGGCAAGAAGCCCAAGGCTTGAATGGTTTTGTACATTTTATTTATTAAAATACTCTGGAAACAGATTAACTTCCTTTGTGCATTATTTATTATTGTTTCACCTGCCATCAAGAGGAATAGCATGCAAACTGATGAATATACTGAAGGTGGCCTACTTTCAGTGTAATGAAACCATAAATACCTGTCATTCAACTTTTGCAATGCTGCTTCACAAAACACACCTTTTTGAACTCCTACAGAAAAATTTCAGTGAGGAAACGATTGCATGAGGAATCAAGGAGCTCATCTTTTTCTCCTGGTTTGATAGTTGAGACTGCTCCTGGAGTCAAGTTCTCTGTCACTTGTGAGTGAGGTCTAAGGCATGAATAAGAAACTACAAAAGATAATTTTAAGGTATAAACCAATGAAGACACAAAATATATTAGCTTATCTATTGAAAAAGTTTTCTGTGTATTTCCCTCTTTGGCCTTTTTCATTAAGGATCCAGGTCTTCCTTCAGAGGCATTAATTTCTGCTGCCTGGTTCTCTGACTTTATGCACATGAGATAGATGAGAGAAAATTACAAGGAATAATTACCTAATGGAAGAAGGTCTCCACTAACCACAAGGATTCTGCCCTCATCAGAGACTAGTAATACTTGTTAGAGTGAAAATTCCAAAAGATGCCGTGTACATCCCTCTATTTGGAGTCATTCCACAAGTCAAGTCACTATCCAGCATTTGTCCTGATGGTAGGTTTAGTTTTTCTCTTTATATCACAATAGATATATCACATTTTGCTTGAGTAAGAGCAAAGTGAATAACCCAAAGTATATAAAACTTTCCTCTCTACAAGCATATTATGGCAGTTTTATGTATGCTGCACATTTAGCTTTTTTATACTGCTTTTTTCTTTTCTTCTCAGAAATCAATCTGCCTGGTTTGTAATCATTTCAGTACTTCTCTCCCTGAACTACCTGCCTAGAAAAACTCTTAGAGCTGTCCATATATTTCTAGTATCAAGATTCCTGAATTTAACTCAGAATTCCTGACATGACCTGGTAAAAGCTATGCAGAGATTAACACCATTTTATTTCTGCATGACTTCATTCTTTAATGCAAGCAAACAAAAAATCTCACTTGCCATTCTCCCGAGATGCACTGCATGAGCTCATCTACAATTTACTGTCCACAATCACCCCAGGGTCTCTCTTACTGTTTGCCTTTTTCAACTTTGTCCTTCATATAGAATATTGTAATTCAGATAAATTCTTCCATATATGAAGGAACTGAATTTTTCAGGAAGCCATATTTTTCATCCAACTTCATTATGATTTCAGAGATATTTAGTTCTCCTTATTTCTAAGAAGGCTTCTTTCTTGCATATTTCCCCCCTCCCCCTTCATACCTCACAGCCTGTCCCTTTCTTAAATATGCTTTCCCAGAAGTGTCACAACCTTGACTGCAGAGCTCAGTCATGGTGGGTCAGTTGGAGTTGGCTGGAATCAGCCATGCCTGGCACAGGACAGTCCTGGCCATTCCTCACAGAATCTGCTCTGCAGCCCCTGCTGCCAACACCTGAGCACAAACACCCAGTACACCAATAACCAGAGACAGGCTAAAAATATGAAGAGAATCATGACAATGGGTGAAATACAAGTATCTAGAGATTTTCATGGTGGGATTTTTAAAATTCGAATATTATAAACTCTAGAAATAGGAAAAGGAGTGAAAGAAAGAGGGGAAGGGGGAAAAGAAAGTAAAAGAAGTAACAAGAAGTAAGACAATTTAATGGAGAGCTTGTGATGCTTTGAGTAGAAAGGATTTAGAGAAAAATGTTATTCAGTAAAAGAAAGGGAATGATACAACCACATTCTTTCTTTAGGAAAGAATGGAAAACTTCAGCCCCAGGTCTTACTGTGAGAAAAGGCAGGAGGTGGCAAAGAAAACTGGTTTGCATTCTTAAATGCATCACCTATGGGCAAGCGTTTGCTGTAATAAGTAGAATAAATAACCTACATTACAGAAATTTATATTTTCCCTGCTGCTCTCCATCAGAGTTGATAGATGTTCCCTTTAGATTTTCAAGTCCTTTTAGCCTACACATAAAACCAGACACTTAATTAAATTTTATCTGTTTGTTCTCTTTTAAAGATAAAAGTAAATGTACTTTGCTAGTATCATTCATGTTAGCATGCCCAAATGCTTGTGGACACACAGGTATTCCTTACAAATAAGACAAATTAATCTCTGGGGGGTGTTCTCTGAGAAAATAATGTGTAAGCTATATAGAAAACTGTATCAAACATCCAGGCATGATACTTCCACTTTCCATAAGCATTTTCAGTTCTTTTTTGTTTATTTATTTTATTTATTCTTCTTTACAAGTCCTGCATTTCTTTCTGCTCTGCTTGCTATCCTTCATTTGAGCAAGACTTTCTCTCTGACAGCTATCCACAGCTATTCTTTGTGTAGGCAACCTGAAACAGGATTAACATATGTTCCAGGCTCAGAAGATGTTTTCAGGACTACTTGATCTTCCCAGATCCTCAGAGGGTAGTGTTTCTTGGACAGAAAATCAGACAGCAATATGAGGTAGTAAGAAGAATATTATAGAGCTGTTTTATGTCAGCAGGCAGCAGTACACATGCAAACTTACAATTTGAAAGATGAAATGTCTTACAGATGGAATTTTACTGGGAACCCTGGAGCATCACTCTTACTTCTGATCCCAGATTTGCAAAATGTATTTTGCTCTGTTTAATGATTAAAACAGTAATATCATATTTAGATTTAAGATGATCTAATGTTTATAGAGAGAATAGTGACTTAATTGAACTATTTTTCCCTCTCAGTTTTTTATTAAGAAGTTGCCTACAATTTTAATTATCATCAATATTTCTTTTGCACTGTGAGCTAATATAATCCACACAATGCTTTTATATTGAGGAATTTCAATGTAATGACAAATTAATTTTATTATCCCATTCTACCAGTGAAAGAACTCAGGTATACAGCATGGGAGTGATGTATCCAAAGATATACTGTAAAATAATCACACAAGTCATAAATTTGCTTACGTATAATCATAAAAATAATAGTAAAGGTCCATAAATTCCTCCTTTTCACCAGTTAGAACCAAAAAAAGCAAACCAAACTGAACAACAAAAAAACCCCAGCAACCAACAAAACACTACTGTCATTTCAAAATGCACTACCAGGTTTATTACTTTTCTATATTTTCAAGGACTGAGATCACATCAACAAACACATCTTCTCGGGGGAATAAAAAACCCCAGTCGAAGAATTGGTAATGCATACCACAGTGCTGGAGGCTATGGATGTAGCTCTTTATGACATGGAGGATTAATGGCATTATTATTTATATTCACCGTAAGAGTAACTGTACATCAATATAATAGTGGATAAGTAGCGATTGGCTTCTTCATCCTAAACATTAAGGATGTTGTTTACCATCTCTCATTTTCACAGTGTGTTACTCTGTAAAACAAATAATGTAGGCAAAAAAGACATCTTGAAATATATACATGTATTTTCAAAGCACAGCAGGGAGAAGGAAGGTCACTGAACAATGTAATTGATGGCAGTAGCAAAATGTTTTCTAACCTGCAACATTGCTAGACTCTGTTGATCACAAATGCCAAATCAGATCAAAGTATAGAAATGCTAGGTAACACCCTCTATTGTTCATATTGATTGCATCAAAGGAAATAGAATGCAAATTAAGAAAGCTTTGATGAATGGATAGGCAGCCAAAAGAAGTACAATGAAGTGTTGGATTTCTCCTTCCTAGCAGAACCATACACTGCATTACCCAGCTAATCAAAATGTGCAGTGCTTATTTCAGCAGATTGAAATCAATTGTAACATGAGATAGCCTTTTATTTTATTCATCTTGACTCTACAGAGTGATTACCTTCTGCTGTTCAGCAACTTTCAGAATAATGCACAACTCACTGGACTTAATGCTTGTGTGTTGAATCTTTGCTTTATTCAATGTATTTACCAGAGGCTGGTGGTGCAGAGATGCAGCCTCATATGCTACCTTGAAGGATATGTGGGTCACAGCTTCACCAGAAAAAACTTTGATTTCTGTGCCTGGTATAAAGTTTGCACAGCGATAGAATGTCATTCTTTGTCCTTATAGTAGAGAGCAATGGTTTTACCATTTTTGCACTTCTGCCAGCCAATTGGTGGAACACCACTGATCGTGTAGGTTCACAAAAGGGCTACAGGCTTCCCCACATTGTAAAACAAGAATTCTGTAAATGTTATGGCCCAATTACTGGCAGCTGAGGTGCACAGTGAAATGTAGTCAATTAATGTGATCACTGTAAATCATGGTTACAGCTTGCTGTGTAAATAACAGTTTATAACAATAAATAGCAATACAAGCTACTTGTTTTAGCAGTGGTATAAACTGTTGTTGATGGTCTATGTACTGAAGTGTGGAAATTTTACAGGTAAATATATATAAAAGAATTGTTTAACCACTAAGGCAATGCTTTAAGTGACATACAAATGAATGACTAGGTTCAAAGTGGTGGGTTGACAGAACATAACCAACCAAAGAAACTCTATGACAGAGGGAAAAAAAAGCCAAAATAGATACAAAAATTAATGAACTGGTATACATTTCTAAATAAATGTCTATCATGAGCCTCTTGAGTTGTACTCACAGATTTCTTTTAAATGTACTAGCCTCTTTATCCCAGTGAGATGCTATAACCAAGTAATTGCAATCTATATTTTCTTTCCCACAGCACACTTCCCCATTAAGTCAGTTGTCAAAATTCAGAGCTTCAAATTAAAATTCTGATTTGCTCTAGTGAATGGAAAGAAATTTCCCAAGACAAATATGTCCCTAGTTTTTTAAGAATAGTAGGCACAAGACCCAGGCCTCTCCATGAAATCAGTGCTGCCTCTGGTGCCCCTTGGCTGTCCTGCCTGGAAATCCTGACCCGTGAGTCACTCTGACAATTAGATACAAGAAAATATTCTTTGACCATAAGGCAGTTAAATGTCACAGCAGGTTTCCTCTGCACAGCCTGTATAAATCCCATGTTCAGAGGTGTTTCAGAGCTCAAATGGACAAACCTCTGAGTGAAGGAGAAGCCCATATTGCAACCTAAAAGAGGACCTTGATTTGACTGAGGTGTTGGAAGACACAACTTCTAACTACACTGAGAACCGGCCAAAAATTTCATGTGTCTAAATTAAATAGAAAACTCAAGATAGCCAGAATTTCCGGCATCTGGTTTTAAAAGGAACAGTTGAGTCTGCTTATAATGTCCTAAGAGGTGTACTTAGGAAGCAGCCACAGTTCTATCTTCAGTGGAATTGTACTGCTTCAAGCACTGCCATGTAGGACATGGCTCGGGATTTGAGTATAATTTCTTAGATAACTGCATCAGGTTTGTAAGTTACAAACACAGAACAGGAAATTTTAAAATTATCCTTTTCTACACCTAAGTATTTTTGTAGATCAGAACCTTAATGACTACTTTCATTCTAAAATAAACTGCAATTATTATCACCAAAACTGAAAAATGGTCTCCAGAAGGAAAATTTGCTCTGTTTGAAGTTGTAGGTGATTCTTTGTGTCTTGAACATAGATGTATGAATTAAATTCCTAAATACTGAGAAAAAGAGAACATAAAAAGTCTTAGCTGATAGCAAGCATCAAGCCCTGCTATCACAGACATCACATTTTATAATCTCCAGTTTAAAAAAAGCTAAAATTTTTCATCCTAGTACTCTCAAAAAACAGATCCAAAATCTAAGTGCTCCAACTGGTCAACAACATTAATCTAATTTTCAGCCTGGATTTATTCATATCTAGTTCAGACAAATCTACTTTTGTGCCAAAAGAGTTCTTTAGTTTAAAGAGCATTTGTTCATTCTTTGGATATTTGTAAACAAAGCCATTTTTTCTCTTGTCTTTGCTTGGCTAATCAAGCTAATCTCTTCCATCAATAAGTAGGGTCTCTTAAGCATCTTTGCAGCCCTTCTCCTGCTCTCTTTCTTTAGCTTTCTGCACTATGTCTGATCAGGATTTTGCACAGAAGGGATCTTATATAACGGCACTACCACTTCTCATTTTTTCCAATTTTTTGGTTCAATTCAGAATCACATTTTGTATTTTAGTAGTGAATGTGCTGGTCAGCTCTAACTGAGCCTGTGGATCAGACAGAACACCTGAATACAACCCATATGCAGGTGAAGCTCACTGAGCTTGGATCACAACATTCTACTATGGATCATCAAGGGCCATTTTATTCTTTTTAATATAATCCCTTATTACTTCAATTTTCAAATGTATTTGGGTTTGGAGTTTTTTTGGTTGTTTGTTTAGTTTTAATTTAATTTTATGAAGTCTTCAATCTTCTGCTTTGATAATGGCTTCCAATTTTTGTATAAGTATTTAATCAGCATAGAATTTTGTCTCAAAAGGAATTATTTAATAAGAAAGAGCTGAAAGACACTCCCCTTGGAGACACCTCCAGCTGTCCTATTTCAAAGCTTTACTGATGCCAAAAAGATTAGTTCAACCCTCCAAGTTCTGTAAGTTATCTGAATACATAATCAGTTTTGTTAAATTGCCTATGGGTTAGTTTGACATGACAGTCTAATGTTGATAATCCATACATAAGTTGCTTCAGTGGAAGTTTAGATTGGATATAACGAAAAAATTCTTCATCCAAATGTTTGACAAGTGCTGGAATAGCTTCTCGGGGAAGTGGTTGAGTCACCATCACTGGACATGTTTAAAAGACCTTTAGATGTGGCATCTGAGGACATGATTTTGTGGTGAACTTGGCAGTGCTGGGTTTTAAGAAACCTAAAAGATATTTTTCAGCCTAAATGATTCTATGATCTCTTTTTGCCGTTACCATCAATACTGTAACTATATTTTTCTTTTCCTTTTCTTTTGTGCTATTCATTTTCCTACCCTTAAGAAAATTCAAGTTGGTTTAAAGTTCAGATTGCACCCCCTTTCTTTCTGCTCCAAAGATAGATTCTTGCTGATTTTATCTTTCAAAAAATATATTCAAAATTTGTATCTCAAATTGTTTTTCTTCCTTAAATATGCAGCATTGGTCAACTGCCTTCAGTGGAGTCAGGAATTGTAATTGTTGAAAATCATAATTTAAATTCTTACAATATTGTAATGCTAGTTAGAGAATAAAGCATTTGCTAAAGAATAAAACATTTTTCTGCTCTTATATTTTTCTGGAGGATGAATTCTCTTAAGACCTCAAGTATATACTTTTCACACTAAATTCCACCAAATTCTACAAACATTATTGCATTTTAATTGAGAAAAATAGTAGTCTATTTTGAATGAGTACTACCCATTTATGAATCATGACTATAGGCACAAAACAACCATTTGTTTTAGTTAGTGTTAAATGAAAGAAGAAAAAAAAATTCTTTCTCAAGAAAATGTAAAAATGTGCCCTCTGTATTAACAATATGTTATCGTTATATAGTTTGCCTAATGTCAGAAAAAATCCAAACACATCTATCATTATTATTACATGTAGTGGTTTACAGCTTAGGTCATCTGTCATACTATGTGGTTATTATACACCAAAGGTCAGATCTATACCAGGAAAATGGAAAATTCATTTTCTGTGCATCACATTTTTTAGCACTTGACTTGTTTCAATCCAAAGTGTTTAGTGTGGACTTTTACAATGTAATTATGCGTGTTAGAGAATATGCTCTTAGAAGTTTGCTGAAGGTAATATACAAAACATAGTGAACATAAAACTCTCAAGGGTAGTTGATAAAAAAGTTGGTCTCTTCCTGCTTACATGAGGTGAGGGTATTGCCCTGTAATGTTGAAAGGGAAGAGGAGCTATGTCAAAAAGGCTAGAAATAGACAATCAGCTGTAAAAATATGCAGGCAGCAGATAGTGGCTTCCAAGTACTTGCAAGCTAAGAAGAGTTCACTTCTGCTTTATGACAAGGACATTTAAGTATAGAAATACCAGTAAAGTGATTGTGCTGCAAATCAAGATACCTGTGTACTTTGGCAGATTAGTCAGCTGTTTGTGCAGTTGCTTGTTGCCTATGGGACTCCAGAGGATTAATTACACTGTGGCAGCAGTGCTCTTCTTCATTTAGGTTTGTCTGTACAAGTAATTGAGTGAGCAGCAGTGACGAGTGGTGCTGCTGAGACCTTAATACAGACAGACAGCGAGGGACAGGCATGCCCTGTCAACACAGCCTACAGACCACAGTGCCATCCCAGAAAGGGGAGCTGGGGGCAAAATCACACATTTTCCCTGAGTTCAAGGTTCAATTCTGTTGCTCCAAGATAAGTTTCTCTGGTTAATTGAAAGCAACTTATGTAAATAGAGTAATAAGGAATCCTAGATGGTGTCAGAATCGTTATTGTTTTAATCCAAAGTAGAGCACATTAGGCCAGATCATCCCATGATGCAGATTTGCACAGTGCAATTGCATCAACAACTGTATGAGCTTCCACCAAATGAGAATCAAAGGAGCTGAGTTTAGGAGCTATGAGTCTTTGATTCAAGCCCGGAGTATTTTAAATTTTACGTAACTCTTAAATGAATAGTCTTTATGAGGATGTTGGTAAGCTTCTCTGCACAGATTCAGGACAAATGATCCCTTTATTAAAAACTGTAAATTTTTAAAAAGTAGAAACAATAACTCTTATAATTGTTTAGGATCATTAGAAATATTTATTTATATTACGTAAATGTTTCAGTCAACAGCGTCCAATCTGGTGCTGGGATACATGTTAGGAACATAGGATTGACTGAACTTTCTAGTGAATTTAATCATGTCCATAGTATAGAATTACATCCTTTGCTTCACCTCTATGCACTTTGGATTCTTCCTGTCCCTCTCACCCTAAAAAAAAATTAGCTGTTTCTAAAGACCTTCCTTAATTGTAGGTCCTCTATATATATACCTAATCTAGATACAATATATGTTTTCTGCCCTTTTGCAATAATTTTAAAGTATATTATTAGTACAGTTAAACTAAAACACTGTATTTAAATAATAATGAACATTTTTTAGCTATCTCAGTTTGCTTTTGCTTAGTTGCAGTATAACTTAGGGCTGAAGACCACATACTTTTGAAAGTCTCCATTTTGATAGGGAAGTATCACAAAAGAGCCACAAAAAAAGTTTTAAAAAATAGTGAAAATCTTGCAGATCCTGAAAATGACTGGAAGATAGCAACTTTGTGGAGGACTAAGGAGCACAGACATGTAGCAGAAAGCGGAAAACTGCTGGATGTTTTGTTGGATGAAATAGCAGTAAGTCAAGGAGACAGAGGCTACAGCATTTATTGCATCAGCTGGCAGAATGACCCAGCAAGTACTAGGCCCATATTATTTTATTTGAAAGGTGATTACAAACAAAGAACCAAACCAGAATTCTGTTCTTGACTTTTCAGAGGCCAATAATACCTATTACAGAAGACATCACTACATTTTCCTACCCATATTGTTAGGTAATTCTAAAGTAATTCTGTACCACAAAATCTGGACTTGGGCATGCCATAAGGCTGCCTATGCTGACAAGCATTTTGTTACAAGTATCCAATTTATGTAGTATTTTATTTTTTAATTCTGAGTTTCTTTACATTTTTTTGTTTATTTTGTGGATTTTTTTCATCTTTGCACCAATGTTTTATCACTTCTGGAGTTATATGCACTAGAAGAAGTAGATGAAGAATTTTCACATGACATCTGCAGCAAAGAAATGAAAAGCATCACACTGCAACAAATTTAATCTATTTTATAGGCTGGGTATAAAGAGGTATTATAACAGGAAAGAGATGGTATCTAATGTACTGTGAAAAGTAATGTTGGAAGAACAGTTAAAAACTATTCAGATCCCCTTTCTCTACACCAAATGGGGCTTTTACTCTTTCAAAGGCATATGCTTTTTCGGCTACTCCTTTGAATGCCTTTGCATAAATGAAAGTAAGTATAAAGAAACCTTATATGTGATGAAAACTATTTTTGCTCGAAAATATATTCAAAATTAGCAGACTATTATAAGTTTGTGAGGTACGCATTTATAAAGAATATGGTATTCTAATTCTAGTGCTCTAACAGATATAACCAACTTACCATTTCACTTGGAAACAAAAAAATTTTTATTTAATCTCCCATTTTTTACAGCTACTAAAAATTAAATTCTGAAAATGGCTTCAGCAACTTCGCAAGCTGTACCAACTTAAATATTGATCCTTCTAGAAATATTTTAGGTGTCTAATTCTCTCACTTGAAAGAATTAGTGGCAGCTGCAATTTTCATAAACTGATGAGAATATTACAGCAAAGACATCTAAATTAAGTATATAGTGCATTTCAGCTAGTTTTGTAGGTCTTGGCTTATAACATATGGCATCAAGCATAGGGGCTCATGGCAGGGAAACATGATAATAATTAGATGACTAGAAAAAATAACTGGGTTCAGTAAGATAACAAAGACAAGGATTTCTGGCAGAAGATCTGAAGGGAGGTGTTTAATGTTGTTATCCCCTCTTCTTTCCTTTAGAAGTGCAAGGCTTTGATCAGTTTTTCATAGGTGTGAGGTTAAATTAATTTGCATATTATGAGATTTCACACCATTGTATTTTTTTTTCTGTCTGCAACTACTTATATGTGGTATCTTCCAGTTTTGCTCTCTCATATATTAAACAAACACACACGTACACATACAAGAACACATATTTTCATAATATTTTCTCTGTGATCATTAATAAAGATGAGCATTTGGTTTTTCCCACACTCCCTTGGGAAGTGGCTGATGGGAACACTCTCCCGAGTCTGGAAGTTGGCCTATTCATGACCCTGAAGAATCTGTACTATAGTACTCCAAGAATAAATATTTCAAAAATCTATAAAGTAATGTTAACAGAAGTTGACTCCAGAGTACCTTTTAGCAGAGCTCAGAGTCCTGAAGTGATTTGAAACTATTTCTCTCATACCAAGTATTTCACTGTCTCATGTATGGTATCAAACAGAATTAATTGCTTCATTACGTAGATAGCACTTTATTTTTCATGGATATTAGTGGCTTAACCCTACCTAATTTATTCAGTCTAAAATAATTCTTAATCTACATTGGGGGTTTAGAATTTTTTAAGGAAAACAAAATCTTTCTCAATGAGCTCAGTGAAGAAACTAAATTACCTGGCTTGTGCTAGAGATAGCACAACTGTGCTATCAGTTGTGTTGTGAGAAACATGAAAGTGGATAATATCATGTATGCCATGTAGCTAAATCCAAGAGGTTATGATTTCGACTAACCTCAGCTGTTTTACCAAATGCATCCACTTAGCATTAAAATAGATAAATAAAATCTCTTAAGTTGGTACTGTGAGACAGGGTAGCAATGAATCATACTCATCCATGTTTTTTTCCTTATGATATTTTACATGTCTGGGTATGTTCCTACACTGGCTAAAGTCCTACAATGTACTGTACTTCATCTTTATTATTGGAAAATAATCTGAAAACACTGAGTGCTGTGACCCCTGAGAACAGGAGAATATCAACAGCCAGTGAAGAACAATCTGCATGCTTGCAATACAAAGGAGGATATATTGATTGTGGGGAGTTCACCCAAAATAATTGTGCCAGCCAATTGTTTGTTGAGTTTGAAAAACATTTGTGTTATGAAAAACAGACTTCTCTAATCAGTAGAGTAGAGTAAAATAAAATGCTCACATGTGGAAGAAAGTGGTATTCAAGCAAAAGTAACTGTGAAGTAACTGTGAAGGCAGCTGTATATTTGTTTAAAACAACCTTGCTTTATTAAAACAGATAAAATAGGAGGCAGAAAGAAAATTCATTAATAAACAGGGAATCTAGTAGTAAGTATAAAAAGGTGCATATATCATAAGTTTATGTATAATACACAGCAAGATGAAAAAACACCTGAATCAGAATATCTAACTGATGATTGTTTTGACATCTCTTGAAATGAAGTTTTGATGATGACTAAAAGCAGTGAAGAGAAAAAGCTGAAAGACACAGAAATTATTTCCTATTAAGAAAGAAGACAGCTTTTTTTACAAAAATCTACCAGAAACACAGCCAAAAGAGGCACTAAAGGCATTTTCTGCTTTGGAGCAAATGGTGGACGATAGAGATCAGTTATAAGAAAACAAGCCAGTGGTTACAACCTGAATTCCATGTTTCCATAAAACAAGAACTGGAGGAAAACTAACATTGTAAGCAGGCTCTGGAAGCCTTATGCAATGAAAAGTGAATGCAATAAAGAGTGATGTCATACACAGTCATCATAGTCACTGTCAACTTTTGGTTCATATTAGTATGATTTACTAATTTAATTTACTTTGGTACATATTTATTATGATTTACTACTATGATCACATTGATTACCACTCCCACCTTTGTTGGAAGAGGTGTCTCTGCCCCCCAAAAACCTACAAATTGTATAAAAATAAATTGAGCTATAAAATCAAAAAATTGTTTCAACTGTCAGCTCAAAAGCTTTTACAAAAGAGAATTTGTTTAATCTCAGATTAATTTATTCATGCTCTATTGCTCTTGAAAACAAAACCAAAACCACCTGCAGCTAAGATACACAAGCAGCCAAACAAAAAAAAATAGATATAGTTAATTTGTTCTTGGTTAGCAATTTAGCTGAATTTCACATATCAAGTTTTGTATTCAGTGTCTGTAGCAGTACAATGCCAGTATATCAATCTATGTAATAATACCAGACCCCAGAACAGGCTTGGATTTTGTGTGTCCTCTAAAGAGAAAATAAGGGAATTTGATTTTCAAGCAGCGCAGTAGCAGGCCATCAACAGAAAATTAAGTTTCTCAAAAGTTATTCCTTTTAAAATGCTATCCCTAAGTGTGGGAAATTTCCCATTTCCATAATTGAATTTTCATATGATGCCATTATGGATAGTTGTGCAAATGAAAACTTAATCCAGTTTAACATTCTATGACATAAAGTATTCATTCATTTAAAACAAGACAGAAACACTCTAGTATCAAATGTTAAATTGCAACCAAAGCCAAAGGCAGAAAAGGATAAAATATAAATGCAATATTTTAAAAAATAATTATTTTAGCAACATAAATTTTATGCAATCAGCAGAAAAACTAGTTTAACTAAGCATTCTTTGTCTTAGAATTTGATCTGAATTATCTTGATGAGAAATTCAATTATATGTTGAAACATCAGAAAAATCAGGATTTGCACTTCTTGAAATACATCTGGAAAACAAAAATACATACCAGCCTTCTATCAGCAAATGAAGTGCCTTAGAAGACAGCATGGAATACTAACTGAAATTTATAGAAATTAAACAAATTTGCATTTTGCAAAATACATTATAATTCTACTCACTCAAACCAATATGGATGTCACTGTAAATCTTTAAAATAAAAATATAACATTAACAGCAATGGGTAACTACCATAAATTCCAAAGTACTGTAATGTTTGCCTTAATAAAACCATTAATAATGACAGCAAACAAATGTGTATCACTCCAGCACATAAAAGATGGATCACATGATCTTACCCTTTATGGCCTTTATGCCTTGACTAATCTTTCTATTCTATAGTACAACATGACTAATCCAATATTGTTCCTTCCCATCAACGTATATCTTCCTTTATGTTTCTGCAGGCATCCTTTTTGTAGGAGATGTAGATGAAAAGAATGCACTATACCTGTGAACAAATATGGAAAAAAGCACTCCTTATTAGGAAAAAGAGGCTGGAACAAAAGTGGAAGCAGACATCATATTTACATACATCAAAACTGACAAAAGCATGAGGACAGAGGAGAGTATCTGAATGTACAGAATGAATGTGAAGAATGGGATAGAGCCATAGAATAATAGAATCATTTATACTGGAAAACACTTTTAAGATCATCAAGATAGTTTACCCAGTATGCCAAGCCCACCACTAAATCATGTCCCTAAGCGGCACATCTATTTTTTCTTTAAATACCTCCAGGGATGGTGACTCAGCCAGTCCTTTGGAAAGCCTATCCAGACCCCTCTGCAGAGCTTTCCTACCCTCTAGCAGAGGAACACTCCCGCTCAAATTGGTGTCAAGTGTGAACTGACTGAGGGTGCACTCAATACCCTCATCCACATCCTTGATAAAGATATTAAACAGAACTGTACCCAATACAGAGCCCTGGGGGACACCGCTTGTTACACTGCTAGCTGTGAACAGAAGAGATAGTTTGAAAATATATGACTGTGACTAAATAAATATATTCAAGGAGATTTAAAAGAAAGGAAAATAAAAATGGCAAAAATAGCCTCATATTCCAAACATTGGTAGGGACAAAATCAGAAAATATTTTGTAATTATTTTTTAATATTTTGCAAATTCAAGATGTTGCCAGAAAATATCATGGTGAAACTATTGTAAATAGCCTGTCTAGTTACACTTGCAGTAGTGTTATTCCTAAACTGAATTTTTCCAAAATCTCTTCTGGAATCAGATTCAAGTCACACCATATCTGTAACATATTATCATTGAAAAATAAGATCCTACTTTAGAAATCAGACCAACAACATAATCTTCGAAGGTCAAAAAAGTCTTGTTCTGTTTGATTTGGTTTTAAACCCAAATGAGTTAACTGTTTTTGAAACTAAACCATAGCAAATCCAAAATTATCATAGTAGTGAAGGAAGTGCAATGATTAGCTCCCTGCCCAGAAGACTGGAAATATTAATGGTCTGTATTAGAGAAAAAAAGTCTTTCTCTAACTCACAGCCACACATGACCACACATATAACTTTCATGGGGTTTTTTTGAACAGAGCACATTAACAGGGTTTTGTAATAAGTGTATAATGATCATTTGTTAAATGAGAAAAAGCATAATTTCAGGTAAAGAATCATATTCAAGGGACAAGCTAGTGTGTCAGTGATTATTTTTTCTTCAGAAATGAGCATTTTTTGTCACTTAATATGATGGACAATAGATATGTCTACATATCAAACGACAAAATGCAAAAATATGTTCTGAGTGCCTATTTTAAAATGCATAAAAGGTTTATACTTGGCAAGATGAAATGTCTACTGCTATTTAAAGCACCTAGAACCAACATGCCTTTTTTCCTCATTCAACAATGATAAACCTGGATGTTTCCAAATACAAACTTAACTTTCCTTCTTCACATAAAAAATGCGTATCATTTAATTAAACGTATTTGAGTCTGCTAATCATTTTTATACATTTCCTCATACTAATAATTCATAAGAACTTACTTTAACCTTTAGATACTTTAACCTTTTAGGCACTTAAATACTCCTTTGTCAAGTTCTGGGCCCCCACATCACGAAAAGCTTTGAGGTTCTGGAGTGTGTCCAGAGAAGGGAAAGAGAGCTTTGGAAATGTTGAAGAGTTTAGAGATCATAGAAGCAGTGGCTGAGGGAGCTGGGGGTGTTTATACTGGAGGAGTCTTGGGAGAGATCTTATTGCTCTCTACAACTGCCTGAAAGGAGATTGTAGCAAAGTGGAGGATAGACTCTGCTCCCAGTCGTGTATCACAGAATCATAGAATCACAGAATATTCTGAGTTGTAAGGGACCCACAAAGACCATCATAGTGAAAGAAAAAGAGGAAATGGCCTCAAGCTGTACCAGGGGAAGTTCAGGTTGGATATTATGAAGAATTTCTTCATTAAAAGAGTTTTTAAGCATTGGAAAGGGCTGCCAAGGGAAGTGGTAGAGTCATCATTGCTGAAAATGTTTGAGAAATGCCTGGACATGGCATTTAGTGCTATGATTTAGTTGACAGGATGATGTTCAGTCAAAAGCTGGACTTGATGTTCCTGAAGTTCTATTCCAACCTCAGCGATTCTATGATTTTATACATGTAAATTTTCTTGGATTTAGAAAAGAAAGGAAAGCAACAAACTTTACACTGTCTTCATGACAGAAAATTTTGTTTATTCTAATTCTGCTAAGGACAATCCTGTATGTATAACCTTTACTTAGGTATTAGTTTCATAGAAACACAGAATAGTTTCAAGGGACCTCTGGAGACTGTCTAGCCCAACAGACCTGCTCAAAGCTGGATCAGCTAGAAGAGGCTATTTGGAGTTGTGTACAGCTGGATTTTAGCTGTCTCCAGGGAGGGAGCCTCCCTAGCACCCCTGGGAAACCTGTACCAGTCTTCAATCACCCTCAGAGAAAAAAATGGAGAAAGGTTTCACATTCAGACAGAACTTTTTGTGTTTCAATTTGTGCTCTGTTTTTCTAGTCTCTAATTGACTAGGCACCACTGGCAAGACTCTATTAGTGAAAATAACAATAATTTTCTCAGTGGGAACACAAAGATATAAAGTACACTTCTTTGACAGAATTAGAATGATAAAGGTAACCTTTACGGGGAGTGAGAATAACACAACACTGATAGATGGAATTAGCCCGAGAACAGTGCTGAGCTTACCTAGTCTTCTTCACAGTATATAAAATAGATTCTTCTTTTAGATTCCAGTCCTTGTAAGGCCACAGATGCAGCCTTGTCTCAAATTCTGGGCACAATATTTCAAATCACTATCAGTTGAAACAAAGCATGAGTAGAAAAGGAACAGTGAGAGGTCTATTGGCAGGCCATCTCAGGAACAACTGAATGATCTAGGTTTACTTAGCCTGAGGTAGAGAAGACTGCAAGCAAAAGAGACAACTATAAGATGATATTCATGATATACACAATACAAAAATGCATATTTTTTTCTAAAGAGATTTGTTTTTCATGGCTGTGTGAGACAGAAGTAGAATAACACTTTCACATTGCAGCAAGGAAGATTCAGATTCTATATTAAAAAAAAAAAACAAAAAAAGAATATTTTGAAAAGGCAATGGAGCACTGTATTAGATTGCTCTGGAAAGCATCAATCTCCAAAACTGGAAATGTGGAAATGTATATTAGGAATGACATAAATATGGATCCCTGGTGAACACAGTCTAAATGGCCTCTCAAAATTCACATAGTATTATAAGCCCACAATATTAAAATTGAATAAACAGTCACTTATTAATTATACATGCACTTAAATAAAGCTAATCCGTACTGATTTAAAAATAAATTAAGAAACATCAATTTATCTCTTGACAAAAATGAAATGAAACACTGTTTAACCAGAAGAAGGACTAAAATTATTATGGATCCTTAAGAATAAAATCTAAACCTGGATAAAATTCAGGAACTATAACTTACGTGATGTTTTTTCTTAAGACCTAAACTATAAATAAATTACTCCCTGAGGAATAGAATAATAACTGGAATCAGTTCTTTGTTGCTGAATTAAGGCAACACTGCTGTGTTGTTGATGCTGACTGAGTATTTTAAGCTTCCTTAATCTATTTCTTCCTAGATCTATGATTTATGACATCTAAGGACTGACCTTTAAATTTCCACCCTAACAAGCAGGTTTATTTGCACTCCTTGGTAATAAAAAATAAAGGCCTCCAGGCCAGTAAGTATTAACTTATTTAAGCATACTACATTGTCTCACAGACAGCCTCCTAGAAGTTGTGACAAGAAACACTATTTGTGGTCTAACTAGTTTCTAGTTTTCTAAAACAAATCTAATTTATACAGTTTAATGTACCCTATTTTGTGACTTAATAACTATTCTAAAGGCAGCAGAAAACTAGCTTTTTGAATTAAACTGGCTTCTGAAATGCAATGTAGTAAAGAAGAGCACAGAATTCTTTTTCTTCAAGATGACTGAAATAGGCATATCTATTATTCTTAGTTTGTCGAACACCACATATATCAATTGCCTTTCTAGAAACAAACTACAAATTTCAAATTTCTCTTATTATCTCATAAGAAATATGACATTGAAATTAATGGAAGCACTTATTTAGGTAATTTTTTTTATTATAGAAAGGCTGGAGTCTGGGATATGGGGACTTGAAATCTGTGTGTCTGCAAATACAAATGTCCACATGTATGTGGACTTCAACCAGAGGAAAGACAACATTTTAATTTCTCTTAAGAGACACCAAATTGTGTTAATCTCACATCAGAATGTCAAGACAGTCATTTGATCAGATGCATTTATCTAAATTGTTATAAAAGTCTATACTGTTTTATGCCAGTTACAGGGGTAGAGACGCCTCCTAGAGAAATCTAAGTTTTGTCATTATGTTGCTCCCAAATCTTCAGTTCTGCTTTTAAATTAAAAAGGAAAGAACCTGGGCCACTGAGATATAATTCAAAGCAATGGACAATGCAAATTCATATGAAGGGATGAAATCTCCAAGAACACCACAGGGATAACTTACCTGCCGTTATGATGATTCATAGCCTTTAAAAATGCAGATTCAGAATACCAAAATTAAAGACACCATTTTAGCTGAAACAAGAGGGCTTGAGCTAGTAGCTGCATCAGACTCCCATCTGTGTCACCAAAACACAAAAAGGACCATAAAGTCCCTACTGTTATATGATTTTACAGGCAGTGGCCGACTTCCCCTTCTTTAGCATGCTGGTGGGGAGGTAGCCAGTGGGCAATGAGACCTGACAGGTGGGGAGAGGAGCCCTCCTGTCTCTCTGTGCATACCCACATTATGGGGAGGTTGAATTACACTTCTAAATCCAGATTCACCACTTCAGCCCAGAAAAAGCCAAAGCTGCATCACTAGCTAGGTTCATAGTAAATTTGACTGACAGTCTTATCCTTACAATCAGTTTGGCATCAATATCAACTATCTTTCTGAAATTCATCAATTTTATTCAAAAGAAAAGTACACGTAAGAAATACAAAAGATGCAAGATGTTAAATCCACTAAGGCATATTGCATTAAATAGGTATGAGTGCTAGTATTACAGACAATAAAAAAAAAAACCACTCAACACAACTGTTCAAGTGCTTGAAATGTTAACAATGGATTTACTAATATAGTTTGATATCAATTACTAATATAATTACCAATGTTATTTACTAGTATATTGCTAATTCCACTCAGCATATTTTGTGATTTTACAATCCGGTAAAACACTAACATAGTTTAGCGCAAATGAAACAACACACTTTTCATTAGTTTCATAAAGGGCTAATGCATTTTGGCAAAGTGAAATCAAAATTATAATTATAATAGGAACAAAAGGAAATGAAGGAACGAGGGGTAATTTTCCCAGATGATGACTTACCTGCAGAACTTTGTGCAAAATGCAATGATTTGAACAGACTTTCATTATTCTGATCCAAATCTAGCATTGAATTTTTATAAAATGTGTTAAATGAGGTTATCAAACACATCAGAAGATAAGTGTGCCCATTCCTTCACGCATTTAACATGCCAGATTTAGACAATTTGCAAAAATATGTGCTGAAAAATTAGTTAGCATTTGTTTTAAATGAATCATTGGGTTATGGAAATGGGAGAAAAGATAACCTGTACTTTCCACATTTGACCAAAGACTAACTGCAGTAGGAAAAACCTTTTCAGATATTTAGGTCTTTAAAACACTAAATGACAGAAATAGATGACTGTGACTTGTAAACATGTGTATCCTAGATGTGACAGTGACATACAAACACAGACCTAAAAGGAATTGGCAAAATAAAATTACTTTATTTTCAGACAAGCATATAACACATGTTTATTCCAGCAGGACTTTTGAAAATGAAGTTGCTGATCTCATCACTCAAAAAGTGTATTTCCGAAAGCTTTTTTTAAAAAATAGAGTTTAAGAATAAGAGGTTCGTCTAATGACTAATTAATGACAGAAGCATTCATCTGACTCATTGGTTAGTCACAGTACTCTAAGCAGTAAAAGTAGTGTCTCATTAGTCTTTTAAACGTTTATTCCTTATTCTATTTGAAATTGATAGTTAATTTTTCTCCTAGTGTACAGCAGGCACTTATTACACCGGGAAAACTTGGAGAATAAAAAGTTTATAAAATGCCTGTCAATCTTTCCCACATGTTAAGAATGAATCATTATAATGGACCATGAGCGGAAGGGTGACTCTGAATGGAAGCCTGTAATTAACTTTGCTTCATGTTTTATTGATAGCATTTGCTGTTTTCTGAGGTCTGATCATGCATCTTGAGCAATGTGCAAAGCTATAGATCATGCTGTGCTTAGATACCCTGGAATTGGGTGATATATGCAGAACTAAATAGATTAGATGGAAAATGTACCACATCCCTTGTGATCTGTATACACATTTCAATTCTCCCTTTTCTGCCACCTGTTTGATGTTGTTTCTGTCTCAAAGCACACTTGGCATTTAATATGAAACATGGAAGTCAAAGTTCTTTTTTACTGTCTTGGGCCAATATTTACTGATATTAGTCATGGGCATGCTGAGATGAAATAAGAAAATAATATTCTCACTTACAAGCAAACAAATCTGTACTTTGAAATGCTATAGACCTGACACTTCAGAGCAAATTTGGAGTTGCAATTTGTAGTTACAAATTTGAGGAGAGATGAATGGGTGTGGATGAGCCTTCTGTTATTCTGGAAGCAAGTCACCCACAAATTGAGAAAAATATGTTGCTTTTTTTTTTTAATATGGGTAATTTGGCAAAGCTAGAAACAAATTTACAAAATCCTAAAAGACTCTGGATTATTTAGGAGCAGATGGTGTGAAAGGCATTTGAAATCCCTCCTGTAAGCTGTGTTCTGCTTCATATACACAATACGAGCAGAAGCTCACAAACTAGGATCTTTCTCCAGATGGTTTTGACCCCAGCCTTCACATCTGGTATCACATTCCTGATCCTATGGTACACTCCTATGATACATCCACTTCATATTTCTAAACTTCAATAGCTTTCTTAATGGTAAAGCCTCAGTTAGAGGAGGTCCCTCTAGTGTGATAAACAAAGTAAATATTAATGGAGAAAAAAACAATCACAGTACAACAGCATAATTAAGGTCTGCATTATAGACATGAAAGAAAGAACTTAGAAATCCAAAAGCACAAGTATTTCTGAATTTCTCAACTACTGAGTGGTCAATTTAGTATACCGTGGTATTCCTACAGAACTATTTTATGCCTTTGCTCTTATTCAAATTGAGCCTTGGCTAATGATAGAGGAAGAGGAAGCAAATTGACAGACAGCACTTGTGACACAGTCAAATCTAAAATTCTGACTATATGGAAAATCCTCTTAATTAAAACCAAACTGATAAAACAAGCAATGGATAATGGGAAGACCTGGGAAGATTTCTTTCAGAAACACTGGTTATATTTTGATTTCATTGACAAACCTGTGTGCTGAAACACAATTTTGTCTATTGGCAGCCATGGACAATTATAAAAGCATGACTCATGATTTAAAAACTCATAGACTTGTTTAACAATCACAAAGTTTACAGAAAATTTTACATTCACCTATCTTATTTTAGCTTTTCAGTTTTAATAGCTCATTTAATTAGCATTTCCAAGCATTCTTCTGTCAGTATGACAAGCAGATTCTCATGCAACCTCTTGATTCTGTGAGTGAAGGGTTTGTGACAATGCACTAATAAATATGAGCCTTGAAATGAAATCCCAAGATAGAAAGCATTGCTGCAGTCTTATACTGGTTTGAAATCATTTTTCTTGATTTACTACAATCATTAGGGAATTTTTGCTCTACTCTTTTCAATAAACAGTTCCCTAGTTTGACAATCTATGCTGTTTGCAGTGATTTTTAATAGCTATCTATCAATAGCTCATCTTTTCAAACAATTTAAAAGTCATACAGCCATAGATGTCATTCAACTTGTATTACTATCATCTACTGTGAGTTATAAAGCACTGAACATTTCCTAGGAGACTAAACACTGTACACAGTGAAGGCCTGATCTGAATAAATTACCAACTTCATGCTATGAGTTATTAAGTCATAGTAAGAGTTAGCAAGAGACTGGAGGATATAGCCCAGGTTTGCAAAACAAGAACGTCTGAATGCAAAAAATTCTCCATGTATCATAACTTCGACCCATATTTTTTAAATTATTAAAAAAAAAACCAAAATAATTTACCAAAAACTAAATCTATCAAACAAAACAAAAAACAAAAACAAAAACAAAAAACCCCACCCTCTTTAGTATATACATATTTATTAGTTTACAAATATTATTTTTATTTAAGGACACTCACAACTACTCATGATTAAGCACCTTCATCACCCAGGCAATGCTAAACCAGATGTGAGCACATACCTAACTCTCATAAGCTTATGCAGACCTTTCTCCAAAACCCCTGCAGAGGTTTGGCATAATGTTGATAAAATAAGTAGTTTTCCTGTAAGGTTCTATTCTTGTTATCTTTCTCACATGAACAGAAAATGGTGATTTTTTTTTTAGCCAAATGTTGAGAGAACAGAGATGTGACTCACTGTGGTCTGTAAATGGAACTCAGAATAATGCTAGTACATTAGTTTTGACTAAAAATTCAGTTAGATGCTTTTTTAAAATTTTCTAAGCTGCAAACAAAAACAAAAGGAAAAGAGTTATCTGAACTGGTTTCCGTGACTTAAAAACATAGAACAAAATTATCTCCCATTTGGCCAATGAGATTTTTTTTGTTTAAAGAAATATTTCAAATAAATCCAACTTCTGAAGTGTTCCAAAATCAGCTATTATTTTATAAATATTTGAATATATATGTATATATGTGTGTGTATGTGTGTGTGTGTGTACCCACAGATCTTTTGAGTTACTTCATTTTAAAACCTGAGTGTATGAGAGAAAACAATTTCTTGTATTAATTTCTCGTGTGCATTCCTTAAAATGCAAATAACCTTTCAAAATACACTTATTTCCACAACATTTTTCAAACTTCTGAGAATCTTTCAGGAATGCTTTAAAAGCAGCCAGTGTTTGCAGCTTTTTCTATCCCTTCTCCAACCCATAGCCTCTTTCTCTTCCACACAGATGAAATGAGGGAGATGCTAAAAGCCATTTCAGTGCCTCTTAGTTGATGCATTTGCCAATTAGTGAACAAAACATCCTCTGAGAGCAATATTTAATTACTGCAGATATTTAGATGATATCATGAGATCCCAGCAAAGCCTCAAATATTTTTAAAATTACCTAAGTAACATTTTTCTTAATTATTAGCTGACTCCTTCTGAAAAGCATCATCTCTAAATTAAAGAAATGCAGTAGATAAAATATTATTTTTTTTGCTGCCGTAGGCAAAAAGATTTTCCTCCATGAGGCTGTGTCAAATAAAAACCGTAGTAGGCCACTAATAGCTATGACCTATGGCAGCCTTGTTGTACTGTGTAACTGAACTATTTCCTTTTCTAAATCTCCAGGCATGCCACTGAGAATCCTAGGTCAGCATATATGGTAAACAAATCACCAATCACCCAGCAGCTACTTCACTATCTGCTCCAGAATGAAAGATTTCTTCCCTAGCTTGAACTTTTGGACCTTGGCTTTGACCTTATCTGAACCTTCATTGTGCTAACAAATGATTTTGATGGTAAAACTGTGAATCTACATACAGGCATGGTGAGGGAACACATCAATAAATAATTACTAAAGTAAGTCAGGTTGCTTGACCCAAGCATGAAAGCCCTCTAAATTTATTTCCTTCTCCCCCATCTATACTGCCACTGCAGCTTTAATTTCTCCTTCTCTTCCATGAATCCGTTTATACTGATCGCATCAGTGCTCTTGGCAATTTATTTAATATTTCTAGTTCTCTTTGCATGAAATAGCTCTGCTGGAATTCCTGTTTACTTCTAATTTCATTTTGTCTGCACTGTTTTTTTCAAACAGCAGGTTACAGTTGATTAAAATAAATCTGAACATAGATGCATTTAGTATAGGAAGTGTTTGTCAATTGATACTTTTTTTTTCTTTAGCAATGCTTTGTAACTCTATGTTATTAATGAAATTGCACAAATAATTACCCTAAATCTCATATTGAGGTAATTACAAAAATAAAATGAACATCTGTTATTACCAATGCATAAATGCCAAGTCATAATGTGCAGGTTAGGGGTTAACACAAGCAAATTGGACATGGTACATAAACACAAGATAAATTATTGTATGGTAGTCTAATTAGGTTCCAAGCATTATGTTAATTATAATTTATATCAATTCAATAATTAAAGAAAACAAGCTCTTTCTTTGGTTTCCTATTCAAAATTTTCCGTGTGCTAAATTATTCTGTGTCAGCTAGGGTGGCACTAGACCATAAATCTGGCAGCAGCAGCAGCAGACAATATTTTTAATATCTAAGAGAAAGTTTAGTCCATTTGTAACATTTTAAAGACAAGTTTTGTGAATTAAATGGGGTCAAGAGTAAACAATATGGAGTTAAACAGGGCATAGAAAATCTATTTGTTGTCTGTCCAAAGAATTAAATGAAATATTTATTACCTGAAAGATACTGACTTAAAGTGTTACTTTGCAAAATTAAATTAGAATGGGATACATTTTCTAAGGACAGTCCTATAAAAAAAAATCAGAAAATCCTATCATATAAATACATGGCTGAATATAACTTTATGCGATTTTTTATGCATTTCCTTTCATAAAAATACATTTTTTCTGTATCTCCTTTATACACAGAGAGAGTTTTTTAAGAACAGTTTCGATTCTGACATAAATATAGACGTAATCTGAATGTGCTGATAGTGAATATGAAGATCTTTTACCAGGACATCACCTCAGTAGTCTTCTCTACCCTCACAGTTAGAAGATTAATCCTAGTATGTAATCTATGTCGATTCTGCAATTAAGTCAATTATCCTTGCTTCCTAACATCACAGAGTTTATAAAAGTGCAGGAATATCACCTATGCCTTTTATAGCTATAATTAAAAAGGTGAGCCAAAATGAAATCAACATCATGGACCTAACAGATATATACTGTCCAATCACTTAAATATATAGAGCAACCTCTTCCAAATGTATATTTATGGTGATTTCACCTCTATCTGCAATTCCTAACAAGACCTTGTCCATTCAATTTCTAGAGTGAGTTTTTTGTTTGTTCCTTTGCTTCCACAATTTTCCATTACATCATGAGACCCCATTCAACCTGGCCTTGAACACTTCCAGGGATGGGCTATTAGTAACAATCTACTATACATCTACTATTGTATTTCAGTCCTGTATCTGAGATATCCTCCTGCATCTCAAATGGTACAAGTTGCCTACAGAATTAAGAGCAAAGCATAACTTCCTTTCTTTTGCTGAATTATCTAATTCTTTCAAAATTTTGGAAAGACTTGACCCTATGTTCAAGATTCAATAGCTTAAAAAACCTTAGTACTTCTATTTGTAGCTGTCCTAACCCCAGTTTCAGTTCCCAAGCAGAGTGCAAGCTGGCTTCCAGGAAATTAAGTTTCTTTATCAATAACTTTGCATCACAATTCAGGATTGCACTTCAAGAAAAGCAGTTGAGAGAAGTGACATTCAGATTCTTCATTTAAGGACATATGTTTTCACTTTGCTCATCTGAGTGCAATTTTAGTATAGGTACTCTTATGACAAGATAACCTGTATTACTTTTTATCTCCATTATATCATTACTATTTTCTTCTTGTTCCTTAGTACCAAAACTGAGGACAAATGTCAGCAATCTTTTACATGATATTTTGAAAAACATTCACCACTTTTTCATGATGTGAAGATTATTGATATTGTCTAGTTTTATATCAAACCCTTATCCAATCAAGAAATCTAGAATACATATAAACATCTTCTCTTAAACATCTCAGATTTCAGTTTGTACAAAAAGACTGTATGCTGGTGAATAAAAGTGTGTTGTCACTGTGAATACAGAAGCCATTCCAAAAATCAAACCAAGTGGAACAGGAGAAACCTTATTGCTAAGGGTAAACAAAAGAAAAGGATTATCAGACTATGGTACATGGCTTGAGATGTCATTCTTGAGATGCCTCAGAACAAGTAATATTAAAGGAAGTAATATTTCAGTTCCTGTTATAGAAAATAAAAGATGATTCAGCACTTGTTATGTTTATTTTCTGAATTGACCATTCTGTATTTAATTTTAACACCTTGATATATAGCTATTCATTTTTCATATTATTTATATCAGCACTGCTTTCTTAATACAAAAGGCAAAGGATTAAACCAGTGATAAGCCCCTAGTTAAATACAGAAATCCAGGGGAAATGAGGCTGGGGCTTTTACCCACATTTTCACTAGTATTAGTGCCAATAAGGATCGTCTTATATCTCTTAACAGTGCTTATACTCTAGATGCCAGCTGAAAAATGCCTTCTTAAGCTATTTGTTCCCTGCATAAAGCTATTTGTTCCCTTTATAAGTACCTTCCATTCAGCTGTCCTTTGCTGGCCTCTGAAGTCTGTACTGGCTATGTAAGAAATTCAAGTACCTATTTTAGGGTCTCTAGCTTACTTAGACTTAGTCCTAGGCTGGTTCTTTTTCTTAGAGCAATGCAAAATGCAACAAAGAGGAAAACCTGCTCCTGATCTTTTGATTACACTGGAAAATAGTTGTGTTTTTCAATTTACTTATGCAGCATTTATGAGTCCTTTCTTCCTGCAGAGTCTCTGACAGGAAAATACCCCAAATTAGATAGCAGATGTCTTCTGACTTCTTCTGTCCACTCCTTCCATCATAATAGCAGAGATGTGCCAATTGCTGCTAAGTCCGCTTTTAGTTACTAAACACAGAAGATTCCAAAGCACATTGTCAGAAATTGTGCCAAGGTCTGGCTACTGAGCTAGTACTGAAATAGAAGAGGAACTCTTGAGTACTGAGGATGGAAAACTGCATTACTCCTGAACTAGAGCATGAGAGACAGATGATGCTTTGCTGTAAGAACATGTCAAAACAGAGGTAGAACTGAGAAGATTCTTCACAAATCGTGGGACAAGTCTAACGTGTTTTATGTGGGTTCTTCCTCAGCATGGGGATATTATTTTTTATTTGCATCCCTATTTTTTGCCCCAAAATGAATTGATCTACCACTATAATCTGTACTATTCACTGTAGTCACTGACACCAGTTTCTGGATTTAATGGTGGATTAGCCATTGGTTGCTATTTAAAATGAATATGTGCAGCACAGAACTAGTATATAGCCAGCATTGCCTGCCACTCCTTTACCATTCAGTCCACCACATCATCTAAATGACTCATTAAAATACACTCTTTTTTATTTTATATTGATATATGTATTAAAATTAGATGTATATAAATAAAATTATATGTATTTTAAAAATGGCAAGAACATAATCTACAATGATGATTCTAAATATAATATGAAGTTTCAGAGAAAGAAAATTCAATATTAACTGTACACTGCCTCAGGCAAAAGCCTGCATTGTTTATACTACCATAAAATTGTGTAAAGATAGAACAAAAATCCAGATCTTCTTATCTTTAGACCAACACACCTGCTGTAACATAAGGTACATTGATTGCAATGTTCTGCAACAATATACTTATATGTTTAGTTCATGAAATCCCCGACTTGCAGGAATTCCACTTTGGTTCATAGTCAATATGCTATGAAAAAGAAAACTTAAATCTTGGTGTTGAATGCCTGAGCAATATCATGTTTCATCATCCAAATATTTCAGAGCTGTGGGAGTCAAGGCTTACAAGACTTGAAATTATTTTGATGAGCCTTTAAACTCTTTTTTACATGTACCAAAAGAAAGAAAAGAGAAAAAGTCTTAAAATGGAACAAACTTTTGAAGAATTACAATAACATTCATTAAAACTTTTTTTTTCCTTGATTTGTGAACTGCAATGTTAGGGTGACCCCTTTTATGTGTTACTTCTAAATTAATAGCTCAATTAAAATTTACCTTATCAATTTTCCTCTTTTGAGAAACAGTGAGGATGAATAGTTTGGGATGCTTTTCACTACATTTATTGACAAAATAATGTTAACCAATCATAAGAAATAGTTTGTATAATATAATAAATCTAATGGGATTAACCAGTGAAGAACAGTTTCATTTGTTATTTGGTTTAATTGTGTGAAATACAAATGAAATAATTTCTTGCAGAAGTACATTGGCATAAGAAACATGCTTTCCATTTTTCACCAAAAGCCAAATCATTCCTATTGGTGGCTGGATGCACAAGAGAAAAGAGAGGAAGTAAAGGCACTGGAGGTATTGGCAGGTGTGTTCATGTTCCATAGTCCTTACCCCTCATGGCAGGCAGAATCTCTCACACAGTGCACTGCAGATCCCCTCCTCTACACACATGCATATTTCCTGTAAGAAAAGGGTTCATAGCAAAGGATGGAGCATATCAAGACCTCAGAGTAGGAAACTGATATCTGATCATCCAGTTCGGACATTTCTGCTGAATGTCTGGGGATGGTTTAAAAGTCCCCTGAAATTGTATCTCCTCAGAGCATACTGATAGGATGGGACTTTGAGAATTTGTTTTGCATACTTATGGAAAAAAATAATGTTGCAAGGATGAAAAAGTGAAAATTAGATTCCTACTCTGAATCACTGCTAGAGGACCTGTTTTGAAAGGGTTCAGAGCAGTAGTCTATATCTACATACTCAAAACCGCTCCTTGCATAATGGTCTCCCTCATCACCAAGTGCAGAGGATGCCTAAACTTACGTGATTCTCTGGGCTAAAGTGACAATTTGTGAATAACAATCCCCATAATTATCTTACTAATATTTGACTGAAGTTTGCGTGTAAAAGTAAAATTTTAAAGATGAATGATCTGTACTGTCCTACGTTTGATACAATGGAATTTTGTTGTCAAGGAAACAAGAAGGAAATGCTTCCTAAAAAAAATAAAGAGTGCCAGAAAGGAGTTGTTTGGTTTATTACTTTCTGCATGCTCAATGACTGAGCTTTTGAGATCCTGCCTATCAGTTGAGGACATATCACCTAAGTCTGTTAGGTCTGCATGATGCAAACATACCTGACAGCACACTGTGCATGTTGTCTATGTGAGATTGCACTGACTTCACATGGTATGATGTACACTTGTTTCTTTTCGTACTCAACACACTATTTTACCTAGTGCTCTGTAATAATCACTAATGCTTACTTAGCCTTAGGATCCCCATCATAAATACAAGCATCCACTGCTGGGAAGAGGGAGACAGCAGGGAGGATACTAAAGGGTTTTTTTGTTAACTTGCTTCCTTCAAGTATTATCACTATTATGCTTTTAAAAGTTATTAGTGGTATGAGAGATGTCATTATAAAACATAACAATGTGTGATGGTAATTGTGCCATTAAGGTCTCTAGTGGAACATTAATTATTGATCTTTGCCTCAAGAGCATCAGAATGTTGCATTAAAGCTGCAATGAACTGTTCACCTTACAAGCATTCAACTGAACTATGTCATTTAAAGGTGACAAGGTTTAACTATGTTACTATATTCAGGGCACTCTAAAGACTGCAGTAGAATTGCTAACACAGCCAAACCCGCCTAACAAAAAACAGGATATCTGACACAAATAACCTTATTTTTTAATTGATTCTAAGTTTCTTATTCCTTGTTCTCCTTGTGAGTTCCCTTGCTTCCTGCAAACCACACTTTTAGCAATAAGGGTTTGGGAGAGGGTTTATCCCTCTTCTTGAGTGGCACTCTGATCA
Source organism: Toxostoma redivivum (assembly GCA_013397375.1). Taxonomy (NCBI): domain Eukaryota; kingdom Metazoa; phylum Chordata; class Aves; order Passeriformes; family Mimidae; genus Toxostoma; species Toxostoma redivivum. The sequence goes on from VXBI01011585.1 coordinate 2,099,805, forward strand.
GTTCTGCTAATACCATTCAGGGATGAAAGAGCCTCGCAATAAAGTCCTAGATTTACAAGCCAGTTGCACTCCCTAGTAGGAGTTCTGCCTCAATAAATTAGTGGTATCCCTGCAGTGATATGGGCTGAACCAAATTCAAAATAAATCACTAGGAAAAAGTAAGGCCTTGTCCTGCTGCAGTGCCACCAGAAAAGCCTCTCTTCTTGATTTTTTGTACTTTTGAAGTTTCCCTCATTAATTTGAGCTACTGAAGAGTTACATCCCTGCTGATAGAGAAACTGGCTGGTGTGTTGTTTTGTAATGTAATGTCACATAGCATAGCCATCCCACTCTAGTCCTTGATTCCATAAGCATATATTATATAAGCCTTACTATAAGCATTAGCAACTGACACATGGCAGGACTAAAAAATACTTTAGGTATCTATCTTTTACCCACCTGTGACTACATTTAATTTTGTTTAACCCTTTTTCCTCCGCCCCTCTCATTTCTGTCTCAGAAAGCACAGAATATTCATATCTGATTCTTTTTTAAGTTGGTGCTGACTTTGAGAAAAATTTATCTACTTCTGGTCATTCTTAAACCTGACAAGCTACAGACTGTACTTTTCACATTTATGGAAGTATGGTCTAGAAAATTTATTTTTCAAACACCACTTTTCTTACCATAATTGCCTTTTCTCTGCCACTTTTCCCCTTGATGACAACCACCAAAAGAGTTCTCACTGACTGATGTGATGTTGGTCTAACCTGGCATTATAGATGATGCTTTCATATTATGCTTGAGCCTGAGCAGGTGAAGAATTAATTGTCTTAATATTGGCATTCCAGATTGCAACTGCTCTGTTTTGGAACAGTGCTGTTGCTACACTGTGGCAGGTTTTCAACAAACCACAACAATCTACAGTAGCAGAGAATTTAGTTCTGATACTTGCCAGGATGAAGATCAGATTAAACTGAGACATCCTAAGGGAAAATAAATAATAGATACATTCTTCTATAGAAATAAAATCCTTATTGCTAGAGGGAATTTCCAACTCTATTTGACCTGCATAAAGGTTAAAGGTTCAGATTCTGCTGGGTTCTTTTTTTTTTTTTTCTATTTATTATCATGACTGTCGGGTAAGGATTAGGTTAACTTTTTGTTCCAGAGGTTATCCAAGAGATTTGAAAGAAATTAAGAAAAAGAAAAAAATACAAAATCCTCAAATCCTAGGTTACTTGAATAAACCCATGAGGTATCAGCCACAGATCTCAAGCTGCCTGAATCAACTGCAACACAGAAGAGCAGATGTACTCTATAGGTGAAACTACCATATTGTGCCAAAGTAGTCATGTTGGGAAAATATTCTGTAGACTTAAAATCACATTGCTTGACTGGTACAAGTTGGCAAAATCTCTAGAATGGATACAGCAAGCAAGGTTTTTCTCAACTTAGTCTGTGACCTGAGAAAGGTAATGTGGCTTTTTAATAGAGCTCTTCTTTTGCCACATGTAAAGTATTTCAGCTTGAGAGTTCTACCAGCATGTATGGACATCGAATATAGTGAGAAAAATCTGAGATGTAAGTATGAGTATGTTAAACAGCATACTAACAATTGCCTAGAGGACATACATAGAGAGAATAAAAAAATACAGAATTCATTAAGCATTGGAAAGAAAACATAAAAGATTAAGAGAAGCCTTCCAGCTACTCTAAGACTTGTCCCATATTTAATTTCATGATCTCTGATATCACCCATAGCACCTGCAATTCAACAATGAAAGAAAGCAAGATAAGCTTGCTATTACTTTCTCTCTAGGTTCTTCTATTGTAACTGAAAAATAACATGATGACTTCAATGCAGAGAGAGAATTTTACTGAAGTTATTCCCAAATATAAAGGTATTCATTAGCTACCACACAGAAGTGATACCAGAATTCATTTTCAAGGATTTAAATCTGCCATCTTTAAACTGACAGTTAAATCCAGCTCAACCTGAAAGCGGCCAATAGCCATCCGATGACTGTTCAATGCATGGGGTAAAATTACTTTAATTCAGTGTTGGACAATACCCAAATATAAATATGCATCTTCTCCAACTAGATGAGTGACACTTTTACTGATAGTATCACTATTAATTCCTGTATTCCCTCAGACAGCTCCTCTAGCAATTGGCCTTTTGCCTGGTGAAACTGATAGGCATCAAAGTTATAACAATTCAACTATGTCCCCATTACTCTCTGTGCTTGTGGTCGTATCAAGCATCACTGCCTTTATTGGAGCTCTGAGAAAATTTAAGCCTTTCCCACGTGGAGCATGTTAAGTGGACAAGCATCAGTCTGTATTTTAGCTCAAGTCTAGCACACCCAGTTTTCAGACAAATTCCAAAAGAAACAACAATTCAAGTGACAATGATGCATTTTAAAAGAAGCTTATTTAATTACTGGGCAGTCTGCCATATATTGAACATTCTTCCACTCCTCTACTTGTTTCCCATGGCTATGCTCAGGAACTGTGAGTTGTATAATACCAAACCACAGTAACCAACAGAAAATAAGCTAAGCTTAATGAAATCCCTGAGAGGTGTTTAATTCTACCAGTGTTTAGTGCTTAGAATAACTCACAACTAACTCTTCAGAGTTTTCATGTTAAGTGCCAAAAAATCTCAGTGAAAACATATCTCTACTTATGCATTAAGAAGCCTAATCCATAATAATGACTCATTGCTTCTTTGCAGGACCCAATAATAATGTTAGAATGCAAAACAAAATAAAATAACCACTCTACCACCACGTATCCACTAGCAGGCTCTGAACCACTATTAACTGGAATAAATGTCAAAATACATTTTTCAATACAGCAGGGAGGTAGAGGCAGTGATGCTAACTTTACCTTTGTAGAGACATCCAAGCGCCTCCAAATGCAAATTTATTTTTATACTAATGTCCTAATCCTTCTATATAATATTTCCTAAACCTCTAATACAGTTTAAACAAAATCTTATTCCCACTGAATTTAATCTACTTTCAAGCAAGAAGAATTTACAATCATCAAGACATATTTATTTAATATTTTACTAGAATTTAAAAGGAAAACATTACCTGAAAATCACTATTGTTGTTTTTGTTCTAAAGGAAACAGTAATTTATAGACTTCTTTAGATTTTGAATTCTGGAACCATAGTGGCCTCTATTGTTGTCATATTAGAATAGCATGTATTGCAAGTATAAAAAAACCCTCTTTAGACATTTTAAAATCATTGAAAATATATTAAGATGGTTCTTGTAAATAAACCTATCACATTGGCTCAAATTTACAGAAAAATATTTAAAGACATTCCTGTGAAAATAAAATCCTCATGAAGACACCTAACATCAGATCAGTCACAGACATGCTAAGCTTTGTTGTCAAGTGAAATTGGGTTCTGCTTTGAAAATGAAAGATGTAAGGCCTGTAAAATTATCTCATTGTGCTGAGAATATCAGGAAAGTCACACAAACTAAATGTAGTCTTTTTCTTCTTGCTGATCAAATGATTGCTTGTGTGAAGATAAAGATGGAATTGTATGCAACCTCAGACATCAACAAATCTTGATTAGATCATAGCTTTAATTTAGGGTTTTGCAGTGCTATAAACAGCTACATTCATAGAAAAATTGATGGATTTTTTCCAAATTACAGTTTAAACAAACTTAAAGTATAAATCTTTTTGGAGACTACATGTCTCTTTGTTAATTGGCTGTTCAAGAATCCCAGGCACTTTCTTTAGAAAATTTATCTAGTTTTTAGATTAATAAAATTAGACAAGATTAATGTCATCCTAAAAGATTAAATCTGATGTCAGTTTATTAAAAAACCAACAGAATAATTACTCCATAAAAAATACCCAAATGCAATTTATGTCAACACTTTTTATATGAGAATGAATTTTCATTGTGAGAAAGTTAAGTACTATCTAATTTATTCATCAGTTTTTCCCAACACCGTCAGGGGACAATTAAAATGATGCACTGAATTTCAGTTCTATGAAGTATTGAAGTCTGATATTAAATATTCCATTGAGAATAATCTAAAATGCGACTCCCTTGTTTCCTTTCCCCTCAGAAAGCATGATTGATCTTCCTTAGTCTCGCTACTACAAGGTGATTTATATTCCTTGTGTTTAATATCATATGAAAAAATAATTTCCTTCCCAGTTTTGAGTCAAAAATAATGCCCATTATTATACCATTGTACTTATAAAAAAGAGGCTTTTGCAGAAAAGAATGGGACCAAATGTTTAAGATTCCATATTATACAGCATCAAATATTCTTAATATCTGGAAGATCATTAATATAAAATAGTATAATAAATAAAGGTTTTAATTATCATATTTGCAGCAAAGTGTGTACATATTTGTTGACTGAATTTGGGAAAGCAATTTAAAAGAAAAAAATTATTTGTGGTTAGAGTGAGCTTTAAAATGCATGCAATGGGATTTTTTTATCTAGAGCCAAGGATGTGATGACTGAAGCTTGGGTAACTTGGACATATAAGTTAGAAAGGAGACAAGCCTAACACAAAATAATTGAAGATGTTGAGAAATCACTGTTCTCATAACTCAGAGACTTTGCTGCAAATAGATAAGATGCATGCACTGCAAATAGGCAACAGATCTGAGCAGATCACTCTGTCAATCATATTTTTCCAGGCTGGGAAAAAAAAAAGCTATTTATATTTTAAACTCAAATTGCAAACTTCTCTGGTTGCTACTTCTTTTCACTAGCAAAAAATAGTAACAATCAGCAGGAGGCAGAAAGAGAGCAAAATATGCATGTATGAGGTACTTCCCTTTGAGAGATGTTTGCTCCCTTTCAGGTATCAGTGAAGAAAAAATTAAAATTGCTTCTGCTGGCAAGACTAACTCAAAGAGCAAGTCAGTAGTAGTGTTAATGTATGGTTGCTTTATGTCAGTACTTTGCAATTTACCCTGAAAAAAGATGATATTGGCTATCAGTCAGATAATTCAGTAGAAACAGTTATTAAATGGTTAGTATTACTGAAATAAGCACTGAGGCTGTCTCCTAAAAAGCTACTTTTTCCTTGCCCTTCCATTTGATAGATGTGACAGAACTACGGAACACCTCCAGCTGAAAGGGGCCTGAAAAGATTATCTGATCCAGCTTTTGGGGGAAAGGGAACCTAGATGAGATTGCCTAGCACCCTGTCCAACTGCACCTTGAAAACCTTCAGTGTTGGAGTCTCTACCACACTCCTGGGGAGCTTGTCCCATTGAATGATTGGTTTTGCTATAAAAAATTCCTCTTTCGTATCATGATAAAACCTCTCCCAGTACAAGTTGCATCTATTCCCCCATATCTTCTCCAGGTGGCTCCTCGTGAAAAGAGACCTGCTGTCCTCTTTGCAGCTGCCCTTTAAGGACTGAAATACCATGAATGAGGTCCCCTTCTAGGCCTTCTCCTCTCCAAGGGAAAAAAACCTGTAATTTCTTCACTCTCTTCTCATAGAGCAGGTTCTCCAACTCTTTTGTCATGGCCTCCTTTGGACCCTCTCCAGTCCATGTCTTTTTGAATTGTGGGGACCATAACAGGCACAGTGATCCAGCCTGACAAGTGCTGAGTACATTGGGATGCTATTGTCTCTACTTCTGCCAGGAATGCCCCTGTGGGTACAGCCCAGGATCCAACATGCCATTGCTGCTGCAGCAGCTCACAGCTGGTGTACTTGTCTTCCAGATCGCCCTCAGCAAGACTCCTCTGCAGTCACACAGCTCCTGGCCCGTACTGAGCTCTTTGGTTATGTTACACTTGTCCTTGTTAAACTTTGTACCATTACTGCTACCATTCCAGGTCTCTCTTTTAGATGGCTTTCCCTTCTGGCTTATTACCCCACTGCTCAGTTTAGTGTCATCAGCAAACTTGCTATGTTTCATTCCCATCATCCATAGATGAGGATGCTGAACAGTGTGGAGGTAGATATCAGTCCTGGGGGGCACATCTCACTTGTGACAGGAAGACAACCCCAGTAAAAAACATTGATCACTAGGAAATCACTAAGAAATATGACTATTAAAAACAGAAAATAGGTTCTAAGTGATGGGGAGAATGTAAATCTGGTTACATGAATGAATAATTTATGAAAACCTCCATTTTTAAAATGTCTGTAGGGTCTGTTGAGCATTTTCTGAAGATATAGCACTTTATTGTAGCACTGAGAAGTGTTACAGTAGAGATGAAATGGTGACCTGAGTTAAAACATGTATAGGATTTTTTTACTTTTTTTTTTTTTTTTTATTTTAGTTGAAAAAGTTGCTGAGGACAGAATTTAGTACAAGGTTTTGGTTTTTTTTTTTTTTTTAGATTAGTCAGTCAGGTTCCTAGTGGTGTTGATTTCATTAAACAGAGTTTCATATTTTTTATTAACTTATTTATTAGTAAGTTCTTATTTTGCTTTTTAATCCAACTTTAGACTTCTTTTAACTTTCTGTTTTTCACAGAAAGCATCTGTGCAGCTTTTATTTTCCCCAGGTCTTTACTTAGAACAGCAAAGTAGAGTTAAATTCAAATGCAACTTGGCTTTCATTGTTCAGATGCTGCTAGAGATTGCCCATTTTTTTCAGAAACTCAGAGCACCCTTGGGGTTCTGTTAGCCATTCTAATAGCAGAATTAGGAGAAGACAGATGGAAAAGGAAAGAATTAGAGTTGGAAGCAGCTGTTATGAAATCTGCTTCAAGAATACAATTGCTTATATAGCCTTACTCGGACAAAGGCAAAAAAGGAAAACATATTTTTCACCCTGGCACACCAGCTGGTGTCGCTGCTATAGTCAATGCAACTGTACTGCTTAGAAAAGCACAGATGAGGAATTGCATCATCAATGAGAACATGAAAAAGGATATAAATACAAATTAATGTATGTCTCACGCATCCTACCATAAGTCTTGAACCAGCAGGATTTATGTAAATAAAACCTTATGTAATTATACTAATTAGCTTTAACTTTACTTATGATGTTTAACCCTTGAGCATTCACTTTGGTATGCTGTCTTACAGGGTTTCTGAGGATATGGAAGAGGCACTGATTAAATCAGTATGAGGGTGGTGAACAAGAAAGTACTGTCTCTCTCAGATAAATCCACATTTCCCAACCCCTGTCCTAGCGCAACCCAACCACCTTTCTGTTTTACATCACATATGAGCATGAACACAACGTAGTAATGCTGTTAGTGACATCTCATGTAGACAAATACTTCAGCTTGCCCAGATGTTATAGAAATTATATATATAGTTCCTGGAACCCTGCCTGTATATGAGATCTGGCATGGACCACTGGCTGGACACTCTGATTTCCTTGGACATTACCAAAGTGTCCTATCCCTGACCTAATCAGCAATATTGAACTTCACACCATTACATCCTAGGTACGACTGGGAACAGAAGTGATAAGGGTGAGATTGAGTTATCTAAACAAAACACCAACCAGTAAGTTGCCCCAGCATATCTTGCCCAGGTTCCCACTGCTGCTCCAGATAATTGCAGATCTTCTGCTGGTTCTGTGTCATATCTACCAGCACCATGGAGTTGTCTCAGACAGCTAAGAGCTACCAACATGACAGCAAATTACTGTTTCCAGGGTACTGAGAGCTAAATGACTCTCCTTTAACTAATCTTGAGTGTCAGGTGCTACTAGAAAATCTCTAAGGCTTGCTCTAGTAATTAAATTTGGCCAGTAAGGGTCCTGGGTATGAATGTTAAAAGGCATGGAATGCATTTGTACCAGTAACTAACTATCCTGGCACTCAAAACTAGGGCTGTCACAAAGCCAGCTGTTGGCTTTGTCTCAGTATGCTTTGAGAAGGTACTGAAGACAGGCTTAAAGCATGCAAGAAACACTCAGAGCATTTAATAATGTGGGTGGTCACATTTCAGTGTTCAGGAATTATGCCTATAATGTGCTTGTCATCTCTTGATCTACTGTATTTCTAAAGCAGCCAGGTGGGGAGAGATACATCTCTAGTGACTCTTTCCATAGGTGCCCATGAAAAGCTTAGCATTTTACTCTCTAGTGACCAGAAAACGACTCCCAGATCCATGACTCATATAAAGAAGTGTTATCATCATGCCCATATCTCTGGAATATGCACTTATCTTTCCTACAGTTTGGTCTCAAACAGTTCAGCCCCAGACTGAGCCCCCAGCAGTCTAAGCTCCTGGGTTGGCCTCCAGTAGATGGGCATCAGAAAAACCTGGGCTTTAAGTTGCTGAGTTGACATCCCTTAATACACAGTCCCAGAAACCTTTTTAGTGATCTGAAAGAGCTGGAAGCATCTAACTTGAAATGTTGTTTCTCAGACCATAACAAGATGAGCAAGAAGAAGATGCACAGCCTGTTACTGAGCTGTAGAAGTTTTTGGAAACACACAGTAGAGGGAGTGAGGTGGTTAATTCTGTAGATCACTTTTGCCATAAGACTAATCAGAAAATGTGAGTTCTTATAATTTAGAAGCTTCACATTTTTTTCCCCTGTGGATGACCAATGAGAGATTGATGCCAGAGCTTGACAGGTCATCCAATACACAACCTTTTCTATAACCTGAGCTAGCTGCAAATCTCCTGCTTTCAAGGAACCACAGATTCAAGTTTAATTCAAATAAAATATGTACATGTCTGTTTTCATGAAAATATTGTCCTTAATTCAACAAATCTTCTATCATTTTGTCATACTGTTCCAAGACATTTGCAGGCAACAAATATACCCTACCTGCATTGTGCTGATGTAAAAAAAAAAAAAAAGAAAATAATTTCTGCTCCCTTCTTGCAGGTTGTCTAGTCTAATGGGAGATTTGTCAATCCTGTCTTGAACTCAGATGTCCAATTTATCTTTCCTGAATATAACTGACTAGACAATAACATATCATTATAGTAACTTTTTCCTTCTTTACTCTAAATGCCTCTTCTGACACAACTTAGATTTTAGTTGGCTATTTTCATGGTTGAATCACTGCAGATACTCTTAGTATCAAATCTGTGAGTTTGATCTACTCTTTACACTCTTATTTTCCTTGGAGGGGCTTACTGCAGAAATGTTGTTATTAATGCTAAATTGTTCTATTGTACAACATTTCATCTCAAATCCTTCAAATATATTGTAAAGTTAATGCTTAAAATTATGTGCAGCAAGGTCTGAATTCTTTGTAGCTGAGAAGCACATTCAGTGGAATTTTCAGCTCCCTGGGAAAATCTTTTAATTATTCTCTAATAATTAATGAGGGAATCAACCCACAACAGTCCACTATTTCCCAAGGCCCCAGCTTTGGGGCTGTGGCTTGGGTGGGAGAAGATGTGCAGGCCCAGCTTAGGTACCTAACCCAAGGGAAGGGAGTGGGGAGGGGAGTCAGAAATAACTCAGCTTGGCATTTCCCTTCTTCACAAGCACACCTCACTGTGAGGAGCTATGACTCAAGTTCTCCCTGGAGATCAGACAATGTGCACTAAGCTTTGTTAAGTATCATTTGCAGTAATCTTTATTAAATCTGAGACCAATTAAAGTGAGAACCATGGTGTCCTGATATCTTAAGCAGTCATTAAACCTCAGAAGAAGGGGAACGTGATGAGTGCAGCACAAAAGTACAAAAGCATTGCATAGTTCTGAGAGGACTAAAGACTCAAACTCATATTTAATTTGGCTAATTTAATGAATTTAAACTTTTGAAGGCCGTATTTTTCCGTGCAGCTTTAGAGGTAAGAAGGATATCTGAACTACAAATACAGAGTACCATGTAATAGCTGCAGGTGCAATGAAAAGATTTTCTTCAGAATTAACTGCACTCCATTCTTATTCTAAAAACACTTAGATTGGCTGAAATTTCTACCATGATGAAAGAATATCTCTAGGCAATCTCATTTTTCCAAAGACACTATAGCAAAAATGCTAGCACAGCAAACTGGAAGAAAACTCTCCCTAAACATGATGGATTGCTGTTTTCAGGCAATTTTTCAAAAGCTGTTTTTCTTCCATCTAAATATTCATATGCCATGGATATAAAACTTTGAAATATAATTTTTTTCTTTAATAACCAAAGTACTTGTTCCCCAGGGGATATTTTAATGCTCTAGCAAAATTTATTAAAGAAGGAAAACTGAAATAAAATCAAGCTTAATGTGTTTTTCTATTTACTAAACCTGCTTTGCTTGGGATAATTTGATTATTTTTAATTGCAGCTTAAATGGCCATAAGTATATAATTTTCAATATTCAATGTGTGATTTATACTATTTGCAATAGGATTTTTGAATATTATCATCATCTGATTAATCTACTTAACAATCACCAACTGCTGAGCATATTAAAGCATAAGACAACAATTCATAAGATCTACAGTGCTCTCATGAAAAATAAAAGTGACATACAATTTTCATTTTTGATTCAGTGTTTATTTTTGTACTATATGGAAAGGGAAAAAAATGACCATATTTTGTGCTGTTAAAATATTCCCAAAGAAAGCAAAAAATTATGATGTTAAAACTTACAAGTAGGAATTAGGGATAAGGGTAGCAATTATAGTGGAAGAGCAAAATTAAAACAAGAATCCTCAACATAGTTCATCGTACATAATGTTCAGAAAAATTGCTTTTATACGTATAGGAATGATGGCAACCTGTCCAAAATAAACCTCCTTTATGCTAACCTTGACTTCAATGCAGCATCCACAGGGAGCTTGCACAAGTTCTTATCTCTGGTTCATTGGATCTTCTCCAGGTCCAAGTTTGGAGACTTGAAGTCCTGACTCCAGGGAGACCAAACAGTGGTACTGAAGTGACAAGTGCCACATCCCCTGCTCTTGGGCAGAGCTGCTGAAGTTGTACAAGTACTATTCATCTCACAGCCACTATGATTAAACAGCCCCTCCTATTAGCATACATTTTCAGTGGTAATTCTTAAGAAGAAATCCACAAATCAGTGACCTGAGGTGCTGGGCACAGAACTGTCTCATTCATTCCAGCCACAGGGGCAGAAACCTTCAATAGAAAGACAGACTATGTAGTTTTGGGCAATAATGGCCACATTGGAGCAGCTAAGACCGCTTGCAGCTCTAGGCAGAGGCCTTGGCCACATATGACACAAGATAGTTTTGAACTGCAGAGTCCATTTGACTGCAAGAAATGTTCACAATAGATGATCTGAAACATCATCAGCAGTGGTAGTTATGATCATAAGGTCCATGGGAAAAGGTGGCCTTGAATACATAAAAATAGCAACCCCTTGCTCTCCCCCACCCCTCAAATGAACAAAACAAGAAACAAAGAAAGCAGTGGGAAACCAAAGAACCAGCTACAGACAAAAGATATCCCTACTGATTTTTTCACTCTCCTGACCAGTGATGGGACATGAGGAACCAGCATGAAGCTGAGCCAGGGGAGATTTAGAATGGATATCAGGAAAAGCTTTTTCACACAGAGTGTGTCTGAGCAATGGGACAGCTTTCCAAAGAAGGCACCAAGCCTGACAGAGTTCAGGAAGTGTTTGGACAACATGCTCAGGCACATGGTGTGACTCTTGGGATGTCCTCTGCAGGACCTTCAGGAGCTGGACTCGGTAATTCTGATGGGTTTTTTCCAACTATTTTCTACGATTCTATGAAAATTTACAACTAATTAGGAGAATAATATATTATTTTCTCTTTGATCCTGACACACATCCCTTCTATCCCCATTCTTCTCCTTGTCCTTATTTTAAAATTCTGTTCCTTTTTAGAACATTTTGGTACTGAAAATTTTGCTTTTAAAGTAAGATATAGAGATATTTTCTCTGATCCTAATACATTTCTCTCAGCTTCCTAAGCAGATTATCCTTGAACCGTACTAGTTCTTAATTCAACTTTCTCCCAATGCCATAAATGCTTATGCCACTTTAGCAGACCCACAGCCTTTATTCTTCAGGGCTAAAGCACCTAAAAGCCTCAAGAACAATTTTCTTTACTTGGTGGCCCTTTTGTCCTATCTTTGTAGACCAGTACTCAAAATTACACTGTTCCTGGAAAGACCTCTCTATCACTTTTCTCTAAAAATCTCATTATTCTCAAATAATTGGTAATTTGTATGAAAAAAATCCTTTATTTCATAAAGTAGGAGTGTTTTGGATGATACAGTCTTACAAATTTTATAGTGGAGAGAAAGGATTTAAAAAGTAAATACTTATAAACAAATATTTTGCATGTAAAAATAGAGCCATGAAAGGAATAGCATGGAAAAGTCTTAAAGCAGAATCTGAGTGGATGAATTTGAGTGTGTACAGATTTTCACCGGATATTTTGTAACCAAAAGAGACCACTAGAGGGCAAAATGTCCATTGCTAAAAGCATAGTGACCCAGGCATATGAACGAGAAAAATAATAGAGCAGAAAATTTCCCCAAAATATTATTTTTCTTTTCTTCTCCCCACCCCACCTTACCCTACCCCCCCCCATATTAAAAAGAAGTTTCTAATCAAAATATAAATTAATAATATAACAAGAGCTTTTATCTTATGCTCTGTCAAGGAGATGATTAGGTGACATTTCTCATGAGGTCAAATCTATGTTGTTGCTTCTTCTTTCTTGCTTCTACAAACAGCTACTTTCTGCAAACATTTTGGTGCTCTTAGCTTTTGATTTAGGATATGGAAATAACAGGAATTTGAACTTGCAAGTTTACCAAAAGTATGGGGGGAAAAAACTAACTAAAAATTCACAGGAGCAATACCTTAATTTAGCACTAATTTGGGTTTGGCCAGCTATAAGAGTAAATATGCATGGCAACTTTTTAAGGCTCCAGCTGTATAGTTAAATTGCATTTATGATCAAGTGACACATTCAAATCTGAGACTAAAATCTTACTGGGACTGACCTATAAAACTACTGCCAAATTCAGCTTTTAGGCACCTTTCTCTCCAGCTGAGTTAGAGCCACGAGTTGGGAGGCAAGGCATCACACACGGGAAATACACGGGGAAGATCTGATGCTGAAAGGTAGAACCACCTACCAGCACATGCTGAGGGCTTTGCAGAAAAGTACCTGGGGTCCTGCTGGAGTCAGCAACGTGTCTCTGCTGCAAAGAAGGAAAATGGCATCCTGAGCTGCTGTCAGCTGAGCACTGTCAGCAGATGGAGGGAGATGATTCTTCCCTGCTACTCAGCACTGCTGAGGCCATGCCTGATGAACTATGCATGCAGTTCTGGCTCCTCAGTACAAGGGAGGTGAAAACTTACTGGAATGAAACACCTGTAGGGCCAGTAAGATGATTAAGGGGCTGGAACATCTGTCCCATGAGGAAAGGCTGAGAGCTGGGACTGTTCAGTTTAGAGAAGGGAAGACTCCGGGGATCTCATCAGTGTATATAAACATCAAAAGGGAGGGTGCAAAGGGGACAGAGACAGGCTCTTTTCAGTGGTGCCCAGTGACAGAACCAGAGGCAGCAGGCACAAACTGAACATCCAGATGTTCCCTCTGAACATCTGGAAACACTTATTCACCATGAGAGCAACCAAGCATCCGTACAGGCTGGCCAGAGAGGTGGTAGAGTCCCCATTCTTGGAGATGCTCAAAAGCTATCTGGACATGGCCCTGAGCAGCTGACTCGGTGTCTCTGCTTGAGCAGAGGGGTTGGACCAGATGATGTCCATAGGTCCCTTCCAGCCTCAACCCAGCTTTGGTTCTGTGAGCAACACTGAGAGCCAGTGACTCATTCTCTTCTAGACAGCTATAAATGACCTGGGGTAGTGAAGATACATAGCCTTGCTGTTATGAGAGCTAGAAGACACCATAAAGAGGTGGAGACTAAGTAAAATGAACAACAACAATAATAATAATGAATAATAACAAAATAAATAGTTTTCTTCAGTTTTTAATAGAGCATGACATTGACCTTGCAGATAGCAGTAAGGAAAATAAAAGTGTATGTTAATTAAAAACCTAAAAATACTGTAACAGAAGGAAAAACAGATCTCAAGGAACTAAACATATATGAATTACTCATAATCACAAGCTGAACTCCATCCCAGAATTGTGGAAGAACTGAAAAATGAAGTTGCAGGTCAGATAGCATATATTTTAAGATAAGCATAAGATAGTATATATTTTACGTTTCAATAGGAGGAGAACAAACCTGAAAAACAAAAAAATACTTGCATTCAGAAGTAAAACAATAGCCAGATAAATATTGAGTTTTCATATTACTGAAATAATATGCAAGGGTTTTGGACACATTTTCCATCTATCTACAGACTCAATTTTGCTCATTAAAAATGTGAAAATATAACACGATCTTTTAAAAAATGAAATTATTTTCCACAGTAGGGTAATGAATCAACAGCTTATCCACCTGGGTTTTAACACTCTGACACACTGAAATCTAGTAGTCTAGCTAAGCAGATAAAGATTAATGGAAATCTAACTTGAACAAGGAATTGGTCTAACAGGAGACAACAACAAAGAGAATTAAACAGGAAACTCCTGGGCAAGATTAATTAAGAAAAAATTAGCTTTCGGCCTGATCTCATTACAAATTTCCATTGCTAGAAGAGGAGTTCTCATCATAAAGACAGGAGACAATGTTAGCAAAACGCAAGGGTAAATGACCTGGAGGACCACGTTAGTTGATATTCAGCTATACAAATTACACGTCTGTAAAAGAATAACTGCAACTATTAAAAATTATTTTTAATTTTAAATTTATTTCTATCATATGAAAGCAGAAGGACCTAATTCTATTTGTTGATCATAGGTTAATTGGATGCTGGGATATAATTGTGATACAGCTACCTAAAAGGCAAACGCAATACCAGCACATCATCATTCAGAATATGGTGACTCTTAAGATATTAAATAAAAAGGAAGAAAATTAGGTAAGAGCTGTTAAGTTGGCAAGGACAACAAGAAGTCTGTCACTGGAAGAAAGACTAAAATACCTTTAGATTTTTCACAGACCAAAATGAAGTCTGAGGGACAATTTAACTCTTCTCTCTAAAACACTTCAGGAGATAGCCACTAAAGAGGAAGAATAGTAACTTCAAGGGAGGAATATTGTCAGCACAAATGCAGCTATGAATAAACTTTCAAGGAGAAGTCAGGAGAAGCCCTCAAGCCACTTTTCTATGGGAAATGGGGCAAAAAGGAATAGCAAGGGAAGAGCATAAAAGTATTATTTAGAAGGATTTTTATATACTTAAGAAAATGTATTCCAGCTCTCTGCTATTGCAGTCATCATTCAGAGAGATCTCTAAAATCCCTTCTAGTTCTGATCTTCTTTAGAGGGAATGGCCTGAGATCTCATCAACAAAGAAACTACTCAGAGGGTTCAGCTAGCACACTGGCATATGGATACGCTTTCAACAATTTGACAGACTGGATTAGCATTTCCATAGTTAGGCAGTACCTGTGCCAGTAGTCTGAGGAAATTTAGATATTTTATTAAGTTAGGCAGCAAGTGAGAGATCTGAGGATCTCAAGTGATGTATAAATTTCACTCATTGGCCTGTCAGGGGTTCTAGCCCACAGTGATCTATGCAAATGCACAATAAACTGTGTGGCACCATACAGCTCCATCATGATAAATCATTTAAATTGCATTCTGTTCCACTAGCCAAGCTAGCTAGGGCTTCCTATATTGAAGTTTGCATTGTACACACACCAAAAATATCTTGCCTGTAATGAGAAAGAAATCTACAGCAGTAGGCAGTTCTAGCAACTTTTGAGTATTATTATAAAGTAGCTCACATAGAAAGTCAGGTCTCTTATTTCCCAGAATGAACTTTCTAGAAAATTAGAAAAAAAGTAAGAAAAGTCAGTCAGGCATACCTACTGAACCAAGAAAATAAACAACTTCTTAAATCATTGTCATCACTTTAGTACTCAGGCTCAGGGGACAGAATAGCTACAGACCTGACTTAGGGCATTAAAAAAGACTTACAATAAATGAAAACAATCAAAATATTCCACAATAACAAAATAACTGAGTGATTTCTAGCTAGGAATTTGGAACAGGAATTGAATGAGAATCAAGAACAATGCAAAAGAAGCATTAAGTGACTGTGTTTTTGACAGGTTTAGACAAGCCTTTGCAAGTGGATCAACACCCCTAAAATATACAGGAAATTATTTTAAGTAAAATTCCTATAATGACATTTCAAACTCCATAGAACTGTAAAAGAAATCAAAGGCAGTGACTTGGGGGGAAAGAAGCCAATCACCACACAAAAACAGACGCCAAGATGTTATAGCTCTTCATTACTAGGACATAGAAGGACATATAAAAAGATAATAGGAAGCAAGTGACAGAGAAGATGCAACAAGGAAAATTTGAATTGAGTGAATGAAATCAACCTATTTTTTAATTGAGTAAATTCATAGAATTCATTATAGACCAGCAAAAAACCAGTAACAACATAGCTAGCATTTTTGCATTTTTTATGAAACACATAACTTCATATGTTACAAATAAGGTCTATTCCAATTTATCTACATTTTGGAGCTGTGTTGCTTCATTTTATTACTAGTGCAAAGAAATGTTTCTTCAATGATTTCTTTGATCTTTGATGTGGTGAATGCTAAGTACATAGTATATAATAAGTTGTAACTTTACACTGGACATGAAATTAAACACTAACAGAGAAAAAGCAGAAAGGAAGCAGCTCTATCAGACCTGTGTCTTGTAGGAAAGATGGAGGAAGAAGGAAGCTATATCCTATCTTGTATACAATGGCTTTAAAGTTAAATACCAGATTTCTGGATCCAGGTGAATACCAAAGGAGAGAAAAAAAAAAACCAACAAAAAAAAAAAAGACCCTGACTTCTCTTTCTGTGTTGGAAAAGTCTGACTTTCACTTTCAGACCACAAAAACAAAAATTAAACTTGTTGGCAGTTTTCCACTGCTTTTTGTTCACATAAAGGTTTTCTTTTCTGGAAAGAAACAGGTGAACTCTCTTCTGCATTCTCAGGAAGTCCTTCTTTTGAGAAGGTGAGGATGTTGAATTATGTCAAACTGTCACCATCATAAAGGAAAACAAAATGATGATGCATAGTCATATGATTTAAAATAGTAATGTAGGAGGGTTTGGCAGATGCTGTCTCATTAGCAGAGCTGTTAAAAAAAAATTCTCTCAGCTAATGCAAATCTCTGATCTATTGCAATGGAAAGTAAAATGTTTCAGCAAGTTACCATGAAAGTGGACTAGATATCAAATTTATAGAAAATGTATATACTAAATAATACTAAATAATTTTTTTAAAATTATAGTTTTAATTTACTCCATATAATTTATCCAGGTACTCATGATAGAAATTGTAGGGATATATTCTGAAAACTGTTCTGGTAGGATTTTGGATTTGATTTTTTCTTTTTTTCCTAAGAATGCTCTCAAGAAGTGAATACCCATTTTCTTCGGGGAGATATTTCAGACAATAGAGCTGTCTCCAGGTGCACTGAAAAGAAATTTATCATTATTCTTGAAATTATTCATATTGTTTCCAAAATCCTTAATATAGAAAAATCCTTGGTATTATTCAAACCATGAAGGACCTTCAGAAGATCTGTACAGAAGACTGAAAGCCTTAAATTTCAAATCAGTCATAGTAAAGTCAAATATTTTTTGTAATGCCCTGGTAATATTATGAGACCTAATCACTAGCATGGTCACAAGAAAGTACTATGTTCCCTGAGAAAAAACGTAAAAAATATGTACAGAAATAATTTGAATCTCCCTGCTTCTCAATTTCTGTTGTTTCTTTACTACTTTCAACTCCTTCATTTACTTCTTTTTACCCACACCTCATCTATATTACTCACTCTCCTACCTCCATTACTAATAAATTATGCCTTTATAGAATTATTTTTCGTCTCTCTCATTCATCTTCTTTGCTTTGCCTGAAGTTTCCAGGTTGTTTTTTTAGGTTTTTTTTGCTGAGGTTCAATATAATAGGCTAGACCAGGCAGGCTACCTTTGCCTTATAGCACCATAAAATTGCAAGCAGTGAAAAAATTCATTTCTTGCAGTGTTATGGTTCAGAAGTTATAGCAGAAATTAATAATTTTTTTTGTTTGGTTTTCTTTAAAGCAAATTAATTAGCTGTCAAATCTGTCACTTCAGCCTTTCAAAAATACCTTGATTTAAAGTAATATACATTTTATCCTTATATGATTGCCTAATTGAAATAAAAAATAATTCTGGCTTCTGTAACAGTTATCATTATTTTTTTTTGAGCTTAATTTTCCTCTTTATTTTGTATTAAATTTCCCCTTTCCTATCTCTTTCTATTACCCAAAAGCTGGTTGAGATGGCTGGATCCCAAAAAGCTCTGCTTGTGCCATGCTGCTATGCACATAAAGTCAGTGCTCTGCTGTAAGAAGCAGCCAAAGAGCCAAAGGTGTCTGGGACACAGCCTTTAAACCCCAAGAAGTTTCAAAACTTAATTTCATAGAGTTATAGTTGAAATTTCTATGGCAGACTTGGGAGTTACTGAGAGTTCTAGCTCTTGAATCTGAATGTTAAAATGATGCACTAAAAATGTTTATGAGCTAAGAGCTGAAATGGACCAATAGACCATAAAATAAAAGCTCAAAGGAAGGGTCATATTCTGTCAAGATATCCCTAAGGTCAAAGGAAGTCCTCCTGAAGGACAGTGGTAGTCCATTCAACAGATATAAGCTCTCACTGAATGATCAACTAGATCGTATGCCTCTTTATCTGATGATCGAATTAGGTGAGCTACCTAATGCACTTTTCAAATACTTCAGGATTCTACTGAGGTCCATCACCACCTATAAAGTGGAAACAAGAGCCTAGTAGACTTCCACTTACCATATACCTTCATGAATTTGTGCTCTGTGCACTATTAGAGAAGTACGGGAAAAGAGACATGAATTCTGCAGATACAATAGGTAAGAAACAAAAAATTTATTTTCTTGCAAAAGCACTGGTTTAGATAAGCATTACTAGTTTCAGTCTCCAAATCTAGATGTCTCTGTCTGTTTCAAAACTGGCCTTTAAGCCTTCAGACCCACTCTAGACAAATGAGAGAGAAAACCCCAAAAAACCTCTCCTTTCCTTCAGTCATGTTGAGCTCATTTTGTTTACATAATTTCAACTAGCAATATAAATCTGTACTGTCAGCAGAACTTGATCCACATGACTTTCAGAGCTCCTTCCCAACATGAATTACTACACAATTCTGTAACAGCTTTCCCTCTCCCCCTGCTTTTTTTTTTCTTTTTTTATGAAAATGGAAAACTACTCAACTTGCTGATCTTGACTTCATCCCATGAGATGAATTGTCTAAGCATTATCTCTGGTTTCTTGAAAACTCTGAAATCTCTTTGGTGAGATTTCCATCCCAATGACAATAAAACTGGGCAGCAAGGGCAGAAAGAGATGTTGCTGAAGTTTGCTTTAAAAAAACTTCAATTATAGATGAGCTCTTAGTCTGAGGGCATTTAATTTGACAATAAACAAGTAGCAATTTTTTTGACATCTAAATGCCAAGCATCGTATTTTCAGCAGTTTGAAGCACTTACATACATATTTTCATTCTCTCTGTTTCCAGCTGGCAGTCCCATGTGGATTTCTAGTGCAAAATTAACTATGACTGGGCACCAAGCATATTCCTGCAGGCAAGGAGACTGGAAGAGGCATACATATTTTGCCTTGGCTGAAGCTTGTACTAGTTGGTAACTTCAATTATCTTCCAAAATGGTCTTTTGCAGAATTGGTTTATGCTGGAAAGTAGACCCTTGAGTTTTAAATAAATCAGTGTGCCATGTTTTAATTATTCTCCTGCCTCTTTTGTCTAGCTGCATCAGATGCTGTGTATTTTCCAGCATTATTCTTTTTAATCAAATTCATACTTCAGAGAATCATATATATTTTTCAGTAGCTTTTTTTGTTTGTATCATTATAAACTAAATCAACTACTTCATTTTACATACACAGCAGAAAGTTTATGGTCTTGTTAAAACTCTAGTAACAGCCTATTCAATTTATTGTTGAGCAAAACAAAAGACATATCCTAAAGAGGGAAGTGTTTTATTGTTTGGGGGGGTTTTCCTCCACATTTCAGTCCATATTCCCCATCATCATGCTTATAATAATTGCAATAGTAAAGACTAAATTACATGAGGATAAGTAATAATTGAATGCTACCATAATCCTTCACTTGCTGAGTTCCCTAATATTCAAAGATATTATAGTCTATGTACATAGACAATCACATCTGGTTTCTCCACCGTATCAGACCTCCTGTAAAAAAACTTCCTGCAAAATTCACTTCATAGCCTATTTTTCCTTAGCTTCCATATAATTCTTTCTGAAAAACTGTCCTCAGAAACGCACCTGATCTACTGCAAAAATATGTTTCTCACAACCAGTACTGGCACAGGTCCTGCTCTAGGCTTGTGGGACAAAAAATTTCTGCATCAGAAGAAAGGAAACGGAATTAATAACTCTGCTTCTCTCTGTTGGCTCTATTTGTCACTGCTTTTGCCCTTCTATCATAACTAGAAAGACACATTGAGCATTGGCACTCCTTATTGCCTGGAACAGTCCGTGGAACAAAAATACACATACACACAAGAAGAATTAGAAACATGCAGGCCTGAAGATGATGAAATTTATCATAGACTTTTTGATATCAACTAAGCATGAAAGGTGCTCCCTCTGCCTGAAAAATGAAGCTTATTGTGGCACTGCAAGCCAGATGATCTCTCTCAGCTGTCCTTTAACGCAGTGAAGCCTGTGAGTAAGCTCACTAACCTTCAGCACACTGCCCAGCCAGACCACCTACCCAGGCTTCCACTGTCCACACCACCATAGAGAGAAAACCACAGCTTTGTCCCCTTTGGTGAACCCACTGCAGTGTCAGCCTGACGTTTCAACACATAATGCTGAGAGCTGTCTAGAAAGGTCTCGGCTGACTGATCTGTTGTGGCAGACATGATGGCAGATGTAGCCAATGCAAGGAAATTGTCCCAAACCTGCACATTAACTTCCCTGTCTACATGTGAGTATGAGCCCGTATCAAAGTACCAACAGCCAAAAATTGCTTGGACTTAAGGATGGTTTCAGGCTAACCATCTGGATCTTAAAATGGAAACATAACTAATGAAAATGAGGTGTGCACTTTGTACAAATTTGTGTTACCCCTGCATCTGATACAAATATACCATCTGTGAAACACCATGTGCTGCCGGTGACCCTGTTGCAAGCAACATTAATGACATGGAACTGACTAAAGTAACCCCAGCAAAGGGTAACTGTCTGAGAAGAGCAGTCTATATGGAGTTTCAAAGCTCCCTATTCAGCTTGTGAATGATCATGCCTAGGAATATTGGAATTTATCTCTATTGAATATGTTACTCTTTGATTATTATCTTAGAATCTATTTCCTGCAATTTGGGTATCTTTATGTGTAGTCCTCATCATATCGGTATCTTGTAACAAATATACAGAAGTTATTAGGTTTTTCATAACATGTATGGGTCTACTACCTCTAAAAATATGAAAAGCTTTTGAGCATAACATAACTCTTAAATAATAGTGTCACATAAACTAAAAGCTGAAAAGGATACAGACAAGTAATCTAAAGTGGTAGATAGAATGACTGTGTATATAAAACACAAAATATAATTGTTTCTCATTTACTACTAGTATAACAAGACAAATTGAACACTTAAAATAACATTGTCTCAAAAATCCATTCTTACAAAAGACATCCTGAAAACTTCAATATTACCAGGATCTTCATGTCCAGACTATGAATTAATGTAGATATATTTGAAATGGTTTCCCTCAAGTAAGGCTTGCCTTCACTCAATTCCAAAACAAAGAACCTTTTATTACAAGATCTGAACCTGACAGACAATCCAAGAAATTACAAGAACTTCGTGCATTCACAAAAACAAATAAATCTGTTTCTATACATTCTGGAAACTTCTCATGCAAGGGCTCAATATTTCCCACCATCAAGGACAAAACTATTGACCCAAGCATCTGCTTGACCCATAAATCCCCCTCAGTACTCCTGCTTATGGTTCCAGCCCAAAGCTATCCAAGCTGCATGACATTTTCGCAGCTTCTGAACTCACATCTCTCTAAGAGGCCTAGAGTTTCCAAAGTGGCAGATCATTCAACATGCACCATTCGTTCCACTCCTACATTGGATAAGTCATAACATCAAAAAATCGACCTTTAGACTAAAACTGATGACAGTCCTTTGCCTCCAACATTTGGCATGACTGTGCAGTAACACAGCATAAGAGATTAACGTTTCAAGTTTAGCACTGTTGATGAGTCCATATATTTCTGAATTAAGCCTGAAATTTCTTGGCCTACATTTTAAATGGAGTTTCCTCTGACTGTGCTCCTTAGAGGAGGAACAGCTAAGCTACACTGGTGCATTCACATAAATTGCTGTGCAAGACAAAGCTGTACTATTAGTGTAAATATATTCTAAGAGCACCAGAGATATCAGGAAATTTGTAGCACCTAAATCAAAGATATCTAAAAAACATTATCATAAATAATTTTATTTGATGTATAAATCAATTTTCTCTACTTAAATCAAGACATTCCATTTGGCACAACAGAAGAGACTTTGCAAAAGTAACTGGAGTGATTTGTTGTGGTGGGTTTTTTTCACCCTATCAGTCTTGTCCAGGAAAAGACATCGAGTGTCATGAATTCCATCATTCAATCTCCAGTATTATATTTCACTTTTCTTCCTAATGAAGTTCAAAATGAGCATAGGATGTCAGGCACTTAGCACTGCATTGCAAAGACGTGAGGTCTTTAGACAGACTATTACAAGTTCTTATCAGCACCACCATATGCTACAAGACAGAATGCACATAAATGTGTCAACACATATAATTCTCATTTTCCGATTAAAGAATACCTTATAGAGAAACCACACAAACTCCTTTCCTCCAGCATTATGACCCTGTTTATGGGGTATACAAATGCAATTAATCTGCCAGAGAAAATAACAAATTAATGTATTTGAAACAGGGAGAACTTGATTTGCCCATGAACTATTTCAAATCAATTTTCTGTATGTAATTTCCTTGCCAGACTTGTAAAAATATTTCCATATAAACATATTAACATTCAGTAAGAGGATATTAAAAAAAAAATCCAATCTCTATTTTTTCAAATTTTGATGACTTATTTTATGTGATTATGGAAGAAAAACATTTCTTCACTTTTAGTAATAATTTTATCATCAGTCTTATAAGGAATATACCAGCCAAAAAAAAATAGAAAAAATCCTGTATACAGTGTGTGACAAAAACCCCTGTATATTTCCCAAATAGAATACGAATTATTTCTGAAGGGAAAACAAAAACAAACACCAAAACAAACAAACCAAAACCCAACCAAAAACCAACAAACAAACAAAAATCCTAAATGAACAAATAAATGCTGTCTTTGCATTTATCATTTCTAGAAAAATTATTTTGTTTTTTTTCTTTCAGCTGAGTAGGCATATAAACTGAGAGTGGTAAACTCCAGTGATATATATTATCACAACTTTTAATAACAAAAAAATTTTATTGTCATGGTAGGTTGATGGCCTGAGAATATCAAGAAAAGGAAATATGTTTTCTTGTGTGTAAAAAATTGATCTTAAAAACAAAGTGAAAGTGTAACACTGGATCCCCCAAGGCTCTAAGAACCTCATGGGTCATCAGTGAAATGCAGACTTCAGAAGTGTGTAAAAACTGATGTTCGAGTACCGAGCAAAGCCCCAAAAGAAAGAACAAGCATCTCACCTACATAAAATTTACTATGTATTGTAAATAAAGATATATCGTAGAGTTGCAGACCAATGAAAAAAGCAAGATGTAAATCACTTTAGAAAACATTAAACTACCTCAAGCAGACCTTAGAATGACAAGAAAAAAATATATACTCCTTCAAAGAGGGAGAAAAAAAAAAACACTGCCAGCTTCAAACTCCTCCCTTTCTTGAATTCTGGATCCTGACAACTCACTGCAACCCCACCCTGACGCATTTAGGATCAGAGATGCAACAAAAGGATGACAAAAAAGCTTAAAGTAACCATTTTAAACATATTAATAACAGAATCTATTTAATATTAGTTTGGACAGTAACTGTTGGTATAATTTCAACAGGACTAATCATAATATATTTGTTTCATCTTAGAAAAATCTGTTAGGATTTTAAGGCAATGAACAATACATTTACATTTAAATATGTCATCCTTTTTGTCCATAGCAAGATTTTAACAACTATGGCAGGTAGGTTATACAAAGGAATGAAAGGCTATATAATGCTGTAACATGAAAAACAATATACAAATGAGAAAATAGAGAAGATACAAGTGTCCAGGCATACAGATAGCATAAGTTTTACAGTCATCATTTAGCTCCTAGTCAAGCAATCACACTCTGCAGAAAAGCTTTCTAAATTAACTTGGATAGTTAAAGTGACAAGATGATAAATCCAAACCATGTTGATGAATACATATATTTTCCATACATTGCCTTGGAAAATATTTACACATTCAAGAGGAAACAGCCCCTGACCTCATAGGTACAAATTCCAACAAGCAAAATCATGAATAAGATTAACTAGGTGTTAGCAATTAAAAAGGAAAAAAAAAAGGAATATGTTAATTGAACACAATTGCAGAGAGGCAGCATGACAAAGATTTTCTGAAGTGACAAGATGCCTTTTAAAGAAATACTGTGTTTGAGAAAAAAAATTTAAATTATTATGCAAATCATGTTTGCATACATGATGCTTGCCAGAAGTTCATTTAACCTCATTTCTTTTCCTCAGTCCTGGAACAAAAAATAATTACAGCATATAAGGGCAAATTAATGTATTTTAACCTTCTGCTACAGTTTTCTTGAAATTCACCTTTTGCACTCCCTGTACTGATATCTTTTCTGCCTTTAATAACTTTAACCTTATGTGATCTTTGAGAACCTGATTTATATTTTCTAAGATACTAATAATAAAGATGAGAGTCATAGTGGCTGGTTACAGGGAACAAACCAGCAAGCTCCAGACTAGGATTTACAGAGAGATGTTTATTGTCCGAGGAATTTAAGAAATTTAACCTAAAACTATTTGCACTACAGTCTAGGCTAAAAGAGCAACAAATGATGTCACCTGCAGCATGTTATCACTGCTTTAAGTGGTTTAATGGCAATGTGCCTGCACATTTCCATAGCAGATATAGTACAAAAAGTTACTTTCAAGGTCTTCTTCTCTTAATTGTTCATTGATTACTCAACATTCTTTACAATGAGAACCCCTGAGTTTAATTGGAATCAATGATGACAAATGGTGTATGGTCCCAAATCCTTACTACTGACTTAATTGAAGAGATACACACTTCCAGTTTTAGCTGTAAGTATTAAATGCTATCTCACATGTTTTGCTATTGTGCTTTACAGCAAGTCTTTTACCATTTTGTTTGATATTTGGTCTGAACTGCTCTGAACTGCATCACCTCAAAACGTTTTGTTTATTTGCTCTCTAGCACAAAAGTGTTCTTCTCATGTCTTTTGGAGCACTTATGCACCCTTCTACCTGGGAAGGTCGTTATCCTGTGTTCCACATGCACTTTTCAATCTTTATGTCAAAGCAAAGTAGAGATTATTTTCAGTGTTCAGCAAAAGCAACAGACCTCATCTGAACCAGTGGAAATAAGCTTCCATCATGCATGTCCATATTACTTTATGGCTTGGGAAAGGTTAATATAAAATGTGCTGTAGTTTAAGCTGCAGGAGATCCTATTATAAGGAAAAAGCAGATTATTAGACTAGGTACATCTGTGTACATCACTAAGGCAAATACATTTTCAGACAGGTGTGCACTGAAGCAATTATATTCTAATTATACACCTGCAACATTTTTATCACACTTAATTTAACACATGACATAACCTATTCCAGAGGAATACCATTATAAAATTTTTAATGCCATGTTACTACTAGGAAATAAGAAGCATTTCTGCAGTGTATCTATACAATATTTTAGGCTTATTTTACACACATCTAGGAAAAGTAGAAGATAAGTCTTGGAAGGATCACTGAAGCAAAGCAAAATAATACTAGTTAAAATCAGCATGTTCTCAAATCATGTCAGAACTTTTAAATCTAACATTTTAAATTATAATAAATGAGAAATTTATGAGTTTAAGCTATATGTGATGTCTGATCCTTGGAAAATGATGCCATATGAAATAAACTTCATTAATACAAAACAGAAAGCTAACATACAGCAGTACTTTAGCTTAATAAAAAATGACTTTGAAAGACCCTTCTCAGCTTAATAGTTCACTTATATTGATTATGCCAAGATTTTCTTTTTAGCTACTTTAACTCAGATAGTCAATATAAAATTTTGGCTGTTGTACTTTATTGCTTTAAATTATTCAGGAAAGGAAGTACAAGGGCAGACAGATAAGGTCTTTTTGTTCTTGGTATAAGTAGCATAGTATATTGTCTTCCCCTCTGCCCTACTTTCTTTCATTCTCTCCAATTTTCATTTTGACGCTCTTTAATTGATCATAGTCTGATTTCAATATTTAGTCTTTTTTTTTCTGAAGTCCTATAAACCAAATAATTAGAGAAAGTAGAGTGATACTCTTCTAGATAGAAGAGTGACAAAGCAATGCAGAACACATAAAGATATCAGAATCTGCAATCTAGTTTTGGTCACCAGCATTAGTCAAAATTAGGTTTGGATCTTTACAATGTAGTACCTCACAGCTAAGAAAGTTGCAGGTATGTAATATTGTTACATGCAGAAAAATATGTTAAAAAAAATACAACATCTATTTCTAAAATTTCATTATTATTTTTATAATGCCGTAAGTTTACATTGGTAGGAAATTTAGGATGCCTGCTTTAGATGCAGTGTAAATGCAGACACTTTTGTTCTCCACTGACAAAACTTTCAAATTATTAATGCATGTGCTTAAGCCCCTGAATCACCCTTTCAGGATACTTTTTTGAATGTGTCTATATTATGGTTCCTACAAGGGACAGGTAACATGTATCAATACCACTCAAACAAAAAGTCTTGATTACTACTTGATCAAATAATGAAGATCAAAAGGTCTTTACAAACGTCATAGAAGAGTTCCCATGTCGAGCCCAGCTTAGCATTAGGCTGAAGAGGTGTGGCAGAAATAAAACTTCTATATTTAGATTATCCATTTGATTGAATAAAGCTTATTTCCATTTCATCCTGGGAAAATGCCATCTGGTCCTCGGTGTATCATCTTCTGGAACACGTGGGATACTTAGAATCTCTAAAATTACTTAAGAAGAAAGTTAAGGAATGTAAAGCCAGAGTAAAATGGAGTAAAATGGAGTAAAATGGAGTAAAATGTTCCCTCTGTTTCACTTCATCTGCTTAAGAGGAAGAATATGCTCTTTCTTACCACATGTCATTTTGATATGTTCCTAGTTTGTTACCCCTGTTCCATGTTGAGACAAGTTATTCAACTGAGTAATTGCCTGTGATATATAAATAGGCACATCTCCTGCACAAAGTTCAGAACACTCAAACTCTCCATGTCATAGTATTCTAACTAAAAAAGAAACTGAAGTATCAGTTTCTTAGTTCAGGAACTTAAAATTATTATCTAACACTTATTAAATAAAACTTGCAATATAATGAAGTAAATTATTTTTAGGAAGAATTCTTGGATAGAGATCCAAAAATTCTTCCAAATTAATTATTGATGCCATTTCTAATGAGGGAATTATAGAATTCTGAGTAATTTTGAATTATAAATTACATATAAACATTGAACCTTGCAGCTTGGTACTTTGAATTCTATGGCATACATCAAGGTATTTTAATACATCTATTTAACTGAGCATGGGACTAAGAGCCTGAAAACTTGGCTTATCACAGTAGAAAGGTCTACACATTGAAACAAGAATTTATGGGAGTTTAAATTTTTTTAACCTTATGAAACTCAACAGTACATATAATTTGCAGTAGTTTTTGAAGTTAAGGTCTGTAGGGTGCCTTCATTATCTTGAAAGACATAGAGCTTAAAAAGTTCTTGGTGCTCAGGGGAAGATGGGGCTTGTGATCGACAAGTCTTGTAGCAACTTTTTTTTTTTTTTTCTTTTTTTAATAAGACTGCTGCTGTGGCAGGAACTAACAACACCAAGGTAGATAACTTTGATCAAATTCACATAGCCTAAATTTCACAAGAACACAAAAGCCAAGGTATTATTCTCCAGTTTAGGGGTCTTTATATTTAGACATATCCAATGCTTAAGCATTCCCTTCATTATCCAGTGAAAAAAAAGAACACGCATAATAAATAAACATCCATACTGAATCATACCTTCCTACTGAAACCATGACTGTCTTGCTGGCAGAATCATTAATGGAATTAGAAACAAATGTTCATACTTTCTTAAAAAGAAGAGACAAATTATAGCTAAATGGCAATGACATGTAAGAATGTGGAGAATGTATCTTGTCCTGGAAATTTTTCTATGGATTGGGTGAAACGTTTACAGTACTTCAAAATTATGATATCCTTTTAGTACTTAGGCAGCTCCCTGAAAATGGGCTGATTGTACTCTCTGACAGGCTGGTTTTTGGGCAAAGCAGTCAGGTTTGCTACCACCTCCACTTCTGATAAAAATGAATTGAATCTGCAAAAAACTGCTTTATTGTTTCAGCAGTGAGGCCACAGCTTGAGTGCTGCCTCCAGTTCTGGGCCCCTCATGACAAGAAAGACATTTGAGTATCCACAGAAGGGCAACAGAGCTGGTGAAAGGTCTGGAGCATGAGCCCTGTGAGGAGCAGCTGAGTGAGCTGGGGTCATTCAGTCTAGAAAGAGGAGGCTGAGAGGTGACCTTATTGTATTCTACAACTACCAGAAAGGAGGTTGTAGCCAGGTGGGAATCGACCTCTTCTCCCAAGCAAAAGTGGAAATGGCCTCAAGCTTTGCCAGGAGAGGTTCAGGTTGGACATTGGGAAGAATTTCTTCACTGAAGTGGCTGACTGCCATTGGAATGGGCTTCCCAGGGAAGGGGTGGAATGTTGCCTGGAAGAGCTCAAGAAACAACTGGATGTGGAACATAGTGCTGTGGTTTAGTTGACATGGTGGTGTTTGGCTGAAGGTTGGACTTGATCTTGGAGGTCTTTTCCAACCTTAATGATTCTATGAGCACTATCACCAACCTTAGGCGTCACAACTGAAGTCAGACAATACACTATTTTCAGTACCACTGAATACTCATTATTCCCAGAGGAGAAGTTAAGTTTAAAACTAAATTCAGTATGTCAACTTGCACAGCACAGAAAGCACGCTTGTTATTTCCAAAGCAAAATAAACATCTGTGATACAGAAGTAACTCACATTTAAGTCAGCTGACACACATGTACCATAGTTTATAAAGCGCTATTTTTTCCATTTCTAGTCACTAGTCTACATATATTTGAAGGACAACACTCTAGACATTTAAATCTGGGACAAAGCTTCTAATTTGAAATAAAGAACTTGTGCTCTATGATTTAAACAACAAGGGATAAAAATTGGTTATGAACATGAGAGAATTATGACCAAAACCTCAACCTCCTGGTATGCCAGATATAATTTTCAAAAGGAAGAATGCAGAAAGTAATATTCAAAGAGAGAAGAAAACATGTAGCAGTAAAACTAATTAAATCACACTTAACATGTACCTAAAAAA
>VXBI01011585.1:2129545-2152776 GCA_013397375.1 Toxostoma redivivum
AAACCCCCTTAACAATAACCAAAAAAAAAAAAAAAAAAAAAGAGTTTTTTCTGATCTGGAAGAATAATCTCCTATCTGTCTATCTGTCTTCCTCTCATTTTCCAAGCCCTTCAGGCAGTTCCAGTGACAAGAAATATTGTCCATATGTATGTTCTGATACCACATTTATAGAATATCAAGAATAGTGGCTTTACTTTCTGGTAATACAAAATTGAACAATCTAAAAAGGCAATATGATTATATACATATATAATTAGAAAAAAAAATCAGGTCATGGTCTGAAAGTCTTTATTTTAACAAGAAACATAGCTTCAGGATAATGATGTTTTCCACCATGAGAAACCAAAAAAAAGGTAAGTCAGGTTAATTGTTTTCCATGATAAGTTGGCTATTACTCAATAACTTTAATGATTCTAATGGAATTTGGTTAAAGTCAGAAAACCTGAGGCTGACTAGTCAGGCTTGACTTTCCCTGCTAAAAAGGTTCCTTCATCAATTATATTTAGGAAAAAAAAGGAACTAAAATACTTTTCATGAAAATATTGTTTTGCATCTCTTTAAGACCCTTGATGCTAATTGGATAAACAAGACAGCATGGTGAACTCAAGCTACTTTTGGTGTAATTTGGGACCCTGCCAGGCCTCTGAGGCAAATCATATGCCTGGTTGAGTAATTTCAATGTGCAGCCCCCCAGGAACCATTCTGTCTGAGACTTTAGATTTGCCTTATCTCATCTGAAAAGTACTTTGCCTCCAAAACATATGGACATCACAAAGGCTCCCAGATGTTGAAGACATCTCTGAAATGTCTGGAGGGATCTAAAATACCTTGCTCCTCCCACAAATCCCCTATGGGTCTCCCCTCCCATGTAGTTCTGAAAATAACAAGAAAGTGGTTCACAGCACAGAAATGCTCAAAGAAAAAAATACTACCTCTCAATTATCTTATTTATAGAAATTTATCTTACAGTGAAATGGATAATGCACAAGAAATATTAAACTTCCCAGTCCTGAATTGTGCCTTGACTTTCACCCTTGGTGTATGCTATACTTGTGCCTTTGCAAGACAGTTTGATTATAGCCAAACTATATCTTCCTGCAAAAGTTGGGTTTCTTTTTTTTTTTAATGTGTCAAATGATTGATTATTATGCAGCTACTATTTTATGAATTCATTTGAATTAATCATGTTTTTAAAGAAAAAAATTAGAATAATTAGAAAGAAGCTCCTAATTGCAGTGGTTTAAACTTTGGTATTTAAAAAGTAATGTTACCATACAACATAATCACAAGCAGTATTTTGTGCATAATTCAATAGTTTTCCTAGTTTAGAAGCTAAAATAAAAAGTATTGAATGGAAACATAATTTTCAGTTTCCCTTTTGGGATCTCTGTGTTCAATTATTGATAATCAAAATAGTGATTAAATCACTTTCAAAACTAATTATTTCTAAATTATCCATTAGCTGTTCCAACTTTTTTAATTAAAGTAAACAGCAAGCAGCTGTTCTTCCAGTCACTACCTGCTTCTTGTAACTGAAGCCCTTTCATTTTCTATCTTGATGGAAATTAAAATACTCTTTTGCTACTTCTATCCATTTATTTTTACCCTCTCATACATAGAATTCCATTAAATTTCAAGCATCTTTGAAGGCAAATGAAGGTGAACACAGAATGAGGGTGTGCATATATTTAATAAAAAAAAAGTTCATAAAATCTGAAATTATGTGGACAGAATCAGAGTACTTATGGAGAGATCATAAAATTTAAAATTTAAAATTTAAAATTTAAAATTTAAAATGTAGAATGTCTCCATTAGGTTAAAGCAAAAAAAGAAGACAGGTCTCTAAAATAAACCTCATCTGCTGCCCAGCTTTATAAACAAGTTCTCATTCTTATTTCTTTGGAGAATTCACTATGACTATAGAATGAAGGGAGCGGAAGAAATTTCTTACAACCCTTAGAGGTTTTGAAAAGCACCCATGGAGAAAGATATAATTTTTTTATAAACTTTGTGAATATTAATGGGAAAATTTAAAGCATTGAAGCAATATTTCATTGAGATAAAATTAAGTGGTGCTAATTCTAATCTGCTTTGTAAACAGGAGATGAGAATCTTTCTTGTAAACACCTCCTTGTATTTTGAAAGAATAGGCATGTGCTTTTTTAAAAATTTATATCAGAAATTACTCTTGTTCTTCAAGACTTTTTTGCTCTTTTTTTCCTTAGTATTTTAAGCGTTGGGTTTTTTTTTCTTTAGCACAGTTCTCTCCAAAGCTTTTGCTGATTTTTTTTTTTTTTGGTGGGGAGAGAGATGGGGGATTAGGGGGAAGAGGCAGTTTTTTTGTTTGGTGTGGGGTTTTTTTGGAGTGCTTGAACAGATTGGAGACTGCTAAGGCAGGAGATATGGAGACAGGTAGAATAAGCAGAGAGAGAAAACAATTCCACTGAGAGTTTTGATATGTATATCCTTTCCTCAGTTCTTAAAAAAATTTATGCTGTCAGATGTTCATGCAGTGTTCTCTTAAAATACTGCAGACATGATTTCAATAGTAGTGACAATTATTTCTTAAAATTTCAGAGAATGTGAGAAAAAAGCCCTGTTGCCTAAAAGTAGCATTTTCTGCTGACATTAGAATGAATCTTTATTCATAGAGAATACAGAATTCAAAAATAAAACCCTCACATCAGAAATTACTTCAGGAAAAAATATGTTATCCAGTTATCACATACATAGCATTGAACTTCTTTTTCCTCCCTATCCTATCACCAAGGATTTCTCAGTTTATTTCATCCCCAGGATTCACCTTTCTATACTGTAAAGCACTGAATACTGGGAGAAGCACGACTACTCCTGTCTGAATAGAAATGCAGGGTCATTTTATGCATCTAAGGAAATCATTTCCTCTGCCACCTTCTTACTCTCCCCATCAAGTTTCAATCACCAGACTTCCCTGTCCTCTCCCTTTTCTGCATGTGTGCTGTCTTATTGATATTCAATCACATCTAAATGATAAACAAATGGCTAGCATATTAAATCCCACCTATATCACACATTCAAAGTTGGTTTGACTCAAGGTTTGTACTTGCACAATGTCAGATAGGTCTGAGTACTCTCTGAAATCCTGCATCTCAGGCCACCATGCCAAACTGATATGTGAACTGAATATTTTTTGAAAAGCAAGTTTAGAAAGCTCTTTTGAAGCTGTTAACTGCTGTTTCCTAAAACCAGGAGAATGGAAAATAACTCGTTAGCTGGGGTCAGACTAAGGTGAGGTAAAACAACAGTTCTTACCAGCTGATATTGCTATTCCTGCTGCAGATCTGGCTCTCGTTTCTGCTTCTCTCAAGAGCAGGCAATCACAAGATTTTTGGGGAAAAGTGCTGTTATTTCTCACATCTCCATTGAAATCAAAGCACAGACGCAGAGACACCTACCACTCACCCCTGCTCCTGGGAGAAAAACCCTTTCCAGGATAATATGTTCAAAAAGTCTGAATATACATCAATACTCAAGCATTCTAGCTACAGTTTAAGCACACAACCCATTAATGTAAGTGAGGTAAATTCTGACTTTGCTGGTAGGTTAAATATGGTGAAGGGGTTGTCATGTTGGCAATGACTCCTGTCAGGGCTCCATTAAAATGATATAGCATACTTCTTTCTCTTTTGCTGGTCAAGAGAAGAAATAAATCAATGTTGCTCTGCTTTCACTATAATGACACCACACAAAATAGATGGATAGTGGAAAGTGCCATCAAATTCCCCCTGTCACAAAGGCTCAAGGAGTAACATGCAGAGCAAAATAGAGGAAGCCCCTAATGCACCTAA
The DNA here is from genome assembly GCA_013397375.1 of Toxostoma redivivum. Lineage (NCBI taxonomy): Eukaryota > Metazoa > Chordata > Aves > Passeriformes > Mimidae > Toxostoma > Toxostoma redivivum. The sequence continues at coordinate 2,133,373 of VXBI01011585.1, forward strand.
ATATATTCCCATGTGGAAAGAAAAAAGGATCAAAGGCTGTGGTCCACTGAACAGGACACTAATGAAGGAATAGAATACTTTTGATTCCTTTTCTAGTTTCATTGCTAATTCAGTCTTCACTCATATTCATGTGACCTTAATGCCTCATGACTCAGAATTCCCATATGGGCAATAACTGCAAAATCCTTTTACAGATACCTTCTGTTGCCCCAGACTGAAACCCAAAATTTTTATACCAGTTTGTTTAGAGCCAGTTTTCTTCTAAGATTTAAAGTGAGCAGAATTTAGTAGGAAAGAAACGACTTTCAGCTTTCACTGTCGTTTGCAGGAACAGAATGTCAGTCTCTACCAAATATTGTGTGTCACTCAACCAGCAAAATGCAAAACTAGGAGGCAAGGTTTACCTGTCCAAACATGAAGATTTCATTTCAGCCCCTATGATGTCAAACAGAAAAATGATAGTGTTTTTTCCCCCATTTTTCTTTAAAATGTTAAAATATAGTATTTCAAATTTGGATCAAGTGAAACCAATTAATCCTTTAACTTATATCAATGATGTTCAATAGCACATCATTATCTCTAGAAACTTTTCACTAAACTTACAACTTTTCTCCTAAATTTGCAACAAGTGTAGTGAAACATCTCTTTTTATATATTGTTGAATAAAATGATTCTGTTTAACGTTTACTGGAACCATGGGTTCAATTAAACACAAAAATCATACAGATTTCACTTCCAAATGAAATCTTGGATTTTTTTTTTAATCAAATCCCTTGCAATGCATCTGTGAACACTTCATTGTTCTCATTTGCAATAGTAATATGTATTAAGGCTGCTATTTTGTCCTCTCTAAACATTTAAATTATAGCACGTGCATTAGCAAGTGACATATTACCCTTTAAAAGCTTTAAGGAATACCATTGCTTTTAACATGTACTCTTCTATATTTGTTAATGAAGCATAATTTTAAGTAAGTGCATGATGTCTACCGCAAAGCATGACAGCAATTATTTTCTAAGAATGTGTGGATCACTTAATTTATAATTTGTTCTAAAACCCATGTGCTGATTTCTAGTGCTTGAAAAACACATGCAAGGAAAACAAAAGACCTGCATTTTGGTACAAAAAGTATAGTAAGAAGCTTTAGTTCTTCTGATGAGGTCTCTCATCTTGCAGGCACCAATTTCTAAATACTAATCACAGCAATAATAAAATATTTTATGCATACACAGAAAAATACTAAGATATCCAAGGTGGGGAGGTGGTGGGAAAAAAAATCATGAGCAGTTCTAAATTGATTGCACATAGAGAATTCAAATCAATATTTCCAATAATTTATACTATTTATAAAATAATGCATAAGCAAGCATATGAAAAAATAATGAGTTTGCTGATGCTGATACCTGTGCTGATAATGCAAGTCTAATAATTAAGTTTTGAAAGAACATAAGTTATGTTAAATCTTTAAGAACAGAGTGAAATGTGGAAATAGACTCATGGCTTTGTGCACAAAAGCTTTGACTTAATGGACAAGAAACAAAAGTATCCATCTTACTGTTTTCTCAACTCAATCTTCTTTCTCACAGTCAAAGTCTCATTTTAATAAATTCATCTGGATGATAAAAGTGCTGATTTTATTCCAGGCTGATACTTTAGATACTTACCTGCTTAGTGACAGTGTACAGCACCTAAGAACATTAAGGCTATCAAGAAACTCCATTACCTGACCCAGGGAGAGAAATTGTGTCTTACACAGAGAAATGCCTAAAGTTTCAGTGTACTCTTACTGCAAGGGAAGATTAATAAACATCTTCATATGGTGAAGCCGGAGCTTCCACCCTGAAGGATTTTGTTTTATGTATAGATCAAATGTATAGGCTGAGCTGCCAGCAACTTCTGAAAGCAAGCATAGAAAAGGCCCTATGAATCTTTAATGCCCACATATTATTAGAACAAAAATTGAAGTTATCATTTAAAGGGACAAAGTTTGACTCTTGTAGTTGAGACAGATCAACAAGGGATTTGAAAACAATTTTTTCCAAGTATGAAAGTTTAGAGAGTCAGTCCTTATCCTAGGAACTTTCAGTGGCTTTTAATATTGTATTAAACACTGTCTATCCATTTGCTTAGCACGCCTTCATATTTCTCTTCCAAGCCTCTGAGATCTGACTGTGTTCACTTCCTGTTCAACATCCCTTCCCTCCAAGATCCCCATTTCTCTCATTTCTTTTTGGCCAACCTGCCTTTCAGAAGGCTCTTTCAGGTGAGTAGTGTCATTTGTTCTCATTTCTGTCCATGAACTTGAAGGCAATCTTTCAGTGGGAGCCACGTTAATCTTTTCTGTATCATTCTATTTTGACTTTAATTTTTTTAATATGCACTATCTTCAGCTGCAGACGGTATGAATTTCTTGGCTCATCTGAGTTTTCAGAAGAACTGTAGTTTTTCACGACAGAAGGATTCAACACATTTAAATACATAGCTTTATCAACAAATACCACTGATAACAGAGATTTCAGTGAACCTTTTAAAAAAAAATAAAATCTGTTTGATCTGATAAGACATCCTTTTCTCTTGGATAGATTCAGTAAAACTATTTTTTCTTTATCAAGTATATTCCTAAATTTTTGGGAAAGCCTGTTGAATATTTTACCTTTTGCTTTTGAAAGGAACCAAAAAGTCACTTAGTCATTAACAGTTAAAATGTAAACAATATCTGAAACAATCTCCCAAGTACACAAAAAAAAAAGTTTATACAATTTTCAGACAGTGCTTTGCATTGTCAGAACATCTTCTAATCATGTAATGAAAAACGGTTTAATAATATATACCTCTAGCTCAGATGGACTTAGTGAATATTATTAGTATTTGTAGTGGTCTGAGGATGTGAGAGGCTCTGTAAAGCACAACTATTACTGTTATAGATGATAGTTATAGCACAGGGACTTACAAGACACAGGGGACAAATACTGCCTAAGAGATAACTCTCAGAAGAAATATTTCAAAACAATCATCAGCTTCTATGATTGCCTGAGTGATTTGCACTCTGAGGGACTAACTTCAGTTCTATATGATAATGGCAGTAGATGTGTTAAATCTAGCCATTTTAACCACTGAAATTATTTTTGTCTCTCAGTTTTATATAGTCTAAACCATTCTTCAGTTAAAATGTGCAATGAATGAAAAAGTCTAGGCTGCAGTGATCAAATCCAGTTTTCAAAGACTTTAGAAGTCAATTTATTCAGATAGAAGCCTACATATGTTATTAATTTACCATGTAGATATTTAAAGATATAGCAGTATTTTTAATTAATATTTATCATGCATCTTAAACATTAACTGGAAGGAGATAATGAATGGGATGACAGAGTATTTATAGAGAAACAGAATAGGGGTTAAACCATGAGAGGAAAGGAGCTATACATTAAATCATGTTAAGTACATATCCACATCAACAAGGAAACAGAAACCAATCCTACTGAAACCTGTGGCAATATAGATAAAAGAAAATATTTTGCCTAAACACCCATGATGGTAAAAATGAGAACAATTTGCTAAGAAGTCAGAGATAATATTAATGAAAGATTTGGCTGGCATATGTAGACTCCACAACAGTTGTGTCTATTGGAGGTGACATCTATGTCTCCTATTTATGACTCCTTGAAGTGATTAATGAGGGACATACCAGAAGAGAGATTTGTCTTCAGTTTGGGATAAGATTTGGTACAGAATGTGACACTTGAAGATCGTAATATATTCAAATTTCATATCATCTAATAAATTTAAAAGTAAAGAAATGCACTATAATAATATTTAAAATTTTGAAGAAGAATTATAACATTTAAATTTATTTTTAAAATATTTTAAACAATTGGTTAAAAGAGGAAAATTGGTATAGAGACTGTTCAAATGCACTCATTTAGAAGCTGGCAGTAAAAGAATATCAAGATATGAATACTGTCTTTAAAGAGTATGTGGATAGATTATTAAAAGAGGATAGATTATTAAAAGAAAAGCTGATGAAAAGAATTGCCTATGATAATAGCTGACTGGGAATTAATGTATGAGACAAAAGTCTATGTCAATAAATTCATAACAAAACAAAACCAACTGAAAAAGTAATGAGAAAAAAAGGCAAAATACTAAAACCTACTAGCTACATATTGCTCAAGAAATGGGCCACAGAGAAAGTCTTACAAAAAATCTGACTTGTCATTTAAGAGATCAGCAAGTCAAATAGCATGTTAGAAAGAAATAAAGAACAAAACACAAAACCGGTATTATGCCATGATGTAAACTCAGAATTATTACCTATGACAAATACTGTGTGTGATCCTGACCGCCACATCTCAGTAAAGTTAGAATAAAAACATTAAAATAACATAGGTGGCAGGGAGGAACACAGAAACAAAAGACCTTCTTTACAAGAAGAATTAAATTGATAACAACTCTACTGCTGGGGAGGGGGAGATTCCGGGTGGGAGATATGATAAATTATTATAAAATAATGAATTATATAAAACTGAAATACCTACTTTCTGTTTTCTCACAGTGCAAGATAAAAAAAATCTGTAAATTATCAGACAACAAGCTGGAGATTCTTTAAGTAAAAATTAAAGAATTTTCATCTAACATATGCAATATGCAGTTGAAATGTAGAATCACACTACTATACAAACTTACGTAAGTCAGTGGTATAAAAGGAAAGGTAGAAAACAATTAAAAATTTAAATTGACAAATCAGTTGTGAAAAACCTGCGAAGACAATCTCTGGTACACAGCTGGAAGCAAGCTGGATGTTTCAGGGAACTGAGGATAGGTTTGATCAGTTCAGGTACTTAACGGGTAACTGGAAAAGAGAGAATATGGGCTGAAAATACTTTTTGTCCATCCTAGTGCCAAAAAGAGTGAATAATATCAAACAATATCACAGGCCTGATCCTTAAGAAGATGACATCTCTTCAAACTCTTCTGAAGTTTTGAAGAGAAGATGAATGTCACCAGTTTGCTGCTCCTCCAGATGGATTATACATGTTGTTTACAAAATTCACAACTGAGATGTGCAAAATACAGTTTTCCCCAGCAGTTAAAATAATTGCAAAACTTGGCATCAATACAAGCACTTTCTTCTGAACTTATTTTCTGCTAAATTAGTGCAAAACAACATATGCACTAAACAGTAGCACAGCTGCAATACTAATAACAGGGCAAAACCTGGCATACAGTTTTTCACTGCAAGAAAAAAAGAAGGGAATCGAGTAGCACAAATGCTGTCCCCAGGTTAATGAAACACTGGAGGATTGTAGTTATACTAATGAACAGTATAGCATCCTATACAAAGCAAGTAGAATCAACTTTTTATATCATCATCATTGTTCGATTCAAAAACAAAACAAAACAAAACCCCAGTTATAGAATACCTTCTTTGGGTCTATTTTATATCACAATCCATGCGAGACTAAAGGAAACTATAAGGACTTTCTTAAGTCAGTGGCTTAGAAAATCATTATGAACTCTGCTATAAAATAGATTTTCTGCTGTTGGGTATTGAAGCTTCTCATGAGACTACTGCTTTCTTAAAATATTTGATTTTACTGAAATCTTATGAAATACTGTATGAAATAACAGTAATTGCAGACTTGGATGATACTTTTCTTAGCAAATTGCAGTTATGATTTCAACAGAGGTATCCAGATATATCTTGCAGGAAAATTAGAGACAATGTGACACGGTACTTTCCACTTTTCAAGCTGTCAGAAAAAATACCATGGTAGAGAAATCTATATACTACACAAAGAAAATATGCATATTCCTCGCTTATGTGATCTACTTATTCCCTTTATTTTTATACCACTATAATTATTCCATTAGTCCCTTTATTATCCAGTTTTCTGCCCTATCATGGGTTTGCACATATTTGGAGAAATTTGTAATGGGTTATGTTGCTATTCATCAGGAGAGCCAGTTGTAACAAAATCAACACAAAAAATATTGGAACACTTATAACTATTTATTAATTAAAGATGTGTTTCTCTGAAGATAATTAAGAGAGAAAACTTCAATTTCCATTTTCTTCTTTTCCTGCTAGAATATTATTTTTCTCCTTCTGTGTTATCTTGCATCAGAAATCCTAACTAATAGACTGTCATCCCGAATACATTGTTAAGTTTCCCATTCATTTTAGTCTTCATTATTTTCTTGCTGCTTCTTAACCACTGATCCTCCTTAAGTAATTATTTCCATGTTTTGTTTGAATTTTTTAGCTGGCCTTGTGTGTCACATGCTTTCAAGAATCCCTTTTGTGTGGCAACATCTAAGCAGTATGGTCACATAGCTGCAGTCTTTCCCAGACTTGAAGCTCATTTACCCAATAAACACCATCCTTCAGCCTCAGAACAGCAGTGTCTCGGCTGAGAATTCACATAACCCACTTCTTTACCCTCCTCCAGGTTCTCCGCTCTAGTCTGCTTGTGTCGAGGCTTTGTAAATTGCCATCCATATCCACCCATTTTTGCAGTTGCCCAAGTTTTTCTCTCACCTTTCAGGCTCCAACCTCATCTGCTGTTCTGAAAATTAAAGAAACCTAGGCACAACAAATACTTTCTGAAATTCTGCCTAGGTGCCAACCAAAAAAACAGACATGACAGCTTCACAAACAATGATGTCTAGTTTATTTATTTATTTGAAACTTGCATTGTACTGTGTATATTTTACTTAATTTTAGAAGGTGCTGTTAAACCATAGAGGTTTGATGTGCTGCGTGTGATTAGGACTATTTGCAAACATCTGGAATTCAATGAAAAGCAGTACAGATATCCAAAAATATTCAAGAATGCAGATATTCAAAACATAAACAATCTGCAACATAAAGAAAAAATATTGTCATTATTAATGCTGGCAGGAAGCTGTCATTGTCAGGTCACATTAGAATTTATCCAATAGTTTGAAAGTGGACTGTCAAGAGCATGGTGAAACACACAAAAATGGATTAAAATCACTTTACCAATACCAACTGAAAGTACTTTTCTGCAAAGCAGTATGAGGCATGCAAAGATTTATCTGCAAACTCCCATTTTAAGTGTAGAAGTGCGTTGGGTTTTTTTCAGTTATCTTTTCCTAGTTTAACAAAACATTATTTAGCCATGGAACCCTCCCTCTCTTTTTTATGTAAATAATCTCAGGAAAAAAGGGCAGATTCACCTTAAAGCTTTAGCCTAAATTACTTTGAGGTCTGTATGTCTCCAACAAATTTGTAATTTATAAGAAAAAACTTGATTGACTATTAGGGATGGGAAGTAACACAGAAAAACAATAAAAACACATAAAACCCACTCCTCTTTCTTAGTTATTTGTGCAAAAGATTTGTGGGTTCTACTGTGCTAAGGATGTTGTATGAAACTACTCCTAATTTGCATACTATTTTAAAAATAAGAACACCAAAACATTAATTTATTGTGCATTCATTTATTATCATGACAGAAAAAACCTACACGATACATCTCCTCTGGTATTTAAAAGTTATATTGAGTAGGTTTGCTACACTATAAAAGTGATTTATTGTCCTGCTGGGTAAAATAAACTGTAATAAACATATACAAAAAACCAGAAGAGTTGAATTTTCCTACTTTGGGAGATGGCATTTCTCAGCATGGAAAACAGATTACTTGAACAGTCTAATTTTATATATTTTCTCCTAACTTCTTATGACTGAAAAATTAATTTATTGTACTTTTCTTTCAATTCTTTCTTGATATTTTGAATAATCCTCTATGTGATTCTATGTACCACATACTAGTCCTCCAAGAAAAAGAACAAGTTCTCTGTGGGACTACTGGCTGAATGAAGATTATCAAAATTCAGAGCAATAAGTAGAACAGAAAAATACAACCCTGCTTAGGGCAAATGAGGGAAGGGAACTATTTTTCCTTCCTTATTAAAGTATGAAATAAATTTCTAAGGATGTCATAGCCCTCAGCATTATACAGAGAAATTATGTAAAGACTAGTCCTGATAACAAACAAGAGTGATACTAATTTTTGCCTTTCACATGGAAGGATGAAAATTGAGTGCTCTAGAAACAATATATATTTGAACCTATAGTTTTCACCTTTAAAGTAAACACAGAGGACCTAAAAGAAACTGTCACTACTATTAGCCTGTTGGGGAACAAAATATTTTCCAGTCTGATCACCATCAAAGTAGCATTAATATGGTTTCATGTTAGAAAACAAAAAGAAAAGCAACTTTTAAAGTTCGTTCAGGAAGAATGCAAGACTAGACTGGATAGCCATCAATACTGCAGAAAATTATTTAATATTACACTGGATCACAGCCTCTGAACAAAAATTAAAATGCAAGAGTGGGTCATTAAAAACATTCAGAATACATCTTCTTATAATGTCAGTACTCTTCAAACATCTGATGCCTTTTTTTTTTTTTTAATTTTGAACTAATACAATTTATGAAGGATATGCAATAATTTGAGACAGTCCAAAAGAAGCAAATAGAAATAATTGGTAAACATATCTTGACCTAAAACATACACAATAATCTTTTAAGAATGTAAGAGGAGGTCTTAAAGAAGAAAGTTCATCCATCTTTGTAGAGTCTGAAGACAAAATAAAAAACAGTAAGATAAAATTCCAGAAAAGGAGATTTAAACTAGAAATCATGATAATATCTTGAAGAGCAAGAACAGTGAGGTACAGAAGTACAAGAACAGGTTGCTTAGAAAGGCTAAGCAATCTGTTACAGGCAATTTTTTACAACCAGCCTTTAAGAGTGACACAATTATAGTATATTCTGTCCTCATGCACAAAATGTATCCAAGGACAAGATAACCATTTTTACTGCTATTTATTACTCCAGTGATCATATGTATCTGAAAATATATCCCTAAAAGATGTATTTTCCCTGGGAAAAAAATGCCACTGGAAAAAATTGTTTTTAGTCAATGTATCTAGTTTTTGTGCCTAGAGTTCACACTAGACATAAGCAGAGAAGATTTAGGAATGATTCATAAGAATGATCAAAGCCATGTGAGGCATCTATTCTAGAGGTATGAATTAAATTTAACTTATCAAACAAAAGAACAAAGAGAGACTTAGTCTTTACTACCACAGGAATGTAAAGTTCAAAAGTAACGGTATCTTCAAAGCACTAGACCAGGATATAAGGCACTGTAACAGCTAATGAACTCGAGTACAGATTTTTAACAATTAAACATCAAAATAATTTACCAAGGATTATAACAGGATATATACATTTATAGAAACAGACATGAAAATTATGCTCATGTTTAACTATGAATTCAGACTCAGAACAAGAATTTTATATTGACCCATTGATATACGAACTTTTATTCAATGTCACAGGTGCAACATCAGCAGGCAGGAGCTAAGATGCTGAAGTGCTCAAAGTACCTGGTAAACTGTGAATACAGAAAGAAATGTGACACACTGTATAGTTAGCCTTATCCAGAAAGTGCATCTGGATTTCAAGAATGCAGAAGCATCTATGCCACCCTTGAAAGGGGGGACTGATGCCTTGCAATCCATGTAGAGAGTAGAAAACACTAGGGATGCAATGCAAGTGGAACTCAGTTGTCTAAACATACCCATGTAGTGATGTCTTGTTGTTCAGTATGTTTAATTCTAAGACACTGATGTTTTACCATAAGGAGGCAGTGAGAACCAAAATCTTAAAATTGTTTCCTTAAGGAAGGATAAAAAATAAGTAACAAGTAAATAAGTAATTATGGATTCACTGCCCAGTGAGGTCGCTGAAGGTTCGAAGTTTGAATTTAGTCACCTCCTGAAGAATTCTGTAGTTGTGTTGAAGCTTCCAGCTCCAAATGTATGGGAATTTTATGATGATTTAGTGGATCTTAGATGGCATGGTATGTCTTTGTTTAGGTGGCATCACAAGGCTGAGTGCTAATAATTAATTTCTTAAATCTTTTGATGATATTTTTGTCATAGATGTGATGGAGGTAAATTAAGCTAGCACAGAAACTATCTAAACCACTTTCCATAAACTGAATGACTGAGGACTTGAAATAAATATGTCCTGCTTCAGACTAAAAACAGGAGTAATGAAGGAAAATACTGACAGAAAATACATGTTTGCATAACACACTGATTTTCATTTCAGTGGCATGCACAGGCTATAATCAAGGATTAATTCTACATAGTTTGCATGGATAGAACACAAAGATCATTCCCGCTCTCTAAAATTTTAATGCTCACAGTCCATCAGGCTTTTCTAATATTTATAATGAATTATAAACAAAGAAATAGAAGGGCTTTTTCTTTGTGCTATTTTTTAATGCACTATAATGTAACTTAGTTCCCAGCACATTGCTAACCACTCATAAAGGAAGATGGCCAGAATTTGTACTTGAACCCTGATTCCAATAGGTATACAAAGAATTAATCACTACGTATACAATATATTATGTTTCATATTTAATTTTTTACATATTTTGCTATTTTATTTTTTTTCAGTACCAACTGGAGAACAGGTCACTTCCAACCTCACTAAGAAAAGCAAATACAGTGAACCACTATTTGCCTTTTTTTCTCCTCATCCATTTTTCACGGGAGGCTAAGGCAAACAGTTGTTTCCAAGCATCTGCTGCTTTTACTCACAAATTAACACCACAGAATTCTAGAAGGTCATCAAAATCTCAAGGTTAACTTTCAAAAAGCAGTGACTGAAATGCATCAGTACTAACATTAAACCATTCCTTTTATCTCCCTCTTTGTGCTGCACTGTTTTTGCTTCACATGATACCATAGTGCAAGATAGGTTATAAATTATTATCTTTGATTCAGTGATTTTTGTGCTAGTTAAATGAGTCTTTGCTTTGCAGGTTTTTTTGAAAGTGTGTACTAAAACGTCCCTGAAGCATAAAAGAAAAATATCCATATAAATATTATGATGGCCAGTCATGTCCATTAAAAAGCTTTCTACTCCCTAACACACCTTCAAGGTAGTAGAATTAATCACCTGTGCAGATTTCATACTACAAGTTCATGTAAAGCAATGTCCTTGAACCAAGAGTAGAGGCTGAAATGTGCCTACAGCTCAAACTTATTTGAACATTTTTGCAGCTGTGTTAGCTTTTCATAGCATACCTGACCCTCTGCTGACTCCTGTGGATAAAAAGCCTTTTATTATAATTTCTAACTTAGCAAAACAGAAAGTAGAATTTCTCATGATCTGCTACTTATTTGTAGGAAAATTGCAAAATTATGAAATGGACTGAATTGTTTTTAATCAGGGGATATATTTGTTCCATAAAACATGCTTGTTTTATCTCCAGTGACTTCGTAGAAGGAATTCAGTCCCACAGCAGAGTTGCCAATCACCATCTATATTGCCTGCAGCATAACACTGTATCATTAAGCAGGGCTAATTATCTTTACAATAGAAAATCAGTAACTACAAATTGACTTTCAATTCATCATCTATGTTGTGAACTGTATTTCAGTTAACCTCTTGGCTCACTTAAGCTGATTTTAAAGAAGTGGGCAGTAAATGAATCCTACAATAAGTCTTAGAAGTGAACAGTCCATATGTTTCATTACAGAGATCAGAGAAAGTTGTTCTTCCTCAAAGACACCCCACAGAAAAATCAAGAAGTCTAAACATTTCCAAGTGAGCACCAACTGGCATGTCATCTCGATAGTGTTGTTTCCTGAGAGTAAACCATGAACAGCTATACACCTGGTTACTACATTTGTTTTAGTGGAACAGCCACAACCAAAAGGCAAAATCTGTGTTCCCATTTGGTATTTTCCTATCACCTTCCGCACTCATCTATGTAATTTTCTGTATTTTCCAACATATTACATATATTTTCTTCTGAGCTGACCTGCAGTGCCACTCAGGTCCTCATTCAGACTAATTAATTTTGCAGATCCTACAAGAAGTTAGCCAACTAAAACTGGTGTCTTATTCCATTTTTGGAAATATCAATATACAAATGACAGTTAAACTGGTGTCCTATTCCATTTTTGGAAATATTAATATACAAATTACAGTTATACAGGATAAAGCCATCAATGCCCATAACTACATCTCACTTCTAACAGCACATTAAATCATACTTGAAAAGCCCTCAGGATAGGCAGTATCTCTTTTCACCTATTTTGAGAAGCCCTTTCATCCAATTATGTGCTTCAGTAATAAATTCTTATATTTATTATTAAAGAAGCACTGTTAATAAACTTATGTCAAAAGTTGTTAGTGTTTGTAATACTGAAAGCTGGAGTGTTTGATAATTTGCTAGCTTTGTCAGGGTTCCTCTTTTCCTTGTGATAAATCAGATGACAAGTTTATCTATAGTCTTGAGGAAACTACTAATGAGCTGCATGAAGTTTGTCCTCTCTCACCCTAGAAAATAATATGATCTGCAAATTAATCAGATGCCTTCATGATGAAGATAGTTTTAATTGTATAATTATGGAATTTACTGCATTCACTTGGCAACTTTTCAGGCACTAGGGCTTACCTATACTGTACAAACATTTTTTTTTTTGTGAACTGATGCACTCATTAATAATTTCTGGTCTCCATGATCTTTCTTTGCTACTCCAAATTATATCAATGTTCCAAAATAAGATTCCAAATACAGGAAAACATTTTTGTCGGTAGAATACATCTCCAAGTGCAATAGAAAATGACTGAAAGAACAATACAGATTCTGCACCTGTAATATACTCCTAACATTTTATGCATCTCAATTATATCCACACAGACATACAGATGGAAGAAAATGTTATTTTATAGAACAACACTGTAATAAAAATGGTAAAACACTTCCCATTCTAGCTTATGAGCTCAAACTAACTGGAATAGAAGACAAAAATAATTTAACACAAATATATCTTTTTTTTTCTTTTCTGTATGAGGAAAATCTGTGGTTCATAGTGCTTCCATTACTGGAAGTTCTCATTCCATTTTCTAATTCCACACACTTCCTCCCATTCTTTTGTGACTGCTTCAATGCCAGCATCTTTAACAGTGCAGCCTAATTAGGCAGAATATACACTGTTTTGTAATCTTCTGTCATCGCAGCTGCACTACCATTATCAGCTCATGCAACACATTTTGGTGGTTTAAGAAACTGTATACCTTTGGCTTATCTTGAGCCAATATTTATACTTAATATATGAAAGTATTTAAACTTGTTTACTAGGAAATAAGATAAATATATTTGCTTACTAGCAATCCTTAAATTTAAAAAAAAATATAAATGTTGTGTTTGTTACCATTCACTCACCAACACATTAATCATGTACCTAGTGGTGAAAATGAAAATGTAGTCACTTTTGTATGACAGTTACATGTTTCAATGTGAAATGTACTAATGATTCATTTATTCTTAAACTGAAAGATAGTAAAAAGTTGGAAGTGCAAGTACGGTACATTATTTGATAGTCCTACATTTTCATCCTGATGTTTCACCAAACAAAAAAAGTCACACGATTAATGATTGTACTGATTTGAAAGAGCAGCAATTAAGTACGTGATCCCTTTAAACCTCATGGTTTTGAACACTGGCAGTAGTTATTTTAACTCTGGAGGGGGTTATGGCTCCCTTACAAGACTAGAACTCTTTTTCACCCTGCAGAGCTATTGTGACAACATTACAAAATCACTAGGCTGCTGTATCGTGAGAAACTTGTCACTCTAAAAGGCAGCTTCTTAAAACTACAAGAAGTACTGTGAACACAGCAAGGGAAATCTATGCTTGTGTGCTTGCATTATACCTGTAAATTGCCTGCACCTCAACAAGAAGAGTACTTATTTCTTCTGAAAGTCTGTGTGCATTAATGCGTGACTAGGGACTGAAATACTTGAAATGCTTGGTTAGTCTTAGAAGTGTGATGAACTATTATTCAGATAATTTACTTCCTTTCTTAATACTAATCAACTAAGGACGATTAAATGGTACTAAAACACTCTGAATCCAAATGTATATGTTTACCCACAGGCAATGTGTGTCACATTTTTTTAAACTTTCCCTTGATTTGGCCCCTTTTTTTATCAATATCACCTAACTGGTATTTTAAAGCATACATCAGCCTCTAATCCCAAAATCTGTCTTCTCCTTTGAAGAACTACTTCCTCCACAATTGCTGAAAAAATTAACAAAAATAAAAAAAAGAAAAAGAAGAAGAAAAAGAAAAAGAAAAAGAAAAAGAAAAAGAAAAAGAAAAAGAAAAAGAAAAAGAAAAAGAAAAAGAAGAAAAATAGAAAGAAGAAGAAAAATGAGAAAGAGGAAGAGGAAGAGGAAGAGGAAGAGGAAGAGGAAGAGAAAGAAAGTGAAAGAGAGAGAGAGAAAAAGAAAAAGAAAAAGAAAAAGAAAAAGAAAAAGAAAAAGAAAAAGAAGGAAAAATGAGTGCACAAGACTACCTGAGCTTAATTATGTTTTCTGCAAGAATAAGAAAACATCCTTGTCCCATCACAGGTCATTTAATCTGAAAGGAAGCTTCTAATTTCTGAAGCAGATGAGAATACAAATAAAATACATCTGCAAATAGATATGTACTTTAGATGAAATCTTAAAAGCAATATATAAATTCTTTCTGCACAATTTTCTTTACAGGAATAGATAAACATTTTTTCCCCCTTACTCTTGAAGATGTGATATAACTTTATTTCTAACAAAAGAGTATTAGAAAGAGCTGTGTTTTATCTGGCCAAGAAAAAGCACATATATGCTGAAGTAATGATGTGAAATCTATTTTCTGTACTCATTGTCCAATCAATAACCTTCACATAAATCCAATAGACACAACTGCACACAGTTCAATAAGCCTGGTAGGCACTCCTGTATTAACACAGTATACAAAATTTTGACCTTGTACCATTAGCTACATGAGATTACTTCTCTCTGTAAGTAAATGAAATTTCTGCTTGCACACATTACCTTTACATATAAAAGAAAACAGAACTTTCTAAAGTGAGTACAGTACATTACCAGTGGCTATAATTGCAACTCTTTTTCTAGCTTATCCTGCTGGATTTTTTTTTTAATCTCACTAGACAAATTTTAAAATATGCAGGCCCCACTGTTTTTGAAGGTGAAACCCTCGTTTTCTAAATTTCAAAACTACAGTAGACTATGACATTACTTCTACACATATAGAATAGTTTCCTTTCTGAAAGGCTGGAACAAATCTCTAATATACTGTGCTGGTTTGGACTAGGATATAGTTAATTTTCTTAACAGCACCCAGCATGAGCTAGGTTTTGGATTTGTGCTGGAAACAGAGTTGGTAATTGTATTTCACTACTGCTGAACAGTGTTTACAGAGTCAAGGCCTTTTCTGCTTTTCTTTTTGCTTCCACAGAGGAGTGGAAGGAGGCTGAAGGTGCACAGGGAATTAGGAGGGGACACAGCTGGGACAGTGCTCCCAACTGACCAAAGGGATATCCACTATCATAGGGTGTCATGCTCAGCATATAAAGCTGGGGAAAGTAGAAGGAAGCAGGCATCTCTGGAATGATGGTGTTTGTGCTCCTAAGTCACTACATGTGATGGAGCCCTATTTTCCCGGCAATGGCTGAACACCTGCCAGCCAAATGAAAGCGATGAATGAAATCCTTGTTTTATTTCACTTGTGTGCATGGCTTTTGCTTTCTTGTCAAACTGTCTTCATCTCAAGCCACGAGCTTTTTCACTTTTGCTCTTCTGATTTTCTCTCCCTTCCCACCTACGGCAAGTGGGTGAGTGGCCATGTGGGGCTGAGTTGCTGCCTGGGGTTAAACCATGACATAAAGTTCAATAAACCATTCAATAAACCCAGACATTAGTTGCATGACAGAAAACGAGTATGAGCTTTAATAAAGCTTGCTTATATTTTCAGTTTGAAGATCTATTGCTGTCCTAGGATGGCAGCCAGGTAATCCATCTGGGCATTACTGAAGTCAAATAATCAAAGTTTCCATTGCTCTAAATTGTCTATGCAGCCAGACTTTACTATTTCAAAGTTATCTTTTGAGATTTGTAAAGAAGCAAGAGTAGTTATCCAAAATTGAGCCAAATTGTCACTGTATTTTTCCTGCTACTGAAAACTTCCAGTGAAAAATGGACCAACACTTTGCCACTGTTTTTTGTAGCATAAAAGAAAGGTTGTCTTTAGTTTCTGCTTAGGAAAAATACAGGATGCAGCAGTAAGAGGCTCTGGGAAGAAAAAATTCAGAGATGGCTATGTATAAGATAAAGTGGCAGAGATTCATGAAACTTCGAAAGAGGAGCTCTGGTTTAAGAATGACTACTGGAGGGAAAATAGAAAGATTCATGATTTGTAGACAGATAGGACTATTGAAAATAGAAGGAAACACTACATACACAGACTTTCCCTCTTCTGTGTTTGTTCTGAAGGCAGAACAGCATATCACAGCTATTATATCCATAAGTATAGTACAAGTGAGAACACATTGGATATAATGGAGGAGAAAATAATGGGAACTACAGGAAAGATAAGAATATCAGAAGGCAGGCTAAGGAAAAGTACATCTTGACCTTACACAGGAAAAAAATTAGCGATCACAAGACCAAGGAGAAAAAATTAATATAATGCAAAACATTTTAGAAGAAAGTTAATCAGTTATATTACCACAATCACATTAACACCCCTTGTTCCACCTAAACTTAAACTTGAATTTAATTACTTCATTTCGTTACTGGTCAAAAAGGTTTGGAGGAAGCTGTGATACGGCTTTCCTTTTGCTGCCTTCTGAAATCTTAGCCAGTAGATTCAGTCTAATCAGCAAAAATCCTGTAACATAATGGAACTATGGCAGAAAACAACTTTTAGGGTTTTTTCCTTCTCATTAAATGAGTTTTTCCTGCTTATTCTCTAACATTAGTACACTTTTAGCCTAGCAAACACATACTTATAATACTCACATACTCAACATTATCAAATGCTTCAGATTTACTTTTTGCATTCTTTAACTTTCTAAGTATCTTATTTCCAAACAAATTTTCTTAGTTCCAGTAAAAATTCTTCCACATGGTAAAGAGAAAGAGAAAATTAAAGTTATGTCTTCCATAAAATAGAAGCAAAGACCACCCCTACAATACCTTTTCTTTTGAAAGAAAGAAGGAAGGAAGGAAAGAAAAAAAAAAAAAAAAAAAACAGTAAAGACAAGATTTGGGATACTGTGAGGAAATAGAACAGATATCAAGGTTTGATCTCCAGACTATTCATATACCAACTAATCTATTATTAAAGCATGACATTTCTGAATCAGTTACAACACACTCCGCTAGTGAAATTATTCAGATACATGGAAGAAATATTAGAAACTAGAATTACTGCAAATATTTTACCCATAGGATCACTCAGACAGCATAAAGAAAAGATCATGCCACAATTCCTTCCATTTTCTCAGAACTCAAGGAGAACCATGGGAGCTGTTGAATTTATTTGTTTGTATCTACAGTATGAGGCACTCATTCCACTCATTCTTTTCATTCACATAGGAGGTAAAATCCAGTCTGCTGAAATCAATGAGACTTTTGCTATTGATTTCAATGAAACCACATTTCTGATCAGTGTTTGTACTCTCTCTTATGGCTTAGGGAGATTCTTAACAAAAAATCAGGAAAACTACACCACAGGAATCAATTAATTACAGTCATTTTTTACATGGCAGAGGGAAGAAGTATTTTGATTCAATGGGACGATGGTGATGTTTACCTAGTTCAACAATTTGCATTGAGTCAATCTGCAGTGTTCATACACAAGTGTTCTTCTGTTCACACTTCTGCTGCTACAGTTGACAATGAGAATATATTTCTTTCATTGACTTGGTTATTTATTTCATTATGGCAACTATTCATAGCCCATTTTCACTGCTTAGGAGAAAATAATAAAGCACACATGAAATGCTAGTGTATGAAAGATCACTGAAAACATTTTTACAACATTGGAACTATATGTAACTACAAAATGACTACATAACAACATTATTTATTGAACTTCTAGCCACATATTTTTTCCTGATTTATGACCATATTGCTGACAGGGTATAAGGATGGGCAATTCCCCTACCACACTGACTTTCTGGAAGTATCAATGTATTGAACACCCTACTCTAATGTAAAATTTAAAAACCACTCTTAGTGTGCAGAGGTGGCATGCACAACATGGCACACAGACTCAAGCTCCAGGCTTTATCCAGCCACTACTTACCCATCTTTGTCTTGAATCCTAAGTGATAGGTAATAAAAGGTTAACCACAAGTAACATTGGAACAAGATGTGGAAGTAAAGCAAGCAAGGTAGCAAATTAAGCAAGATAACAAAGCCAGTGAAATAACAAGCGCCATCAAGAGCAAGATAGCAAATTTTAATGGAACCTGCAAACTACAAAATTAGCTAGAAACAAATTAGACTGAAAAACACAAAGCACCAGGCATGCACTGAAAATAGATATGAAAAGTTCAGACATAAGGAAGACTACAGAAGCCTTCATCAAAAGACCACCAGAAGACTGATCACCACCACAGAAGGAACTGACGCATGTGCAGAAACTAAAATCTATTATAAAACCATGACACAGCTTTATGCAAGTATGAGTAGGTTAATTATATGTTGTAATTGCGACAGTTTGGAGAAGGACTTTAAAAATGTTACTGAAAGCTGAAGAGGATTGAGTGAGTTTTTGGCGGAAAGATCCCCCTCACTCCCAGCACTGAATAAACACCTAATCTGTAGCCATCTGACTATAGAGCTTTATTTTCTCGCGCAGTTCGTGCATCAATCTAGAGAAGGGCACCGGAGCAGCTGAAGGGCCTGAACCACACGTTCCATCAGGAGCAGCTGAGGGAGCTGGGATTGTTTAGCCGGGAGAAGGCTCAGGAGGAAAAGAAGGTGTAGCCAGGAGGGGAGGTCAGCTTCTACTCCAGAGCAACCAGTGACAGGGTGAGAAGACATAAGCGGCATGAAGGGAGATTCAGGTTGGCCATTAGGAGACATTTCTTCACAGATAGGGTGATTAGGCATTAGAACGGACTGTCCAGGGAGCTGGTGGAGCCACTATTCCTGGACGTGTTGAAGGAGACTGGATGCGGCATTCAGTACACGGTCTGGTTGACAGGGAGGTGTTCGGTCACAGCTTGGAGCCGATGACCTCATCCTAAACTGATGCTGTGACTACCACTTCACAGCTGAAAAGCAACAAACAATTCAGAAAAGGCTTTTAAAGAACGGAAGTTTTTGGTTTTTGGGTTTTTTTTATGACTTTCGACCCTGGCCTTCCAGCGGTCTGGCAGGCCGCTGGCTCCCACCTGAAAGGCGGGAGCGCGGCGCGGCTCCCCCCGCAGGATAACGCAGCCCGGCCGCTGCCGCCCGCCCCGCGCACGCGCCGCCGCTGCCCC
>VXBI01011585.1:2156411-2242347 GCA_013397375.1 Toxostoma redivivum
ACTGCTTTTTCTTCTCTGACTAAAGAAACATTCTTATTTGGGGGAACACGTCAGGGGAAAAAAATCTCATCATCTGTACACATCTGTATGCTTTTTTCTTCATGTAGTGGAAAGGACAAACAGAAGGTTTCCCTACACAGTAACTTAAGGGTATAGAAGCAGTAGTGAGGGAAAAAAATCACTGTTGGGTAAGAGCTTGAGACATTCAATTAAGTTTGCAGAACAGTTAGGAAAATACTTTGGATTTTTTCATAGACCCTTTTCTTTCTTAATGGAGGAGTTGTTTTAAGAAGAACGGCTGGAAATTTTGCCTACTTGATAAATTCCATGCTATTTATTACCAAAAAAAACCAAATTAATTTGGAACAGAGATGATCATAATGGGATAGACTTACATGTATTTTGTGCTTTTAGTTCTTTATAGTAGCTTACAAACTAAAAAGTAAAACAACTTTGTCAGATCTTTTGGGGTTTTTTGAGAAGAGAACTGGATGTTGAGGAAATACAGGTTTTAACTTTTCCCAGTAAAGCTTCATATTTTTCTAATGTTATGAAGACAATTCCTATCTGTATTCATTAAAGGAGAAACTCTGACCTATTACAGATGGCTTTTTCCTTCTTTTAAAATTTATTGAGTAGGCAAGAGAAAGAGCCCAAACTGCTTATAATTTTGTCTGGTACGCCTATATGTGTCAACAAACATGGAGTTTCAATCCAAAAGCTTTTGAATCAGTGTAACTGCATGTAAGATCTTAACATTCATAAATCTGTAGTTATTCAGCCTGACTTTTTCCTACTGAGAAAGTCAACTGCTGTTAGATCCAAGTGCACCCAGAAGTCCAAGGCAAGATACTTCCTTCCTAAGTCTATAGAAGTGACATGTACCTCAGTGAATTGTAATCAGACTCTAACATTTGAATGTCCACGACAAACACAAAATCATAGCTATGCTTTGTATATGTTGAATCAGAAATGTGTTTTTAAGGTTTTTCCACTTCCAAGAATATACATAACTTCATGAAGCTGTTTCACAGGTATGTTTGCCTAGTCTGTTTCCCCAGTATTCCAGTTCTGCTGTGGCACTAACATTGATGAGGGTAATTTATCTGTCACTGTCTCTGCAAAGTACATCTGAACAAGATTAAGTGACACATAAAGCACTGCCAACCTGTAGCTCTTCGATGCAGCTTTTATAATACAGTTGTCTGTGCCAGGTCTGAATTATGTTGTCATCATTGAGACTGATGGCTTCCCAAAAAACAAGCCTTTACCATAGATATCACTTACTTATTCCAGAAATTTTGCACTTTGATGTTGAGCCTCTGTATAAGTATAGCAGAAGTTCATAATACGGTATGGTAGACCAAGGTCTGTCTCAATGCTAGTCAAATGCTAGTAAGCATGCTGCTCATTTTTTAGTACACTTCAATGGTGAATATTCCATTGGAAAAATACCTGTTGAAATAATAATGTGGAGCACCAAGATCAATTCCAGAGACTTCAGACAAATGACTTAATGATAGTGAAATCTTGATCTAGACAGTAGGAATTGAGTAGCTGATAGATCAACCAAGAATAAAAAGGGACAGCTTCTTTGATATGAAATAGGAAAACCCAAATGAAAAACCTTGTCAACATTCCAGTTAAAGACACTGCAGTTATGAATTCTTCTTCACAGAAGAGATAAAATCATAATTGCAGAGGTAGTTTATCTCTGGCAGTCCTGTGTGTTGTTTAATGAAGATCAGTGGCATCTGGGTTAAATTGAATGCAGTAATACATTGGTCAGATGAATGATATCATTTCCCTAAACAGATACTAACCCTTCAGGAAACTTCAGTTTATCTAATCTGAAAATTGAGTTAAATTACCACGTAGGGGTAGCAGAATATACTAGAAAGAAGACTAAAAAGGTAATGAAAAATAGCAGGAGTAGTTTGAGTGTATTTAAAATTAATTTCTTATTAAGGTAAGATGTTCTGTACTCCAAACAATCTCTGACAGAATTCCAAAATCATGGGATGGATTGTTAGCCATAGAAAAAGAACCCTGTAATTTGATGTAAAGTGATACAAAATCCTGTAAGTGTGTATGCTGTAGAATCATTTTCCTTGACAGTAGCCAAATGTATGGTTTCAGAATCCAGTTGGGCAAAATGAACAGCATCATTTTCATAGTCTTGCCTTGCTCCATATGTTTGTTGGCTTTAGTGCTGTGATACTCATTCAACTGAATCCACTCTCTAACAAGGTAGAACTGCATTGGGATTTTCATGTTGTTTATTTTTTAAATGTTAACTGGGTTTTGCTCTTAAAGTAAATGTATGACCTTACTGTGAAAACTAAATGAATCTCAGAAGAAAGAATAGAAAAAATAGAAAGAATAGTAGGATAAGCGGATTAATATTGAAAATGGAAGCAGAAGTTCCCTTTCAGACAGTGTAATACTCCTAATCCAATTCAGGCTGTATTGTTAAAAAGCATATTATAAAATTGCTTATCTAAAACTATCATAGCTGTAGCAAGCAGCATATTGTGACAACTGAGCTCTATGTTAATGCACTATAACATCGGTAAGAAACTAGGGTCAAATCATTTATAAGTATTCTGAAATTACCTGTGTATATCTCAGTAAATTAAAATAAGATACTAAAATTTGGAGGTCAGTGACAGAAATGCAAATCACAGCTATGCTATGTCTAATGACCCTTATATCAGAAATTTATTCGTAGGTTTTCCAGTTTAGTGTTGTCAGTTTTATGCATAATCTTGTTCCACATAATTCTGTGGTAACCTAAATTTTGTTAATCCTTTTCTCTGGTTCTCTTGTGATAATGTTGTACAGGAATTAAAGTTATAAATAAAGTAATCAGGCCTTCCATTATACTGATTTTTTTCCCCCCTATTTTCATGGTTCAAATCTTGCTGTGTACCATTGGTCTTGTTTTGAATTTAGCCCTGGAATACAACGTGAAGTGTCAGGCACCTGTGACATTGTACTAACTGGATGCCAGCAGCTAACTTACAGGCTTTCTGCTTGAGGTACATCCTGGTTTAGCTAACATGATTCAGAAAAAAAAAAAATTAAATCTGTAAAGTTGAAAATGCCGAAAGCATCATGGTTTCAAATCTAATTTGCTGGAGTATTTTGTTAATACATTGCTTAACAGAACACAAAGTGGTTAGTCTGAAACCAGTAAATAGGTTAGTAAATGAAACCTGCATTTTCAACATAAGGCGAAGTTCTGCCATACCCCATTTTGTTTTTTACTCTTGTTCTGTTATGTTAATATCCTTTCATGGCTTCTGCTTTTTTCTTTGTTTTCTTTATTATTTCTACCTGAATTGCACTTCCAAAACATAATAGTTCTGAAATAATGTACCTAGAATTTCCATTTCATGGGATTTATCTGGGTTAGGATAAAAATTAAGTTCAAAACTAAAATACTTCATAAAATATTTGAGTCCTGGTGGTAGAACCTCAGAATGTGACACGTGTTCTCAGAGAAAGAAATGGGGTCTTGTTTGTGTATCCCACTGTCCACAAAGTCTAATAGTTCCGCGTCAGCGTATGCATTGCATTTTTCTGTGTTATTTTTATTATGTAGAGATTTTATGAAGCATTTCATACTGCTGAGTACTGGATAATAAGAAATCTGACTTGAAAATATTTGTCTTTTGATCAGTTACGGCCAAAATCCTTCTGTTGGGATTCTGAACTATGACATCATGGCAAGATTTCGCAGAAGAACATGCATCATTTTGTTGCTTTTTATTTTGTTTATTTGCTCCATAATGATGGCTTTGAAGACCCTGAGACCTGACAGAGCTGGCTTTGGGGATCCATTTGGACTTGGTTTGTTGCCGGAGCTTCAACAACGGACAGTGCTCTTAGACAGTAAACAGAATTCTCTAAATAGGGCTCAAGGAGATACTGTAACACGTGCCAGTAATTTGCATAGTATTGCTGTCAATACTATGAAGGCATCTATGTCTTCTGTAAGAAAGCTGGAAGAGGAGCTGTCTTCTCCTAATTACAACTTTCACATATTCTACTATACTTGGTATGGGAATCCACAGTTTGATGGTAAATACATTCACTGGAACCACCCGTTGTTGCCACATTGGGATCCCAAAATTGCAAACAATTATCCAAAGGGAAGGCATAATCCTCCTGAGGACATTGGGGCCAACTTTTATCCAGAACTTGGATCTTACAGTTCCAAAGACCCTACTGTCATAGAAGCCCACATGAAACAAATGCGTTCAGCTTCAACTGGTAATGAATGTTAGCATTTCAGCATGTTGTTCATTTATCCAGCCTTACATATGTGAATGAGCACAACTAAGCTATCCTTCTGTTTTTCTGTGTAACTCAGGGAATGTCTGAAACTAGTAAATGTCTTTGTATCTCTGAGTTTTAACCCCCAGCTGAAACCTACATCTTCAAAGTTGTGTCTGATGAGTGTAACAGCATAGAAACATAAGAATGGTGTTTGTAATACTGTAGGTATATGTTTTTCATAAATTACTGCTAATCACTGATAACATAAATGAAAATACAGAAATTTTAGATTATATTGCCTGTGTATTTTATTTTTGGAGATGACTACTTCAGTTTAAAGAACAGGTTTCAGTAAATCATGCTAACATAAGTAGCAGTCTGTTCAAATATAAATGGAGATTTTTTTTCTCTGAATGCTCTGTGTGCAATAACAATTATGTATTAATTCATTAATGTCCAAAAGTATCTTTCAATAGAAATTGATGTTCCCTTTTTCTAAATAAGATAAACTGTACACATAAAAATATTCAATATATTTTTGAGTCATTCCTAGTTGTTGGGCTTTATGGTCCTTTTTATGTTAATCTTCTTTAAAATAAGCAGTCATAATGGCTAATATTAAACTCTGAAGAGCTTCTGTAATTGTAGTTAGAGCAATATGACCAAAGCTCATATCATTACTGGTACTGCTAATAACTTTGTATTGAATCTCCTTCATTCACCTAATCATTAAGGCTTAATGTAACTGTTATATTTTGATTAGTGATGTTTACTTGTCTAGTGTTTACTTCTTGGTTGTTGTCATCTTGAGGGTTTTAATCTAACTTTTATTTGTACAAGGGTTAATACAAACATAGGAAATTTCTCACCCTCTTCAGTAATATAACTCCATCAACAGGAGTAACAAGACTGTTGCAGAGACATCTCAGATATAAGTTGCCAATAAGCCCTGCTTGAGTCTTATCTAAAACAAAATAATGTATGATGGTGTGATGAGGGCAAGGAGGACTCTTGCAGCTTTAGAAGAATATGTGATGTTTCTCATCCTCTTAATACAGATGTCTAAGAAAGTTGAACTGCTGGTGGAAAATATGCCAATTACTAGGAAGAATGCTTTGCATAATCAAGTTTTTTAGTAACTTGAGTTAGTTTTCCATTTAAAATTCAGCAATGTGAATGAGTAGTTCAGGCTTCCTCTGACACTCTTTGTAATATAACTGATACTTATAAAGAGTCGTGTTTTTCCTGCTGTTATCCTGACTTAAGGATTTAAGTACAATTGAATTTGTTGTCTTCCATCTAGATGTGACTAACATTATTCATCACCTTTTTTTTTTTTAAGAATTATACATTGTTCATTTTTTTGTGTGCTGTGAGGCTATTTACAGTTTCTCCTTTTTCTCTCTTATCCAGTGTCTCATCCATGACTATTTTACTGTCACATAATCATTTTTTCTAGCCGTTTTTGAGCTTTATCAAGGATCTTATGAAAAAAGAAAAATGTAAGTGGTTCTTTCAGCAAATACTGTCTAGTGATTGAAGGCATATAAGAGATTGGGGCAACGGGAGTCTCATGCAGTGCTTCCCTGTATTCTTATACTGTACTATTCTTATGAATTCATTTCCTAATATTTTGCAGATTAATACAGTAAATATTATTCTTGAGGTTGCATAAGGAAATATATTTTTTTGTACCAGCTTTTTTTTGTGATAGTCCATTTTTTTTAGTAACTATTCTGGTTTTAAACATTTATGACACTGTTTTTAGTGTCCATCCTTTTTTTTTAGTCTCTTGAAGTGGTACATAACTTTATTTTTTAACTAAAGGAAAGAAAAAAAGAAAATGTATAGTAGTCTTTCTCAGGAAAAGACCAATGCAAATCTGAATTTACGGTCTTTGATCAACAATTCTGTGTCCTGAACTTTCATGTATTTCCTAAAGATGTAAAAGAGGGTCTTGTCAGATGTATTCAAGATACCCAGATTTTTTTGCTCTTCTGCTGTCCTTTACACCTTACTCATTTGCATTTAATCCTTTTCTTTTGTGTGAAATAAAAGATAATTGATAAAATGCAGTAAAATTTTGCATTTTGCTTTCCTTGAGCAGACTGTCTCTTGTGATTATCTGTTATTTGTCATTTTCTTTTTGATAAAATGCAGAGAGAATGTGCCTCAGGGTAGTTGAACTCCCTTCTGTGTGTAGTGAGTGCAAATTTCTGGTTTGGATATTTGTGTGATTACGTATTCACTCTAATTTTTGGTTTCTTTTTCCTAATTTTGGAACTTTTTGTTGAAAATTGTTGGTCAGAAAAGTTATAATGTTAGTAAAGTAGGTGGAATTTAGACTATATACTTCCCTAGCTCAGTGAATTTATTAATTTACTGTAATCATTACCTAGTTCAAAAGAACCACATGGACTTATTCTTCTATATGTTTCAAATAGTATTACTAGCAAAGTATTTCTAAATCAGTATTTCATGTATTTCTTCCAGACTTAGCTTCTTTTTGATATGGTTTCCATCTGCAGTTCTAAAAGATCTAATCTGTTTATCTGAAATTTTATTTTAGAAGAGAAGGGTTTAGCCTTTCTGAAGAGTGTGTTATTTTGCTTTCTTGGAGAACATCAGAAAAATTTACAATATAAAGATATGTTATTTGTTGTCTTCTTCCTCCACAGCACTGGTAGCATCCTTAAATTATTGAGAGTTACTCAAGCATTTTTGAAGATAATAAATTTAAAAAGTAATTTCACATGCTTGGAAGTGTGGATTACACCATATAACTGTACCAACAAGAAAGAAGGTTGTGAGATTGAAGTCACTGTTTCTAGTAATAATTGGTTGTTTTGTATTTGAGCCAGATGTACAATGAAAAAATATGATGGGGAATAGAGTTCCGTAAGATAAGAATTTCTATCACATGCACAGCTCTCATCTCTTGAGTGTTCTAAAACCTGTGTGTCTTGATATTCTCTGCCTGTATCATGGTGTAGCTATAATGCCTTAGTGTGGGGAGCACTCTTTTCCTCTTGTATAACCTGAAGGTTGGAATGCTGTGCTGAAAAGTGTGAGGGAACAGCTCTTAAATGTTAGGATTAGGACACTGAGTACAGATTTGTTCCCATGATAGATAATCTAACCACTGTTTGTTTTGCAGTCCTACAAAGAGAGGAGTTAAAATCCACTCTGAGAATTCTGAGATTTTGTAACTGATTAAGAAGTAATTTGAGATAGTGATTTATTTTATGCAGATTTCACATCAATAATTGTAACTCATAACAATGTTACAGTATACCTATAATATGTTAAGCAACATGATTTAAAACTCAAGTTTTGTTTTTTCAGGTGTAATAGTGCTTTCATGGTACCCACCAGGTATGGCTGATGAAAATGGAGAACCAACTGATAATTTAGTGCCAATTATTTTGGACTATGCACACAAATACAACCTAAAGGTAAAGTATTTCTAGATGCATATAATAGGATGAATTAGGAAAGTAAACCTTGCTATTATACTGCACTTCTTTTTAGTCATGGAAGCCTTTGAATTGCACTGAACTTTGGTAGGACCTGAGTAATATTCCCTTATAAGCAGAATAAATATTGTAATCTGCTTTAGCATGCAGAATCTAAGGCATAGTGTTGTGGATGTTTATTTTTTTAAGTTTCTTTTCAGGAAACAGTTTTTAAAATAAGACATTATGCTGTTTTTCAGTGAGTCCTTGGAGTTGAGGGAATTATTATATATTCCAAAATACTGTGAGATACAGTGAGCTATAAACTAAGGAGCTTTGAGAAAGAAGAAAGACTTAACTTCATTTTGCATTATTTCATAACATGCTAGCACCTGATCATAGAGTTCAGGAACAAACATCTATGAGGAATAAAGGCAGATTTGGAATATCTAGTTTGAATGGATGTCTTTATTCCAAAAGGTACCAGGAACACTTGCCTTGAACTGTAAGGTCAGAGACATGCTGCTCAGACTTTAGGGTTACTTCAGGGCATGACAAAATAGAAAGGCTAAGTTGTTGACTTCTTAAAATAGATGAAATACCAAGTCAGTTAAAGATTACATTAATTGATCAGTAGAATATTAAATTGTGGTTTGGTTTTGTTTATTTTTAGAATAAAACTTGTATTTCCCTTTTGTGATAATGAAATGTGTATTTAATTTTAATCTCTCCCAAGTAATAAATTTGAGTTTTTAAGTAGCTGCATATGTTTCATCTCTGGAGTGTGCTGTCTGTACTGTGTACTGAAAACGCAGCCTGTTCATCTGCTCAGGTTTTAGTTGGTTATGCAAGTTGCAGATTCACAGTGAAATTTCCTGTCACTGGGGCTAACTGTAGATTCTTTTAGCAAGCAGTAGGAAAATAGGATTATAAAATCAGATACAGAAGTAATTTTGAAACTGTTAAAAATACTGTGAGATTGGCATTATATGACATAGGTTTCACTCTAATAATTTCTAAAAAGACAGAAAAGTATGTTATCCTTTCCCAGAATTTTCAGACCATCGAATAGAGTTTGCTCTCACCTAAAAAAGATTGTTAGCATTCAAGTCTCAAAGGAGTCAAGGCCAAATGAAATAAGCTATCAAGGAAAATACAATAGTGTGTAATAGTATCATAATGATTGCAGTATGGATGAAGCTGCTGTTACCACTTGGAAGAATTACTGGAATACAGAAAATGAGTATAGATATTGCAGGAAATGCTACTTTCACTGTAATGTTTTTAAGCATTCTTGCACTAGTAAGTTATTACAATAAGTGTTAGGAGTCTCAGTAGACCAAAGCCAATATACAAAATACATTTCTGTTATGTCTGCAAAATAGAAGTCTGGGAGAAGATATGCCCTTTTGATTTGCCTGGTTTTGATAGTTAGAAATGAAAGATGAAATTATAGTGCTCTTCAGCCTCTACTTTCAGTCTTAGTGATTTAGTCTAACACTATTTTTCTATAGTTTCTATTTAATAGAGGGATTGGCTCTGCAATGGAAATTTTCTACTGTTGCAGAGTTGTTAAAGACTTTATTAAATACATTTTGCTCTAAAATTGCTTCTGAAAAAGTTGTTGCTTTGCTTAATGTTATGTATTCTTCCATGATTGTCTATTTGAAAACAAATTCATTTTTACATTGGAATTCACACATACTGGTTAATCAATTCCATATGCTCCAAGTTGACATTGAGAGCAATAGCAGTATCTTATATTAGATTTAGTTTCAAGAGCTTGTTGCTGTTCATAAATCTATAAAATTCTAAATTAAAGTTTTCATTTCCCATATCTCAAAATGTATTATCTTTAGCAGATTTTAATGCATTAGTTAGAAATTAAATATTAAAATGTTTCACTAGTTCATCTGTTCTTGGACATTCAAATAGATAATATTTTATTTTAGGTTTTGTAGCTTTTTAAGTTTTCTGAAGCATGATTGCCACTTGCTCTAGTCTAGGGTAAACAAAAGCAGCAGTGTTCTGTTTTAATGTAAAAAACCTAAGTATTTAATGCCAATCTTCCTGGAATCTGAAGCTTCTACTGTCAGTAGTGCAGGAGTTGTACTAGGGTTGGATTATTCTCAGTAGGGAGTGATGAAATGTTTGGTCTGTAAAGAATTATATTTTTTGTGACTGGTACTTGCTTCATATAATACCCAGTGCCCATATATTCAGTAATGTTTTATATTTGTGTTGCTCTTACATTTTCATATTTCAGGTCACTTTTCATATCGAACCTTACAAAGACAGAGATGATCGCAGCATGTACCACAATGTCAAGTATATCATTGACAAGTGAGTTTTTTCAGAATGGTTTCCTTGGGGTTTCTTACATGCTGGTTTAGGGAACTTCTGTGTATGGACTTAAAAAATGTATAAGAATGTCTAGTGGGACTAAAGAGAACTGAAAGGAACTTTGTTCATAAACTCAGTCTGTTTTTTAAATACTGAAGTGTGAATTTTACATAGATTCTCAAATTGCTTTCAACATTCTTTAATATCACAAGTCATACTTTAGAGACTTCAGATTAGCAACTGATCCATAAATTAAATTAAATAAAATGTACATTTTGATAGTGAAAAATCAGCAGATAGAGTTTTATTGTGTTGACCTCTAATGATTTTAATTGATCTTGACAAATTCTGTACAGCTGCTGTTTGTTTTGCTTATCAGTGCTGCTTAGGCTGTCTTTACTTCATCCTGAATAAGAAAACTGCCCTTCAGAGGAAACTGATAACTGTAGTGCAGTTTGACACTAAGTTACTGTCACAGTTTAACCTCTCCTTATCCCCCAGCACTGGGGAAGTGAATCAAAAGGAAGATAGACTTTGTGGGCTGAGATAAGAGCAATTTAATGATTGAAACAAAATAATATTATAATAAGTACGCCAGTAGTATTATTAAGAATGTTAATGGAAAGGAAAAGGAGAGAGAGTAACAGAACCCAAGACGAATTGCTTACCACCTACAGAACAGTACCCACCCCAGCCCTGGGCAATGTTCAGTCTCCTTCCAGGTAGCTCCTTCAGTTTATATATGGGCATGACATTCTGAAGTCTCAGTGGCATGTCTCTTTGGCCAGCTCAGGTCAGCTGTCCTGGCCTTGCTTCCTCACAGCTTTTTGTGCAGTTCCTCACTGGCAGAGCAGGAGGCACTGAGAAATCCTTGGCTTAGGGTAAGCATACCTTAGCAGCAGACAAAATATTAGCGTGTTATCAATTTTATTCCCATGCTAAATAAAAAAAAACCCCACAGCACTGGACCAGCTACTAAGAATATTAAATCTGTCCCTGCCAAACCCAGGACAATTACTAATTCGTAGTAGTTTAAAGCTTCTTTAGAGAGTCATTGTTTGATACTTCAGCAGAGACTGGACTGAAAGTGGATATAATGTGCTGTGTTTTAAAGTCCATGTCCTGTTTTTTAAATTAATTGGGAAAAATCTTCAGCTCAGATTGTACAACAGTATTTTCCAAATGGCAAATCTTGTTTTAACAATCTTGTTTGCTTTATAGATACGGAAGCCATCCAGCCTTTTACAGGCATAAGACCAGCACAGGCAGACTTCTTCCCATGTTTTATGTTTATGACTCTTACGTAACAATTCCTGAAATATGGGCAAATCTGTTAACTGTCTCTGGATCCCAGAGTATTCGAAATACTCCCTATGATGCATTATTCATTGCACTTCTTGTAGAAGAAAGACATAAGCATGACATTCACAGAAGTGGTTTTGATGGAATGTACACATACTTTGCCACCAATGGCTTCTCCTACGGCTCATCTCATCATAATTGGGCAAGTTTAAAAGCCTTTTGTGATAGTAACAACTTAATGTTTATTCCAAGCGTGGGGCCAGGTTATATTGATACCAGCATCCGGCCATGGAACAACCACAACACCCGGAACCGTGTCAATGGGAAGTACTATGAGACTGCCTTCAGTGCAGCCCTTCTGGTGCGACCAGAAATTATTTCCATTACATCTTTTAATGAATGGCATGAGGGAACTCAGATTGAAAAAGCTGTCCCTAAACGGACTGGACAGGTGGTTTACCTTGATTATAAACCCCATAAACCAAATGTTTACCTAGAGCTTACTCAGAAGTGGTCTGAGAAGTACAGAAAAGAGCAAGAACAGTGGCTTATGTGAACTGTCCCAGCTGCAGTTGTTTCCTAATGCATTAACTGTATTGAGAAAGAAATTGGGAGCTGAAGACTCTGTTACTGTCTTTATTATATCTTTTGAATGTATATGCACTACTACTGAATTTTAATTTTGAAAAGTAAAAAGATTATGAGACTATTGGCAATTCTGTCTTACTGGATATTTTAGTTCAAAAATATTCAGGGAAAGCTGTTTGTTGTTCAGTTGGTTTTGGTTTTTTTAAGTACGTAACTTGCATGCTGAGTTTTCAGAACATCTGCATGGGATAATGCTACATGACCAAAGTGTAACAAAAAACCGGCACGGTTTCTTCTTTCCTTTATTCCTGTAGTTATGTTTCTAATCAAACTGATGCTGTAATCTAAATCCTCATAGCTTCTTGCAGGATGCATGTCTGTAGTGTGTGGAATAATCTGCATTTACGCTTTTTGATGCTTTGCATACGGAGTTCTTGACATATGACTAGCTTGTGCTACAACACTGAAGAGTTATGTGTGATCCAACACCACTGGGTTTTGTTTAAAAAAAAAAAAGTATTTGAAAGAAGGTTCCAAAGAACTGCTGAAAGATAGTTTACTTACATTTTTTCTGTTTGGTACATGGTGTAGACTTTTGCAGACTACTGGATACCGACCAGGAACAATTTTTTTCTCTATTACTTTGAATTAAAAAAAAAAAAAGTTTAACTTAGAGTGTAAAATATTTTTTGAGGGGAAAAAATCCCCTGAAGATGCAAAAAGTTTATTAAAACTTCCTTTGTTGCTTATTTTCTGCTAATGGACTGCATACACAGACCTAGTGTGCTTTTTTAAATGTTTAAAGTTTCTAAACCCAGTATCTAACTAGTCCTACAGTAACTTAATTGTAGGAAATACTTTTTTTTTTTTCTGACTTAGGAGCAACCTAGTTTGGTAGCAATGAAAGCAGCTACCTATTTGTTTAATTTGAAATCTGAGATTTCTTTTTCATCTAGTCAGTTTAGTTGTTCCAGGATTCAGAATTGTAAATACTAAAATCTTGCTGTTACTCAGATAAGCACCCTACCAATGTTACCTGTAAAACTGTGGTGTGGCTGGAAATTACTATTTTCAGTCCTAAGAATCTCACCTGTCAAATGTTGTGATTATTAAGTGGCATTTTTTACGAGGTTTGAAACGTTCAGTCACACAGACATACCTCCTCAGCAATACATTTTTTTTGGATTTTCATAGAATTTCTTAACAAAGCCATGAACTTTGGAATAGTAGAAATTGTAGTGTTTTGTTTATTTGCAGCAAGCGTTTAACCCTAGCACAAGTAGATTCTTTGTTGTTTTTTGTTTTAATCTACATATAAGGTTTTGATCCTGTGTTTTAGTTCATGTGCTCAGACTGTTGTGACCACAAGTAACAGCTAGAATTCCATTGAATTCAGCAGAACCCATGAAAATTACACTCTTTACACAGATCTCATTGTAATCTGTCTGTTAAGTGGTAAGGTGAATGTGGGGACTTCTGTTAAAACAGAAACAAAATTAGTATATTTTTTTCCAGAAAACTTTGTCATTCCAAATAAATATAAACCAGTTACCACTATAAATTTCTAGAATCTTTCTGGTATGAAAAAAGGTTTTTTTATATATCTCTTACGTACTTACAGTTTAGTTTTTCTTGTAATTTCTTTGGGGTTGTTCCAAGTGATGAGGTGTCATCCAGTGCCCTCAGCTGCTTGAAAAAATACAGAAATGGGATGGTAGATATATAACCTGGCAAGTTGAAGTATGCCTCTAGAGTTACTGAAGTTTTATTAATCTCTCTTCATATTTTTTGCATTTTCCTATTGCATTTCTGCAACATCTGAAATGCCTCTAAAAGACGTGTTTACTAATGCTTATTTTGTTTTGCTATACTCAGGTGGGTAAGCTGACATAGATGTAGGTATGACCACAGTCAAAAAATAGTGTCTGAGACATAAAAAGCACTTGTTAGACTTTTACCACTTCCAAGTTAACGACTCCCTTTTTTAAGGAATCTGATATTTCTTACTTTACTATAAATCCTTTAAATAGGTATACATAACTCATTTTTATAATTTGTTGTATATTTATGTTTTTACAGCCCAGAGTCCATATATTTATTTTAAATGTGAGAGAGCAATTAAATGTTTTGCATATGTTATTAAAAATTTTTCTGAAGTTAAACCTTTTGAAAGGGCAAGTCTCTGTTTTCCCTTTGCTTAAACTTTTGTCACTCACTGGTCTTTTCTCACTGTAGTTATCTGAGCACTTTACTGGTCTTGACAACTTTGCACTGACCTTTTAGCCCTTACTTTCTCCTAGTGGCAGTTTATTTTATCTGTGACTGTGAAAGTCACTCCTTTGTTGTTGTGTATAGAAATATTTTAAATCTGTTTTATGGTATTGTAAAACTGAGATGATCTGTCTTGTTTAAAATGCAATTTATGGTAACAATGTAATGTATCTTCATTACTCTGAAAGACTTTTGGAATTGCTGTAAAGATAGTATTTAACCTTGCCATGAAGTGGTTTGGGCCATGGCAGACTGATGTCTAGTGGGACCTTCAGAGGAATTTACAGAATTTCTCTAGAAAATAATGAAAATTAAGTGCCTAGAAATTCATCACCCCTAAACACTTACTATATTTTTGTGTGCTTGATGTGTTTTAAAACATAAATATGCAACCTCACAGAATATTTCAGAGTTGAAAATTTAATTTGATGATCCTAAGGAAAGCTGATGGAATAGCAGCTACTAGAACGACCCCACCTGCCTGACCAATACTTTCTCTGTACTTAAATCTATGTGCAGCTTCTTGTTACAGGGAGTGGAGAGTTTTGCTTATGGACTGTTGCTGCAGTCATGATACTTACTTGAAATTTGAGTAAAAATAGGTCTGTGGGAAAGGATTTGTACAAATGCAAAGGAATAAGGTGGTTACAAGGGCACAGTTACTGGGGCAAGGGAGGAGAAGAGTGAATGTACTTAAGAACGTGGTTACTCCAAGCTTTAAGAATACATTAGGGAAAAAAGGAAACTCCAGTGTGCACCAAAATTGAGAGGCAGGGAAGAACATTTATAATGATTTTGATATATGAAATAGATTTAAGGAATTGTCAGATCCCATTTCACTTTGATGTCCCACCAGTTTTACTTCTTAGCCAACTGGAATAAAGTACTTAATATTTTTACACTGATTAAATGCATTTGACTCATCTACTAATGTTGTTTCATAGTACTTAGAGTGATATGGGAAGTTTTGAAAGAGATTGTGCCATGTTATGCCTCTGCAAATACAGAAAGAGCTGAAGTAGTCAATCCCATACTAGTGACTGAGTATCGCCAGGGGGTGAATGGTTTCTAGACAAGTAGCAAGTCCTTGTGGTAAAAAGATAACATACTTTTAAAATAAAATCTATAGGTTCATTTCTGCTTCTGTGAGTTATGATCAAGTAAAATATTTTAGTTCTGTGAGCTGTGCATCAACTTGGTGCATCAACTCTGAAATAAGAATGTGTATTAAATCTTGTATAGTAGTTCATGTTTGTCAGATCTATAATCTTTTACTGAATTTTGTGGGCAAACATGTGCTGATGCTGTTACTATTTTAGTGGCAAGCTGTAGATTACAGTGAATATAGTTTCTGCACTGACATTCATCATATTTTTCTAGTGCATTTCTTTTGAGGTGCCAATGATTTTTCTCTTAAGAGGCTGTTGAAGCAGAAGGTTCTTCAGTGAAAGCATTTTTGTTATGAAACTTGATATGTATATGCTCTGCATAGTTTGAATTAACACATTTTACACATGATTCTTAGATTCAATTGAAAACATCTCTCAGGAGTGTTTTCAGCTCTATGTTGCCAGTGAATGTATTTCTGGGCACATGGATAAGGACTTACTGTGATTTTGGGCACTTTTTTTTCCGAATCTCATGAACATAAAAAGAGCAAATAAAGAATTCTTTAGATTTAAAGAATTTACCACTGAATATAAAATGAAAATTTGTCTCAGAGTCCTACAAGTACTTGTCTTCATCTTTCTACTTTGTTAAGATTGTATCAATGTTTTGTTTCTTTTCATCTTTTACTTTTGACCAGCATGTTAAATGTTCTGTAAATTTCTAAGGTGACTGTATTTCTAAGATTTCATTGTTGGAATATTCAGTAAAAAGAATCTACAAGATTAGTGACACAATAGAAAAGCCTGATGTGAATTTGATATTGTATAGGTGAATTTGTTGTGAATGGATAGTGGATCTTTGATATGCATTGAACACAAATAAAAAATAGCTTTCTTTTAATACCCTACATGGCTGTGACAGAGAAGAATTTGCTTACATAAAAATAAAAAATGTGTGTGTGTTTGTATTTAGATATGTGCACATACCTGAAGTCATTATTTTTAGTTACAATTATTACATAATTGTAATAAAATTACAAACTGAATTAAGCAATGGTTTTAATTCCCTATGATATTTACAGAAGACCTTTTTGTTTATGTATGTTTTCATGAACAATAAATAGATGCTCAAAATTGTGATTTTTTTTTAAAGGAATGCATGACAATGGATACTTTTCATAATAAGAGTTTCAAAAGTTAATTTTTATTTTTCTATTACTCAGTGTGTGTAGAATTTATTAGAATGAAAACAACATGCTTATCACTTCTTTTTTTTAAATAGGCAGTACTCCTGAAGTTTTTAGGCCTAATTTTATTACACCTTATTAGGCTGCTGAGTTTACTGCTGCATAGTGTTGGAAGTGTCTTCTGAGTCCTGAGGTACAAGTGTATGTTGACAGAGTAAAACTGAAATTTGCAGTTCATACTGAAGTTTAGGAGGGATGGGCACACAAATAAATAATCTTGCACGAGAATGGTTTACAACTGATTACTACAGAAGGGTGAATGAAGTATTTGTTGCACTCTGATAGTATGTTGTGCTCTTCAGGCATAAAACGTTTGGAAGGTAAGCGTTGCCATTTTATTTTTCATGGCAGTGTGAAATTACAACTTGGTGTTTGAAAAATGTGTTTTGTCATTCCAACAAAATAACTACACTGGTATGAAAGAAATTAAAGCTATTCACACACATAGTATTGTGTATTTCTGTACATACAGTTATCATATAGTATGATGATCTTATGGAGAGATGCAATTCCTATTTTGTATGTTCCGATATTGCTACTATTCAAAGCTAGCTTAACACATTCAAAAGTGAGGAGGTTTTTTTAAATTTATTTAGATCTTAGAATATATGTATGCAAATATGTGCACACACAGTATTTTCTTCATGTCTTCGTGAAAAATGCTACTGTCTTTGTATGGATAGAAAAAAATCTAGAGCAATTTTAGTCAGTTTCCAGATCTTGTCAATGTTCATGGAGTGATCCAAAGCAGCTCACTTCTTGATCCTAGCAGTTAAGTAGTCTGGATAGTCAGAAATAATCAGAGTATTCAAGTTAATTTCCAATGGTCTTTTATCTAAGAATATGGCTAAAAATCTACTGATCTTTTCTAAATTAGAGAATTTTAGAAATGGTTAAATGAAACTGTTTTCAGCATAGATTGAAATATAGGAAAATTATAACTAGCTAACTAAAATCCATGTTGGAGAAAAATGTTTTATTAGGTAATCTTGATGCCTACTGTTGCATTCAGAGCTGATGTACTCCTTTTAGAAAACAATTTTGTTTTTAAATTTGGTCTCTGCTTAGAGTATTTAAAACATTTTAATTTCGTTAGAATAGCTGTTTTTTAAAACCTTGAAGAGGTGTATTGCTAGCTCTCCATAGAACCAACACAATGACAAGTGTTTTTTGGTTTTTTTGAATAGGGTGTGTGTTTGTTTGTAGTCCATGAAAACGAGCACTATGTATCGACAGCCAGACCCTGTCTTCAGAGTTGGTTTTATAACTTGAAGTCATTGCTGTGGAAACATAGCACTATCTCTCAAGACTAATTTCTCAAACTGCAGTGTGACTCAACAACCAAAGAACCAGACATAACTTCAGTTGATTTTTAGAATACTAGTGAAAATTAGGATGTTGGTTTGTTGCAATTTTAATGGAAGTTTCTTGGAGAATTCTAATATACTATGGTAGAAAATACTTTCATCATAGAGCTGAGATTGATTATTTATTAAGATCAGATAGCCAGTTAAATTTTGAGAAGTATGATTTTAAATATACTGTATGTATTTCAATAATACAATATTTCACAATACCATTGCCACTATTCAAAATAATTTAATGACAGTGAATACTAATTTTGAAGGGGAAACTAAAGAAGAACTAAATAGGGCTTCTAAAAGAAGCCATTAACCTCAGGAAGCAATGCTAATCAATGAGAAACAGTACTAAGATTTTTCAGGGGAGAAAGAAGTAGCCAGCCATTTACTTTGTGAAAAGCT
The DNA here is from genome assembly GCA_013397375.1 of Toxostoma redivivum. Taxonomy (NCBI): domain Eukaryota; kingdom Metazoa; phylum Chordata; class Aves; order Passeriformes; family Mimidae; genus Toxostoma; species Toxostoma redivivum. The sequence continues at coordinate 2,174,774 of VXBI01011585.1, forward strand.
CTGCAATCCTTACTTTGTTTCATATATATGATTCCTGGTGAGTACTCAGATTTTATTCCAGGTGAGTGAAGAACCTGCTTTCAAAAAATAAAATACATTTTGAAAACAAAATTGGTAAATTATATTAGTTGTACTCTTAGCATACCAAAAGTACGTATGCTTTGCTATTTAAGTCCAACCTTTGACTAATTTTTTGATCTACTAATTCACTTGGAATTTTTTGCCTATATTTGTACTTTTTTTTTTTTTAATGGAGACATTGGAGAACAAGTACAAAGCAAAATTTTAAAATTCCATTGTAGTAACATGACATTGCAAAAGATAAGCTGTATAGAAGGGAGCAAAGTAGTCAAAGTAGTTAAGAGATGTCAAAATTACAAAATGTCTGGTGGCTTTATGCCAGCATTATAACCATATTCAGATTATTATATCAATCAAAAGATTTTTAAGAGGCCTGGAAGAAGTTCATGTAGTTAAAGAACACAATAAAGAAGAGTATTAGAAATAAAAGATACTTTCAAATGCAGATTCTGTCCAAAGGATCAAACAAAAAAAAAATCCCCTACCAAACTCGAAGGAGCAGCTTCCTAGACCTTAAATAAAACAGTAATTAAGCTTCTCCCGTCCATCCCCCAGAAGTAAATACAGCAAAACATAGTAGACAAGACAATACAATATTAAGGAAAAAATACCTAAACAACAATTTTTAAGAACTATATACTAGACTCTTTAGTGGATGTTTCTAAAACATTTTTCAAGCAGACAGAAAGTTGTTGGTGTGCTAGTAGTGCTGGCAGATAGCAGAGCAGCAAAAGGATCATTCAAAGCTTTGATTAAGCTGTAGTAGAGAAATTTAAAGTGTTCTGTATCTATATGTATTACAGAAGAGGTTAGAGATTTTCATGTTGGATCCAGTATCCATTGGTAATTTATCATGAAATATCCTAAGTTGAAATGTTAAACAAGTGGTCTTGTGAATGGATCAATATAGCAAACAGCAATAAATCACCCTATCACAGTAGTACTCATTCAGGGGTTTTCACGAAACCTGAGTATGAAATTCTTAAAAATGTGTATACTTTGTTGTTTAAGTTAATAGTAGGCACATGAAGGAACAGGAACAAATATGGTATCAATTTTAAAAAGACTTCTAGGAGGGATGCTTGGAATGGTAAACAAGTCTGAAATCCATCCTCAATAAAAAAAAATGGTAAGAATAGACATTTAAGATAGATGTATTGGGCAATATCAATGTAGTTTTCCAAAGCAGTCATGCACTGAAAATCCATTACATTTTTGAAATTTTAATTAGAAATGTGGTCAAGGACAATAAAGCTTCCAGCAAAGTACTTGGCCTTCAAAAGATACTAAATTGCTATGTAAGAAGAAGTAAGAATTTTCAATACATTACTTGCCATTAAAAGTTTAAAAATAGATAATAAAAATACTAACTTTTCATAGCAACAGGTAGGTGCTTGTTAGGTCCCAGAGAAATCTGTTGTGGCATTTGTGCTGTTCAGAAAGTCATTTAAAAATATGCGCTAGTGCTAAACACTTAACAAAGATAATCAAAATTTAAAGCCTAATTATGTAATAGTAACAAATTGGGTGACAAAAGAGATGAAAAAACATAGTATGCACACGTATAGTATCAGTACATACTATACATGCACAAAGCTGTACTGTGTTATAGTTTACTGCTTAAAATAGATTTGGCTGTCCTTTTGATTAGTACTATAAAAAAATAATCTCAAAGATAGTAAACAACAAATACATTATTAGGAAACACAATTGAAAACATCATTATTCCATTGTATGAATATGCATTATGCTTGTGTCTAGAACACCGATGATCTATCTCCTTTTTAAAAAAACTAAAAAGATACATGGGAAGATTACAGAAATCAGAGTAAGACTTGATCCAAGGAAAATGTACATTAAAGATACTCAGTTTCAAGAGAAATTGTTCCTCAGATTGGGCTGGTGGATCATTGAAGGTCATAAAGAAAATTAATAGAGAACAGTAACAATTTTCTGTTCTTAATGCCAAAGAAAGGTTGTCTTATTAAATTTTCAGATAATGTATTAGAATAGGAAGTTGGGATTTTTTCACTTAATATAGTAAAATTCTAAAATGTACTGCCACAGGATATTGTAGAAATTGAAAGTGTAATAGGTACAAAGTCACAATAGTATTCACCAGCTTTCATAAGCAGGGTGGTCCAGGTACAACTTTTGCCTCAAAAATCTCTAAACAACTGATTTTCAGAAAGCAGGAGAAAGTATTTTGGAAATAAACGAGTTCTCTCTCTAATGCTTCAGGTGTTTTGCAAGATGCATTGACTTATGTGTGTAAAACAAAAATGTCTTCATCTATTTCTGAGATTAGGAGGGATATACATATTGGAAAGCAAGAAACTGATTTAGTGGCAACTAATTAATATTTTAGTTTCTTCTTTTTGTAACGTTGAATGTTCCTGGCTTTAAAATCTGGACCATCATAGGAGTAACCACTCATGGTATGCTGAATTAATGCCGTTTATTCTTGGAGATATTAAAGGATTGTGGGGTTGCTGCTTATGTGTCATGAAAACTGAACCTCAGAGGGTCTGGAGGTAGACCCCACATATGGCAGAAACGTTCAGGCTACCTGTGTGTAGATTCTTCAGCCTGGTGCTACAGATGATCAGTTTGATTTCAGCAAGTTTTGGAGTTTAGCAGAGGGACTCTGTGGCATTACAGGCCTTTGAATATAGATTATAGATGTAAAGAAGGAGAGAACCAGAACATTAATGATAGGACTTCCAGAGGATCCAGCACAGAAGACTGTAATTTGATGAAGAGGTAATTTGCTTTATAACCCCACAAATTTCAGTTTAGGAGTGGGGAACTTTGTACAAGTTAATGACTCTCTTTCCTGATATAATCATTAATGTTTATATATTGAATTTCACCTGCAACTTTATCTCATGATAAAGTTTCATAAAGTTTTTTTTTGTTTTTTTTTTTTTAGAACTTGTGCGAGTCTGCAAATTGGTCTGTGATTAATCCTAATTCATGAAAAGAGTAAATAAAATATTTAATCATTATGTCAAAACTTCTTGGACTTAGTGCTAGTTACTACTTATGATAAAGCTGGGTAAGTGACTGTGGAATCACTTCTACAAGATTTTAGTGTAAAATAAAACATGGCTTAAACTATCTTCAGCTACATCTGAAGTGAGAAACTGGATTAAATTAATTCAGTGAGAGTAGAAGTATGTTAGGTCTTCAGTGGAACACAATATTACACAAGCAGTGTGGGACTATTTGTGTGTTGTGAAGTAGCCAATTCCTAAAAGTGGAATGTTTTCAACCATATTTATTATTCATCCAAAGGGTTTTTTAATTAATCTACAAAAACTAATGATTAGGCTATCAGTTTTAGCAATTTATTATTTAGCAAGTGGGTTCTCCTGAGTAAAAATTCTTCTTTGTTTATTATAGGGATCTATATTGTTTCTTTTATTTGTATCAGGAAGGAAAGAGGGATTGCACATACCATAGATACATCTTGAATATGTGTCATGCATAGGAATATAAGGGGGATAAATTGTTGATAATTTTATACAGATCAATTCATACTTTTATTTCTCTGCATATGTTATGCTTAAACAAATTTTCTCCACAGTAATATACTACTAAATATTGTAAAACCAAATCTGTTCAGTAAACACATCAACAATTCATGATACTGAAAAAATGTGCTATTTTCAATTATATTCATGTTGTTCTTTACATTTTTGCCAAATGACATGATTCTATGTACACTTAGATCTCTTTTTGTAATTTGGAATCTTAAGTATATTTCTTTGCCAAGTCTATGTTCATGAAAATACATAAAAACTTAAAATTCTAAGATTAATTGAAATATACAAAAAACCTCTTAGACCTAGCTTGCAAATTTTTAATACTTAGCATGATCATAAAAGTTTTTTCCTCTGCCAGTATTCAGCCTTCAATGAAATCTTATGACAGGAAAATGAACAAGCAGAGAATGCAAAATATAGGGGGGTTGTTCCTTTTTTTTTTGCCAGTGCTTGAAACCTAAAAGGTAAGATTTTCATATGATACAGAATTCATGAGCTCAACCCTATACATTCAATATTTTCTTTAGTTGAGATTTCATAAAATTTTAACCTGTAGCAAGTACAGAACATTAGAATAATGTAGCTTATTTGTGATTTTTGAGCTTTGGTTTAGGCCCTAAGCAGATTTACCAAAACGAAAGAAAATTAAGCCAGAATATGGGTGACAAGTACTTATTGTGCTATGTGCATAAAAGCATGACAGCAACAGCTAAAAAGCATTTTAAATGAGAACAGAAATTGAACATACGGTGTCAATAATGTCAATCTGTAATGTGAATCTAATGTTAGTGTAAGTTATATGGAAAATTTTGAGTGTAGTTCTGAAATGTTTGGGTTGTTTTTATTATTAACCCCAAATCATGACATTATAGAAATGTTATGCTATTCTTAAATGTTTCCCTTCCCCCAATTTCTCCATCTTTACAGGTGCATGTTTTATTGCACCATAGATGCAGAAAAATAGCTACATAATATTATTTGGTGAGATGCTTAGGGTAATGTGGTTTTTTTGTTTGTTTTTTGTTTGGGTTTTTTTGTTGTTGTTGTGGAGTTTTTTTTTTGCACAGAACTCAAGATACAAGATTCAGTTCCCAGCCATGTTACAGAAAACTGCTGGCCTCAGGCAATCGCATTAGTCCCCAGTGTGTAAAACAGAAGTAGTATTCCATATCTATTATGATCTGGCTGTCTGATTTATTCAGTTGTCAAAAGTATTTTTTTCAGGCAGACAGTCGCTTACGACAGTTTGTGTGCGAAGTACAGGGGATTCTGTGTCACTGTCACATGCTGATCTGGATGCTGCTAAAACAAGCTATCTTCAGAAGCTAAAATCTCAGACAGAGCTTTCTTCTGGATGTGCCTGATGTTTCTGTTTTCAGCATAGAGCAGTTAAAGCTTAGCTTTACATTCAGCTGCACAAGAATTGGCCTTCTAACAAATGCCTTTTTTTTCCTAAAGCAGGAGACAAAAGATTAATTATCAGAAGAATTCTTTTACCATCAAATAATATCATTAGTTATACCATCTGGGCTATTGAGAGGATGACATGTAAATGTTGCAGTTCCCTTAGACAGGAAAGAAATTAAAGACCCTGAGGTCCTCAGGGAATGCTGCAAATTGCATGTGCTGATTATGTGAGGAAAAGGTTGTCCCAGAATCACTTCCTCTGCAGCAACTATTTGAGGTGACTGGAGACATCTATGCTTCCTGCAGTTGGCATTCCTATCTCACTGCCCTGTGCCAACTCCCACGCTTGCTGCCTCCTGCGTACTTCACAGTTACCCCTCACTTAAGATTTTCTAAGTTTTCTAATAGCTAAGATTGATTCAGTGAGAAGCAAAAGGTAGGGACTGCTGGAGTGAAAGAGATAATTTTTGATAAAAACTCATAATAATAGCTTTCCTTTTCTTTGGTGGAAAAGGGGCATTCAGCAGTGTAAACTGAGAGTGGTGTACAAGCACAGAGGTTAACCTCAGCACTGGACTGCAACATGACATCCAGGTGTTTAGCCACAAAACTAAATCCTATGGGTCCAATATGTAAAGTAAGAGATTGCACTCAACACTTTGCTGACTGACAAATCCAGTTTCAAGGACAAGATGAAAAATTACCTTGAACTGTGAGTATCTTAAAACCAAAGTATTGTTTGCTGGTTTTAAATTTCTGAATAGGTATTAACCTGCCAGTAAGAGCAAAGTTCTGAGTATGAGTCCTTCCAGCATCCTCAGATGACATTTAATGCATGAGCAAGACTTGCTCACAAGATAGCAAATCAGATAAATATATTATAGACAAGAAATTGCACAATGAAATTCAGAAAGGCTGTTAGAGTACAGGTGATGAAGATCTAAGGAAGCAGATTAAAAGGAGTAGGATAAGATTGAGACATGAACTGTGAGAAAAGGGAAAGAACAGCAAATATAGCAAATACTGCTACTATCTATCTAGGTGTTCCCTTCATAAAAATAACAATGAGCAAGTTACTGAGTGCATACACTGAGGAATCCAGAGTAAGCTGAGTTCAGGCAAGACTTGTGCCATGGGGAGTAAAGAAAAAGTATGTTAAAAACTGGGAAAACCTCCTTAGAAGTTTGCAGTTGACAGACTTTGGAAAGAATGTGATTTTATGTGACTTCCATTTCCTTCTATGCTTTGCTCAAATTGATAAATAGTCACTTGGATTGTTCATTACTGTCAGAACAATTGCACAAGAATAGGAGCAGTTTGTATGAAACGGGGAGCCTTCCTTGCAGTTTCAAGTATGTTTCTTCTTTCCTAGCACAGGTTATGAATGGCTTGGTTGTTGGGCACTGTGTTTTTAGACATCCTTAGCACATTCCTGTCTTTTCCATACCATAAGCAGACATTCATGGGTTGTATGTGGGGTAACCAGAGTCTATTTCCTCATGGAGCTCTTAAATTAATAAGTTTTTAACATGTAACTACAGAGTAACTTTATACACACATAGATACTTATTCTCATAAACTTTTTGTGTAGATAAAGAGATGCATTTAATTCTTTGCATCCCTTAGAGCCCTTTATTGACCTCCTAATGATAGCCAAGTGCTTCAGTTCTCTTTTGTTTCAAATGGGTTTAAATAATTTCGAAGGGTTTACAAGTTCTGCAGATTTTGTTACTGAGTCCAGATGAAACTTAGCCTGGAGCTTTGGCTCATTTTTTCACCTCCTAGTTTCACAGAGGAGAGAACTGCATACTGCAGGTTATCTTGTTCCATATAAGTCCACTGCACCTGCGCAGAGCAGCTGTGGCTTTATAACAATTAATCACGGTGTAAGTGGCACACTCATGAGGCAATGGACTTTTATGCAAGCACCTTGGTCACCTGTTGAAAGCATTTTCTAACTGCTGTTCAGCAGAGGAACAAGAAAACATTTGTGGATCCTGGAAGCCCCAGATGCAAAGTGTGTGTACAGGGCTGAGCTATTGCAGGTGCCCAGGGTGAGGGGTGTACAGGGAAACAGCCAGACTTCAGCAGCACCCAGCAGCCCACACAAATTCAGCAACTCCAGAGCTCCCAGGACATGCCAGTTCTTTGCTGGTCCAAGGGTGCTAGAGGAGAAAGGCCTGAGACCACTCCAAAAAGGCAGCTAGGTGCTCTTATATCCACTTCCTAAACAGATCCTGCAGGTACCCTCAGGCAAAATGTGGCCAGCACCACCAATGCTGCATAACTGACTCAGGCCAGGAAGGCATAGAACGGGACTAGAAACCAGTGCAAACTGAAAGGCAGCCCTGATCAAGAACAAATGCTACAACACCATCTGACTGCAAAAATATTTTTGTTTGTTAATTCATTTCTTCTGGTAATCAATTATGTCTCAAACTGTAGTCTGTACAAATCTCAGCAAGCTATTTATGACTTAACATAGATATATTGCATTAAATTGCCCTTGTTAAGTGGAATGCCAACAGTATTAATTACAAAACTATGCCATACATAGAGCATTTTATGTAATGTTTTGCTAATACTCCATTAATTTATATTTTTGCCTCATAATTTAGAACATTTTGGCTAAATGATTAATATTCTCTTTTTCCTATTAATTTATATAACAAAAAATTTTAAAAACATAGCTAGTTTATAACTTTTTATCCAAACAATCAAGAGTACACATGATATAAATTACAGGAGCTAACAGGAGACAACACTTGGACCATTAAAATATTTGGACACCTTAGTTAATATAATTTCACAGGAAAAATATATTGATTTTTTTCTAACAAAATGTTTCAAGAGTTCTCTTAATATTTTTAATTTAATAGAATGCAGAGAAGGGGATAAATTTAGTTTAGCAGAACCTCTCAAAATATTATGTTATTGCACATGATTAAAATTGAAAATCAGCAAAAAGGCGAATAAAAATTCAAAACACAAGTATAACCTATTCCAGAAATAAATTGTTTTTATTTCTGTTTAAGTGCAGCATCAGTAATATTCAATTGAATTGTCCAGGACAATTCAATTCAGTCAAAGCAAGAAGGTTGTACAGATATTTTTGCACACCTCTACCAGCTTTTCCTGAAGCAGTGTTTGGATTTGGAGGGAGAGCTGAGAGAGGATTAGAGAAAGAGTGATGTCTCACTGTGTCATGCATGTACTCAGTACAAATTAGGATTAGAGAAAGGGTGATGTTTCACTGCAATGCTGCCTTTGTGCAGTGCATGTACTCAGTGCTTAGTATCTCATACCTATGAGATACTGAAATTTCTCATTACTTAGCTATAACCTGTGTTTCCAACGTTAAGGTATTTCCTGATCTTTCATCTCCTTTCATGTAGAATACTCAAAATATTTGGGAAAGACAGAAATACGTAATAATAAATAATACTCAACACATACATGTATGTGTATATGTTTCATGCCATATTCTTCATTTTTTTTTACATACTTTGAGAAGACAAAACTCTTGTTGGCCTTTATTAAGCCCTTCTACCAAGCAAGTAGCACTTTTGCCAGGAGAGGCTATTTGATATAGGACATGAGGAATTAGCCTGATGATTTAGTCGAGTACCTGTTCCTGACCTTGTCACCAGTCTTCAGCATAGCTTTTGAAAAACATGTTCCCACTTTGCTCTTCCAGCTTTGGCCTGACATTTGAGACTAAGAATATTGATTGTTCTTTTCACAGCACTGACCAGTGACCAATGCTTTGTGAATCCTTTGTTGGCCATATTTCATCTTACTTGGAAATCTTCTAGCCTTTATGTCCCAGCTCAGCTGATAAATAATGGAGGCATATTCATGTAATTTTCATTTTACATATTTAAAATGGTGTTATGAAGAAACTAGGAAACCTTGTTGCTCTGATGCTTTGCATGATTACTGGTGAAAGCAGATAGATTTAGGAGAAGGTTTGAACAAAGTACATTCCGTGAATAAGTCATTCCAAATATATTGCATTTTCCTGGGCCAGAAAGAGCTTGGCTGAAGCTGAGGAGTAGAGAAATGCAAATGGAATAAGGAGAATAAAGGCAAAGGAAAACACCCACAGAAAATGTGAAGAAAATAGAACAATAGATAATAAGCCCAAAAACATGCTTAGATTTTAAACTAAGTGATAAACTTTTCCCTTCTAATCTAATGGCTCATTTTTGCAAGTCTTTTTAATGTCTTTGAAATTGATTATTTAATTAAAATTTCATCCTAATAATAGGTTGAGGTTGCTTCTTGATAATTTACCAGTGCTAATCCTATGTTTCTCTAATATACTAAGTAGCTTTTGGCCTCAGATATTAGCCTGAAAATTATTATTATTATCTAATAAACAGGGAACTTCCTCAAGCTATCATTACATTATTTATAAATATTCAGACTACACTAATAATTGTCCTGTTTTACCTTGTGAAGGGAATAAAAACGTAGTTATATGAGATCTTGCTATGTCGATCACTCTCTGTTAGTCAAAGGCAGAGGGAAATTTCTGGGAGAACCTTGTAATGCAGCCTTGTGGTACCTAAAGGAAGCTTGCAGGAGGCCTGGAGAGGCTGGAAGCCTGGAGACCTTTTACAAGCTGGAAGGGGCTTGCAGTGGTAGGACAAGGGGGAATTGCCCTAAGCTGAAGGAGGGTAGATTTTGATTAGATATTAGGAAGAAAATCTGTTACATGAGGGTAGTGAGACACTGGAATAATTTGCCCAAGGAGTGGACTCCCCATCCCTGGAGGTGTTCAAGACAAGGAAGCACGACTGTGAGGAAGGTAATCTCTATAATTAACAAAATGCTCATAACTTAGTCAATATGAGCTACAGATTTATTCTTCCCATGTGTTATATTTTTGACAGAAGTGAATGTCAAGACAAGGTGTCTAATTTTCTCTCATATTTTGTAATGAATTGCATTTGCTCTGTCACACCTTTAGAAGATATATCTGCAATAGAATTTTCATAATGTCATGAGTCTTGCTTTGTTTGTATTCAATTCACATCCATGGTAATCCTTTAGGACATAGTACTGCAAGGTGCTGAGCAAAACTGGGGAATTACTGAGCAATGTCAGTTCTCATAGAAACCAGTGAAGTTAAGGGCAATTTGCTACCCAAGGAGACCTTTAGTACTTCAGAGTTAGTTAATCCATTTGTCTATTAAAATAAAAAGATAAGACTGGGGAGAAAGCATCTTACCTGTGGCTCCCCTGAGGTGTATCTCTGCTGCACTCACAGGACTGCAGGCTGGTTACTTTGGCACAAAGCTCTGCATAGGCTGCAAAACCTGTCCTGGAGGGTAAACAGCACCTGCCAGCAGGGTTGACATGTTGGGCATGTGACAGAGTTTCAGAAAACATCTGCCAAATCCAATCACTGGTAGAAGGTAGTTTCTGAATCTGACAAAGCACAGTCATGAACTGAATCCAAGTGTGTGGTGTGCTTGGGCCGGTTGGGACTTGGGCCACTCTCTCTAAGTAGAAGCAGAACTAAAAAATCTTCAGTCTGGACCAGCAAAATTTCTTTGGTGTTTAATCTTAAGAAGCCCCATGTGCACTGTAATGTCCTGTTCTGCTGCCCCCTGTCCGAAAGTAGTCAGTCAAATCTGGATCCATAATTCTTTATAATAGGTGCCTCACTAAGCCTTGTTTTCCTGCACCCTCTCTACAGACAAAGGAGAAATATTTAAATCTCTTGTTTCCGAATTGACTTTGAAGGCTTTGCTGTGTAAGTAAAATAAATTATATTAGGGAACAGTTCTAGGTGCTGCAACCTATGTTGGTGATGTCTTAGGATAGACCTTGCACAGTTTTAGCCAATGCTAATGCCCATTTCATGTCTTCAACAGCTTCTGCATATAGTTCAAGTTTCAACACCATCAGTAGATAATTTCCAAATGGAAGTTTGGATGTACCCCTGTTGTCGATGGTGAGAGTGTTCAGCAGTGTGGCTGCAGGATGCTCTCTGTCAGCCAGCAGCAGCAACAGATGAAGACTGAGAGTATATTTTATTTGCTGGTGGAAAGAGCTTTCCATTCTAACACAAAGCACACGTGGAAGAAATTATACCAGCTGTTATTTAAGTGTGTTGTAATTTCAGCATTCATACATGAAGAAAGATCCATAGCCTCTAGTGTCTTCTAAACATTCGGTTTCCAAACACATTCTTGTGTTGCCTTGGAGGTTCTTCTATTTGTCAAATTATTGACTTGGATTGGGTTAAGAGCAAAGCTATTTGTCACTTAACTTAAAACTAAGTCTTGTGAATTCAAGTGATGATAGTGGATAATGGTGCCCTGTGTTTGGATCCTGACTGTAGAGGTTGCATTTGGATGGTCTAGAGAACTTCTCTAACCAAGGAAGTCTTCATTTTTCAAACCAGAGAATCACTTTTCTCTGAGAAGTAAGAGGTTGAACTCAAACTAAGGAGAGCCCTTTGAAAGTTGTATTGACCACTGAATTTCATGGCCAAGTGTGGCCACAAATACTTTCAGTTTCAGGTGCAGTGCAAAGGACCGTGACCTTCTGAAATGTGCTTAGATAGAGGCAGCAAATGGCACGACCAAGTCACACACTTAATGTTCAGCATTTCCCAAGCATATCTGCAATGTTGCAGAATTTTTTCACTTAAACCTTTGTTTCTGGGAGTAACCCTTATATTTGCAAGAAATCTGAATTATCTCCAGAGATTACTAATACATTTGTTAATATTCAGATAGCATTTTGAATCCTTCTATGCTCTTTTACATCAAAGAAGGTTAACTCTTCTATGTATAACCTCATTAGTTTTGTTAGTTTTAAGTATATGCCTAGCCTTGTTCTTGGCTCTGGGAAAAGCTGAGCAACATTTGCAGAATCATGTTTAATGAAGCTTTGGCATTTAAGGGTATTGCAAATGCAAATATCGTAGTATGAAAGTAATATTTGTTTTTTATAGGAGTTGGATCTTGAAATATATTTAAATATAATAGTATGACGCTTGGGCTTTTCCTTGAAGTTTACCAGTATCTGCCAAATGTTTGAGAAAAGAGAGGAGGGGAGGGGGGAGGAGGGGAGGGGAAAAGGGAAAAAAAATAGTATGCAGGAGTCAATGAAAATGGTCTACTTTTGCACCTAAAGTATAGAAGCTAGTCTTTTTGTTTGTTTACTCATTTTCTACTGTTGGTTTTTGCTCTGTAAAAAATCTTGACTTGTATACAGTCAAATGCAGAACAAATGCAGGGAAAGGCAAATGAATTCATATGAGTAGCATATCCAGCCTGTCTTGGATGCTAAGGGTACATATATAGTTTCCTTGTAATATATTAATTTGAAATCAAAATATTATGTATAATTGTAAGAGTATAATAATCCAATATGAGAATGCTACCACATAGATATAGGGGAGCATCTTTTTAAATCCAGGAATGAGTGTTATATAAAGCATAAAGGAGCATAAAGGTTGAATTCACCAGACATTTTAAGCTGGCTCCTGAGTTATTTTATCCTTTTTTTAGTCTTACAATAGCATTTGAAATACCATTGTGCTCTGCTTCAAAGTCAAGTTAGTGCTGCTGTATATAAGCACATTCCTTTCACCATTTTTGAATATGGGGTCAGCCAATTTTGTTGGGGGCAAGGCTCTGAGGAAGGATAAGCAGGAGTGCTCTGATGACCTTGTCTATACATGCATATATTCTCTACAGCATGTCACTTCTCATTTGTCCCAGTTGCACTGCTCAAATGCAGTGTCTTCCCACTGTAGCATAACAGAAGGCAGATGTCAGGACTGCTGGCCATGATCATTGTTCCAATCATAGAAATTCACTGTTTGCACCTCTTATTGAGCAACTGTAGGATTTAGGATGATCTGTCAGTTTCCAGCTCCCTGTTATGAATTATTTTCCTGTTCTTTGTCAAGTGTGTGTGTTTGTGTGTGTGCGTGCAGGTGTCTGTCTGTTATGATGGGACAGCTAATGGATCACTGTTTGAAAATTACTGCTCAGGCTAAGCTTGCACAGCCATCATAGCTAAAGATAACATTTAGTTCTCCTCACACTGCCTCCATGGCCTGAATACATTTTCAAAGTGTCAGTCTTGATTTTTATCTTTCTCTCTGCCCTTCCTAATCCCTGATGCATATAGCAGACACCATGAAATGGATTTTTCTTGCATTTGAATTTCACTGATTTCCTAAATCCTGTTTGCCTGGAGGTAGAATGACAATGTGATTTCCTCCTTTTCCACTTGGCTCTCAGAGGTAGTGCTCAGGACAACGCTATATGTAGTCACTTAAGCATGACCAGAAGTCCTTCCCACTATGGCTGGTTCTTCCCTTCATCTTATTTTCCTTTCATATTTTTATAAAAACTTCTCTACTGTTTCTTGTGCCTCTTCATTTCTTGCTGCTTTGTGTCCGGAGCCACTGCTCAGATCATCTTGCCTATTGAGTGCAGAAAGAGAGGCTGTACCACAGAGCTGCTGCCAGCTCAGACAGCTGTATTGACTGAGGGTGTGAAAAGCTCATCCCACCAAACTGACATCATACTGTTCCCACAGCTCCTATGAAATTCTGTTTGTTTATTTTCTTAATTTATGTCAGAGGCAGAATAGCTTTTCCTGGATTTGGATTAGAGCTGGAGATGGAGCCCGGTTTCTTCATATGTCGTTGTGGTTGCAGGATCTTCACCCTTGAAATTTGTCACATGGACAGAGGTTTTGAATAAAATCCAGAAATTACATCAATGGTGAGCACCAGATTCAAAACTGGAATTTGAATTCCTTTCTTCTTTCTCCACTCAAAGGGCAGCTGCTTAGTCTTCAATCAATAAACACATTTTATTTCATTTTATTAACTCATAGTCTCTCTGGTACATAGAGTTTGCCCTTTTTTATGTGACCAGATTAAGATAACCTTGGCATAGTTAAGTAATTCAGTGCCTAGACTGACTTGGTGTCCAACAAGGATCTATCAGGAGAGGTCAGTTTTCTCAGAGCATTCCTAAGACACAGCAGAGATTATCCTGCTTCAAAAACATGGTTATGACAACTGCTTTATTTTGAGGGCAAGTTTAGAGTGAAAATTGCTCTCCCTTTCAGAAAAGAGCCTACTAAATGTTTGGCAAGGAATTGGGAAAATCAGATCTGCTGTCCTGTAATATACATCTTTCTAGAAAAACTTTCTTAGTATTATGCTACAAGTTATTTAAATTAAGGAAGAACACTTTCTAATTTCCCTCTTAATATTATATTGTGGGGAAAAAAGGCATCATGATTCAATGACTTAAGAGAAGGAGAGGAACAACATTTACAAGGGAGCATCTTAGCCATACCATTTACTGGTCCTTGCTTCTCTAACTGGTTGTTTTGTCAATGACAGCATGGAGGATTAATGTTACAGACAATCTGATCAAGCCAAGGATGTGGGTGATGTCTTTGATCAGGAAATTGAACTTTAAAGTTAAATTAATAAAAGTTCAGAGACCTATTAAATTTTTCCAGATGCAAAGTGGAGTTGTAAGCAAAGAAATTTTGGCCTTAGGTACCAATCTTCACCCAAATACAACTAAATGGACTGTGTGGTTTGTTGTTTTTGGCTTTTTTTTTTACCCTGGTTCTTGTCCTGAGGCAGCCAAGGAAAATGCATGGAACAGCTGGATTTTTTCAGTACTTTTTCAATAACATAAATTGCATTTTGGCTGTGATTGTTTTGGCACTGTGGGGATTACCAGTGCTATCTTTATGCTGAGTCAGAGTCCATTCTTAGGAGGCCTTCAAACTGTCTTGCGCTTCAGGGCTGCTGTTTCATGTATTAATTTTTAGTGAACCCTTCTTCTAATTATAGCACAGCCACACAGCAATTCTCTGGACTCTGTATTAAACTTTGTGTAAAATCCTCATTGTCTTTGTAGGAACACAGCTACCAGGAAACTCAGGGGACAACCATGTCAGACCTTTGAACAGTTCAAAAATTGAAAAACAGTGTGCTCCAAGGAGCCTGCATAAAATCTTGCACTTGGATTCAGCTGATGTTACCATGTCAGCATGAATTGCTTGAGGGAGGAAAGAACAGCAGTGTTTCTCTATTTCTAAACACTCTCTTTTACATTTGTTTAGTTTATGCAGCATAGTTACATTTCAATCTATGCAGTGTTACACTGTTGGCATGTTGCTTTCACTATTCACTTAAAATAGAGAATAAAAAACAGGGAAAGTAAACTGCAGCAAGGGGGACAGATGGAATTTTTCCTCTTATGTAAAAAATACTAAGTAATGAATATGTATGCAATCACTTTTTTACATGTGACATACAATAAATAGGTCTTTGTGTCTCTGTCATAGCCTCCTAAAATGCTACAAACTCACAGAAATTCTTAAATAAATCAAATTATTCAGAATCTAATGCCTTCTCATTAGTAGAAAGGAAAGATGCCCCTTCTTGCAGGGAGTGGCAAAAAAAAATAATCCACAGATATTTCATTAAAAATATTAAAGCTGTATTTTTTAATACTAAAAAAAGAATACTATAATAAAAACAAGTAGCCTAGGAAGGAAACAAAGCACACTTTCAACAACTGCTCTCTTCTACCCTCTAACAGTTCTTTTGCAGCAGCCATCATCCAGATAGGGCTGAAAGGCTGCTTTTAAGCCTCTGCCTGCATCTTTTTTATGTGATTTCTGTATTAATTTACAAAACCTGTGAAAGGAAATTTAATCACACCAACTAACAGTAGGATTCACATTCTGCAATACTTTCCCAGGAATTTAGGGTCTTGTTTTGTAAACAGCTGGCAGAAATTATACACAGTAAAGTATTTGATCAAGTAGTTTGTACAATCAAATATAGTGAAAAGTTCATTAAATATATCTTAATGAAAACATATGTTGTCAGAACAAAGCCTTCAAGTCAGTGCATATCTTTGAATACCTCTGAAGCTCCATTGTACATTCCAACTATTTAAAATAAGAAGTAAAATATGCAAAAGTGAATTTTCAGTTGAGTCTAGTGAGACAAGCATCAATCCCTTTTTTTTCCCTACATTTGGGTGATCTGAACATGAATGACTTTATTTTCTCTCTAAAAATATGTTCAGAAGAAGGCAATTCCTAGACTATTGATTCAATTGAAATTCAGTAATTGAGTAAACAGTGGTTCATACTATGTCCCCTGGAATTTCTAAATATTGCTCAGGAGTGCTCTTGGAAAAGCTAAACTCCAAATTATTTCTGGACCGAATTCTTCCTCTTTGCTTACCTGTACTGCCTGTGAACCCACAAACCTAATGACCAATAGGCTACTTGAAAGCAGGTGTGACAGGTTCTTATCTAACATTTAAATCATGAGACTCTGACTAAATGGAGCATAGTTCTTACACTTTCTGTTCCCTGGCCATTTTCTGTTTGTCGGGTTACTGTATATGTGCATTTATTTTAGAACCTACTGTTCACTGTTTGCTTAAGTCATAAATGCAAAGCAAATACATCCTTTCAGTTACCATAACACCAAGCTATTGTTTTGAAAATTTGTGCCACCTAATTTATAAATCCAAGACTATTTCATCTGCTGGCTTTTCCAGCAGCACAGTAGGCTTTGCCAATCATTGCACTAAATTTGCTTAGGAGATAAGAGTTAATATGAGCTCATTCAGCTTTGCCATCTATCATGTAGCAGCATTGAGTATCCTCTTTAGTGTGCGATATAATTAAATGTTGTCCTTGAGGAGTTTGCATATTGCTTATTTTCATTCTTTTATCATAATGGGAAAATTGCTTCACCTTTTAAGCATGAAATAAGAAAGATGTGTTTATTTACTGTATTTTAAAATAGAAGAGATATATGCCGGGGGTAAAGACCTTGTAAATATATTTGCTTTTAACTGAACAAAAGAGGTGGTCATCATACATACCTGAGGGTGCTCCAAATGCTGGGAGTGCCCAGTGGGTCAGACCAACCCTGGAGAACTGGCTCCTGCACAGCCCTGCTCCTGTTCAGCTGCTGCAGTGCTGAGGCACCTCCGAGGCCAAGCCAAGAAATGAAGCATCAGCAAGGTCCATGGCCAGGCACAATCCTTGGTTTGTCCCCAGTGCAGCTGAAGGCACAGGCTCCAACTCCAGCATGGCTCCCCAGTGGAGGGACCTTGGCTTCCCACTCTCTTGCTCACACAGCCCAGCCACACTACCTCAGAGCTGGTCTGAGTACCCACAGCCAGAGCTCCAGGAAGGGCAGAGACACTGTAGAGCCTGTTGGTGCTCTCAGGGCCCCAGCAAAGAGCAGAAACAAAGACTGCTGAAGCTTCCCTAAAGTGCTGAAATGGTCCTGTATTTTGCAGCATCTCAGAATCATTCCCACAATGTTTGCCTAAGAAAGTAGAGTGGATACTAAAGAAATATCATACTCTTCAGCTTCTCCTGAATAAGGCTGTAAAGCAAATGATGGTGTTAAACTCTACCTGTATATAGAGCTAAGAATGTCTATAATTGTTTCCAAGACCACATTTCATAGAATCATGGAGTCACAGAATCATAGAATGATGGAATCATAAAATCACAGAATCATAGAATGACTTGAGTTGTAAAGGACTTTAAAGACCATCTAGTTCCAATCACTCTGCTGTGGCAGGGACAGCTTATACTGAATCAGATCACTCAAAGCCCCATCCAACCTGGCCTTGAACACTTTCAGGGATGGGACATCTACAACTTCTCTGGCAAACCGTTTCCAGCACCTAACCACCCTCACAGAAAAGAATTCCTAATATCTAATCCACATCTGCCGTCTTTCAGGTTCAAGCCAGTTCAGTTTTAAGGACACCTAGAGGTAGCCTTAACCTATAACTACATGTCCTTGTAAACAGTCCCTCTCCAGCTTTCTTGTAAAACTCCTTTGAGTACTGGAAGATTTCCATAAGTTCTCCATGGCACCTTCTCTTCTCCAGGCTGAACAGCCCCAACTCTCTGAGTCTGTCTCCATAGGAGAGGTGCTCTAGCCCTGATCATTGCTGTGGCCCTCCTCTGTACTCAGTACAGTAGCTCCACATCTTTCCTATGTTGGGGACATCAGGACTGGATGTGATTGTTATTTTAAAAGTTCATTGACTGTTTGAGTTGCTTTGCTTTTAGAAAACCAGAATTAAATACACACTGTACTTTGTTGTTTTTGCAAGCACAACCCATGTAGGACTAATACACTGTGCAAATACAAATTACTTACAGCCTGATTTTAAAGTATTCTTCATCTTGTGTCAATACTGAGGTCTGTCCATATTTTTTACACAGGCAGATTTGTATAAATACATATAATTTATTGTAGTTTCATACAACATGAATGTCCTGATTAAAAGCAGGGGGAAAATGAGCAGAGAATTGCACAATCATTAGTTTATTGAATGCTTTGAGGAAAATTACTATTATAGGGAATGATGTAGAAATACGAGGAAGTGTTTGCAGGAAAAACAAAAACAAAACCACACAAACAAAATATCTGAAAAGCAGCAAGAGAATCAATATGAAGCAAAAAATCCATGATGTATGAAAACTGGTTCTCCAAGTGAAAAACCAAAAATGGCAGAGCTTCCATACAAAGACAATTCCATTACAGTGCCCTATTCAATACTGTTTGCTACCTCTTAAGACAGATTTTGGTGTCTTCACAAAGCTGCTCATTGAGCATCACCCTCTATTTTGAGAAGTATGTATAATGTATAATAGCAGGAGCATAAAAATTAAAGGAAGAAAACCCTGCAGTTTTAATTTTAATAGATTTTCTTCCTCCTTTATACTTCTTGATTAACTAGGTAGAGAATTTTAAGTGTCGTGGAATATTTAGGTCAGTTTTTCTTTTAATATTTGCCTAGGTTACCGAGCAGATTCCCTGGTCTACAATATCTAGAGGCTGCAAGTGGAATTTAGCCCCTGACACACCTGTGTCAAACCAGTATGACAAAAAACATGAAAATGTAAGTGCTGAAGCAATCTACAAGGAAGTGCCATAGTGCCCTGGTCACTCTCAGATAATATTCAAGTCACATGCCTTTTAAGTAATAAGGGCAACAGTGAAAGTAATTTCTAGAGCTTAACAAAGTCTTTCAAGTAAACACTCACATATCTTTGAATTTTCTTGGTAAAAGGTTTGCATTCTCTTAACAAAAAATGGGGGTAAAACTATTAGTTGCTTCTGCTGACTGGCCCAAAGAAGTAGTAAGGTTACAGACAAAGCCACAAGAGAAGCTTCACAAAACTGGAGTCAGGATTTTCAGGTACTGAACAGGGAATTACAGAATTGCCATTCATATCACACAGCCTAGGCCAAGAGAGGAGCCTGTGTCCTTTACTCATTCACTGCTTGGTCTTGTTCAAACCTGTTCTTTAAAGCCATAATTTTGAGAACTGTTTCACACATATCACCTTCTGTCAGTAGGTGGGACAGAAGTGACACGTGTAGCTCTGTTTTCCTTGATGTCTGAGCTGGCAGGATGCTAATGAGGCTGCTGTTTTCCACCACCTCCTCAAAATAGAAGCAGATTTGCAATTAATTATCAATAATTTGTTTTCTGTCTTTCCAGAACAGTGCAGCTGAGCAGTGTTTTTTTTACCACAGATGTGTTATAATATTACAATCTATTCTTCCTCAGCATTCAGGAACATCCAGAATCCAAGTCCATATGGAACCTACTTTATGAGCATTCTTCTGAGAATATCTGTTTAAAGGGCTCAGCCATTTTCAGGTGTTGTTAGTCAACTCAGACTTTCACACAAGGTTAGATTAATAGAATTTGCTGAATTTCATATGTTAGAGATTTAGACAGAGATCCCCTCAAAACTGACAGGAAAATACATTGACCGCCTATTTTTTAGACCTGTTTAATCGTCTTCTCCATAAGATGTCAACACAGAGCTGCTGTCCCTCAGAATGGTCTGCTCCACTTTTTGGCCACCCTTTTTATAGATACGCTAAGCACAGCCCCCAGCCAGGGGCAAAGTCTAACAGTACTCTAATTTGTATGTCCTTTTTCACCTTCCTGAACTATTGCTTTGTTTTTAAAGTGGTGTGTTTACAGTGGAGACAGAAGAGAATGCTCCTTCAAAATTTTAAGAAAATTTATAATAATTTATTTGATTTAAAAGCTGCAGACTTACCCTGACTTGAAATCTGAAGATTTTTATGGGGTTTGTTTGGGTTTTTTGTTTCTTTTTTTATTTTTCCTTATTGCCTCAATACCTTCTTGCCTACAGGTTTGCACAAACTTTAAATCTCTCAGGACTCTTAGACACTAGCCATGTTTTTGACACAAATTCCTCACTTCAGTAATTTCTTCAGGGGAATTTTTTGAGGTCACAATTCTGTGAGAACTAATTAAATAGTAATTTCTTGTATATCAGGAATTTAATGAAGGGTTACCATCAACTTTGCTGTATTGTCTTGCTGTTTTATTTCATGGGCAAATTGGAGCTCTAATTAATGGAGGGTCACCATCAGTTGTGGGTTAGACAGCTTCTGTGCAACTTCTTAAAGAAAAAACAAACCGACAAACAAAAAAGCCTCAAAAGCTCACTAACTAAATCTTGCTTTTCACCTCCCAAGAATGAAATTAGTGAGGTTGAGCCAAGAATAGTTAATTTTCTTTCTCAAGGATGATAGATATATGATATGAACCAGAATCACAGTTGGCAATTGTACCTGGCTAGTTCTGTAGTATCTATTTTTTCAGGTGTATTGGTAGCACTGTTTCTCAGGGTTTACGACAGCACTGAGAAACAATGGCAATGTCTGCATGAGAGAGGAAATGTCCCCTTAAAGTGGGGCTGACATCAATTCAAAAAACATTTTGTGAGACTAAGATTACAAAAAACAGTGATTTATTTCTGAAAGAAAGATAGAAGAAAGGAAGTCATCGCTAATTTCTTCTGTCAAGGAATATTGTTATTACAGGACAGTGTCTGTACACCATTTTATAGAATAACAAACTTTAGTTTTAGATTGGACGGGTCATTTCTGAATCCTGTGTCCTAGTTTGTGCATAATTAAATCAAGGACAATGTAAATGTGTCTGTTGTAGGTGAGCTCAGATTCCATTGACCTAATGATCATTACTATATAACTATCCACACTGCTAGACACAGAAAATTCATAAAGGTTTCTTCAGATTGGAGAGCCTAAACTTGATCCATTTCCACAAGGTCCAAGGACAAATCTCAGGCCCATAAAACAAACTGGGAACCATAACACCAAAGGGATTTATAAAACTATCAAGGTGAAGTGATCACTAATGGTAGTTTTTTGGTAAAATACAGGTACTATCTGAATGTAATTTATAGACAATATGTCATATGAAAAGATATATTAACACAATTCAAATCTAGTTAATTACGATTCAGGTTCATTTAACTGTAATTACTCAAATAGATTAACATAACTGGGACCTGAAATTAATGATGGAGGATTGCTTTTGTCATGTATTTACTACCCTTAGCTGGAGCTACTTCAGCTGCAAAGGAAGGCATCTGAGATTTCAGGTTACGTTTTCAAAATATTTACCTTCTTCTGACTCCATGAGAATCATTACTACACCTTCCTTACATTTATAATGTTATTTCTCAGACATATCTGTGTATTTCTGTGGGGTTGATGTGACCTCATCAGTAGTCAAAGCTCATTTGTGGATTTTTTCATGTTTTCAAAGCTAAAATTCAGTTTTCTCTCCTTTCCCTGAATCCTTCTAAATTTATGAATACACTTAGGCAGTAGTGGCTATTGTAGAAATGTCTTCGGCATTGCTGGATATTCAACACTTCCAAGATATTTAATCTAGGTGCTCAAAAAGCGATGGAGGCTTTGGTAGTTTTGTCCTCTGTCTATTTCATAGCCTGGCCAGTGGCAATGACATTCCCTTGCCATAAATACAGGAAAGGTACATCTTCTGTCAACAGGTGTTTGTATTTAAGATCTTTAACTGTTTTATGTAAAAGAAACTTATTGGTTTCTTTTGTTTCAGCAAAAATAAAAACAAAATCAAAAAAGTTTCTTTGAACATCTTTGTCAGTTTTTCCATTCATATGGAGAAATACTTATAGAGAAGTTTATAGCTGTTTCCCAGTCGGACAAGTGCTAAGTCATTACTTATAAACCACCTAGGTTGGATTAGTCACCTTTTTAGCCTCAGGTATATTTTTTCCAGTGGCATAGGACTCAGAAGAAATCTGAATATTAGCAACTTTGCTTTGATCTGTCTTTGCATAAATGGGCAAAGCGATAAGGATTATGAGGTGAGATTCTTTTGGTTTAATGGTTGAGTCCATAATCCCTGTTATCACAGGCAAGCAGAATAAATTTGAGAAGGCAGATAAAACCAGTTACAGGGTTTCCATTGTTTTTTCCACCTCCACAGCTGGGAGCATCCACGATCACTCTCATCAGGGCTATAAGTGTTCCCTACCTTGCTACAATCCTTGCCTTCCAACAGTACAGAGGCTGGACAAACACTGATAAGAATATAATACACATCATTCCACCTTAGGCACAGATGTGGACTACACATTCAAACATTCTTTTCTATCTCCAATATTCATTAAACAGATAAGAATTAAAATCATCAGCTAATAAATTAGGAACCCAGTACCTTGCCTTACCTCGTTAATTTTATATACCCTATGCCTGCATGGATTAACTAGTACAGGTTAAGTTAGGATATAAATTTCAAATAAGAGAAAGCACTGTCTCTTAATATACTTCCAGCACAGACTTCAAAATAAAGTTTTAGCATGGAAGGATACTATCAAAAGCATAGATCTGAGCTGGGCATCGTTAGCTTAAAGCAGAACAGCTTCTCTTGACCAAGGTACCATGAAAAGCTTTCTGTTATATACATTGTTCTTGAGCTTACTATTAATTTTCTTGGACCTTATATGTGCCATGGAAGTTTTTTCCAAGATTCCAGTTTTCCATAAAAGCACATGGGAATCAGTGGTCCAGGTTCTTCCATTATCTGTAATATGATACAAGTGCACTTCGCCTTTCCAAGAATAACTATTCTCCCTGCTAAAACCCAGTAACAATACTCTGGTGGCTCATTCTCCTCGGAGATCTCCAGAGGAGGACCAGCCTTACAAATGCAAAGAGTAATTGTTGGTGGACCCCTTGAATCATACAAATTAGGTAGATATTGCACCCCTAAACACATTGTTCTCCTGTAGAATGCTATGTATCAGGTTTCATTTCAACATTCTCAGCTTGTTCTACATTATGTCTTCATCCTAGATAGAGAAAGTAAAGTCCAGTGCTGAAAAGACTTTTTTCATTCAAATTTCAGCAATTGGGAAGAGAAAGGAATCTTGGGGTATTAAAACTTCACTATCTCAACCATTTTGTATCATAGAAAAATTCTGTGAGAATGCTTCTTCATAGCCCTCTCCCAGTGTTGCATTAGCTATGTTTTCAGAGCCTTTCAGCTACCTAAATTTTTAATGGACTTACAACAGAACTTACTCTTTACAGAAAGTTCATATCCAAAGAGTAGCATTGGAGAGAATCTGCTGAAATAACAACTCTGACAAGCTGAGAGAACCTCTGACCATTTCTGTAAGATGCATTCTCCATGGGAAAGTGCTTAGAGAGCAGAGAAATCTGGCTTGCATTCACTGTCCTTGCTTTAAAAGGTTCAAAAACACCATCATAGAAAGATACTGAACTAACAACTGAATAGAGCTAATATTGGGACAGAAATGTTATTAAAACATCTCTCCATTGCAATTTATTGGACCAATTAACTTGGGCTAAATATTTATTAAAATAAATTTATTTCCTTTATTATTATTTTTATTATTATTATTAACATTATATTTTTTGTTATCTTGGTAGATAGAATTAAATCACTCTTTTCCTAACAATCATTGCCACTGAGTGAACTCACAAATGGAGGGCAACAATCAGCCTTTACATGGGATGAGCTGACAACTATCATCAAGTCTCTTACTGAAGTAGAATTACAGAGTTCTCAGGAATGGAGGTACGTTTTTTCCATCCCAGTGAAAGGGCTGTTTGGAGGAGTGGTGACACTAAATGCAGTCTCACTAGACAATAATCTCTTGGAAGGCAATAATCAAAACCCCTTGGCAAGCAGCAAGAAGGATCTTGAAGTGGCTTCTGACTTGGTGAGTAAGGCTGCTCATGACTAATCTATTTCTGGACAAAAAGATACAAGTCAAAAGTCCTTAAAGTCAAAAGACTCAAAAGTCCTGCTTATCCTTGCTGCATTGTCCCTGCAACACGTATTGGAGTGGTTGAAGACCCCATTATGATCAGGACTTGAGAACATGAACACAGGGCTCCTGCCTGCCCATAGAGGGCCTCATACACTCAGTTTTTCTGGTGAGGCAGCCTGTAGCAGATTCCCACTATAATATCACCTTTCCCTGCCCTCCCTTTAGTGCTGGCCAACAGCTCTCAGTCAGCTCTTCATCCATCCCCAGGTGAAGCTCCATGCACTCCAGCTGGGCAATGACATAAAGGGCAGCATCCGCTCCATGTCTCCCCTCCTGTCCTTCCTGAAGAGCCTGTATCCTTTTATTTCAACATTCCAGTCATAGGAGCCGTCCCAGGACATGTCTCTGAAGCCAATAAGATCACAGCCCTGCAGGCATGTGCATGTCTATAACTCCTGTTGCTTATTCCCCACCCTGTGTATGTTTGCATAGACGCCCCCAGTGAAGATGAATTACTGGCTGCAGTGGTTGGAATGACCCTGAGATTGTCTCACTTGGTTAGAGCATGGTGCTAGTAATTCGAAGGGCCTGGGTTTGATTTCTGTTATGGACAATTCATTTAGGAGCTGTACTTGATCCTTGTGAGTCTTTTACCACTCAGAATATTTTCTGATTCTGTGAATTCCTGTGCTACTCTTCAGGTGCTCTCCTGTTGATGCATGATCTCTCTCCAGGCTCGAGGAACCTATTGCTGGCCCCGGCATCAAACTTTTGGGTTTGGGATAAATTGAGGTTCTTGGTAACTTTAGTTTTTAGCCCTCTTGACCTTCTTGGCAAGTCTGTGACTGAAGATAACACTTTGTCTTCTCTGACAGATGGACCCCATCAGCCCCACAGAGAACAGGTATCTCAAAATGAGTCCCATGATCTAAGCAGCCAAAGTCCTGGCTGTGTCACCAGTCCTGTAACCATCTGTTGATCTGCCAATTCAACTGGTCCTCTCAAACACATTTTCCTTTGATTGGGAGGATTGATGGAAAACCTGCCTGTGTTCCAGAGTCCCTTACTGCTGCTCTCAGGGCTCTGTAATCCTGTGTACTTGTCAGGGTGCTCCTGGCAGTGTCCCTGGTGCCCACATGAAACAACAGCAGCA
Source organism: Toxostoma redivivum (assembly GCA_013397375.1). Lineage (NCBI taxonomy): Eukaryota > Metazoa > Chordata > Aves > Passeriformes > Mimidae > Toxostoma > Toxostoma redivivum. The sequence goes on from VXBI01011585.1 coordinate 2,200,175, forward strand.
CATAATAATCAGTGGAGTGTATGGACCTCAGTCTCAGTGACGACCCTGACACAAGCCCCTGGTAAGCAGCACTCCTCTCTAGGGGGCACACCAGGTCAGTAAATGGGCTCCTCTGCACCTCTGGGAATAGAGTTGCCTACTACTATTCCCCATTATCCTTTCTTTGTTGTACTCATTTACACAGGGAGCAGATCAGGCTGCCTTCCCAGCTCCAGCACCTCTCCTGAGTTCTGACAAGAAAGGTTGTGTTATATCCTCACCCTATGTCTCAACATAACATTCTTTGTATTTCACACTTCAGAGTGAGTTATGTAACAGTTACTATCATTAAGTAAAGCCCTAATATATGAGAGATTTAGTAGAAGGACCTTCCATTCTATATGCATACAGAAAGAATCAACTTACAGCAGCACATTTACTGCACAAAAATCCCCTTGATTAAATGTGTAGTCATAATTGCATACAGATCAAAGTGCTAATCATCCTGGCTGACAGTGCCAGTGATGCAAAGCACCAATATTCCATCCACTATTCCCTTTGAAAAATGTCCTCTGACGATGAAATACAGACATGCTTTGCATTTGCTGCCTTAATGTTTTTGGAGGTTCATAGAGCTGTGTTTCTATCTTACAAGCTTTTCTTGGCAGATGTTTATCAATCAGCATCTTTTCATTAAGCTGGCAGCCACTGTAAAAACCATTAAATCTCTGAGCAGTTCTGTCCTAGGCAATCTGTCCTTCAGTGTGGGTCTTTGCAGAGGTGCTTGTACTAAAAAGGTCCTTGTAAAACTCATGTCCCAAAGCTCTAATCCTGTAATGATCTCTCTGTCTAAAGATTCCTGAACCGGTGAAGAATTTATTATTTTGGCCTCTCCCCATACGGAGGTATCAGGAAAATAGGAACTAATGATAAATTAAGTGATCTGGGATTCAGAGCCACAGTCAAGGAAGGAAAGATACTAACATATTTTTTCATGTTTAGAGTGAAAAAGGACTCTAGCTACTCTGAGGTAGCTCATGTCAATTATAAGCTGGGAGGCATGCTGGCAGGGTACTGTGTTTTTTGGTACTCCATTCAAATATCTGGTTTCTAAACAAGTGCAAAAAGCACAGCACTAAATCAGGTACCAGCAAAGCTCAGAGCTTCTGGAGGACACTGCCATGACCAGGTTCATGGATTTTGTTAGCTTGAATTCTTGTTACAGGTATTTCATGATAAGAAGTTGAAAGGTGTTTCCAGAGCAAGGATCAAGCCAGGAGAAAATAAAAATATTAAAATATTAGAATATTCTGAGGATGAGAAAAAGAAATAATATATTTTCTTAGAGCAGCTGACAGAGCTTGTAAAAAGCCTGAGCCTTTTCTGCACATGGGAAGCAAGAGCTTCCATTGTCTGATAAGCACAAGCGGAGCAGAGCATGCAGCTTGCAAGAAAATAGGTGATAGCATCATTAAGTCCCAGTCTAGGAAAAGAGCAAGAAATATCACCTAAATCATGAGAAACATTGAGAAATTACTTCGGGATCAGAAGAGAAGGAAGAAATTTTATTTATTTTATTGACAAAACAATATCTCTTTGGGTCTTTGTTGGGCCTATGACTTTAAGTATCTGGTAGAATTATGAGTTTTAATTCCCAGGCTGATCTTTTGAAAGTATTTTATAAGTTTCCTCTGAATATCAGACTGAATTGTCAAAGATGAAGTAGCTGGCCTGTGGAAAAGTTTTTCCCAGAGGTAGCTGTATTTTTACATCCTGCATTGATTGCATGTGTGAATTCTTTTTAGTACACAGTGGGTTGTTGTTTTATCCAAGTAATTTCAAGGATGCTGTTTTGTGCAGTACATGAAAGTGTAGAGTATACTTGTTTAGGTGTTTGCTGGGAGCATGAACACTGTGATCTTTGTTGCTATGCATTATTAAATAGGATAACCAAAGATCAGCATACTTGCCTCAAGAAAACTCGCTGCCCAAAAATAATGACTTAGATACTCCAGTGCATTTGATCTGCAAAGGGCACTCACAAAACCGCCTTCATCATTTTGAAGATGATACTCACCAAAAATCGGTGCTCTTTTAAGAAAATAAAACAGACCTGAATATTGTAATGACTTGCTACAATATAAAGTAAACAAAATACAACAGACCCCACTGGCTGTACTGTTTGCATAGACCAAACATTTCGTTAAGCAAATTTCAATGTATATTGGATTTAAAATTGAAGTATGCACTAGACTTGAGCTTTTTCTATGCTGCACTCTGTGTAATCAAATCATTAAAGATAAACTCATCCAGAATATTCTCTGCCTCTGTCACCCCCACTACTCTCTGAGCTTTCAAGTACTCTTCCACAGCACATCAAACTTTATCAAAGACAAGCTTTCCATAAACCAGCATACAAGTGAAAAAATTGACACTTATCCAGAGGCACCATAATAAATGTCCCACCAGACTGAACCTAGATCTCTCTACTCAGATAGCCCTGACTCCAAGTTCTCTTCCTTTTCCATGCTATTCTCCTTCCAAACAGTCCATTCATGTTTACTCTTTCCCCAAAGGCCCCATTTTTTATTGATTCTTTTTCGCTATATGTATGATCATTCTCAAAATTCCTACTTTGGTCAGCATCTCTACCTAACTAGTATCATCCTTGTGTTCTCTATACTTTTCATATCAGTTTCTTGTTCACAGCATCCCATGCAAGAACATAGGAGCAAGAGTCAATAGTTCTGGCTTAGCAGATTGCTGAGGATATGATGAGATTAATTGGGTTTTATGCTACAATGCATAAATACTGACTGGAAGTTTTCCTGGGCCATCTAACATCTTTTTGATCCAACGTTCTTGTGATTTTTTTACCATGTATGGCTTACCTTTAATCTCACGCAACACTTGCAACATAGCTCATTTAGTACTGACCTTTCTTATTATAATAATTTTAACTGGAATGCTGCAGAGCACATTGTGCCTCATAATTAAATAAGATAAAGAAGATTTTTTAGCTTCAATTCAATTAGAAGCGTTGGAAGGATAATAAAAAGCCTCAGAATCAGACTGAAGGGAAAAATATAACACGGTTTTTACTAGAATTGCAAATAAACTGTATTTAGATACAATTTAGTAGATCAAAATCAAGGAAGATGGCTGTTCAAAACATTAGAGCAAGGGGGAGCATTGCCTCTAGCTGTTACTGCAATGCACAGAAGACATTGAACAGGTAGGTTACCTACAGGCAACTTTATTAAACAACACAGACCAAAATGTTCCAGCAGGACATGTCCCATGCAACTCACCTTTCTCTTGTCATACCATCTATCCTGTACTATATGATGTCCATAGAGGAGCAGGAGAGCTGGTGAGGGGTCTAGGGAGCAAGTGTTATAAGGAGCAGCTGGGGGACCTGGGGTTGTTAGAGCAGAGAAGAGGAGGCTCAAGCAGGACTTCATCCCTCTCTACCGCTACATGAAAGGATGTGATAGTGAGGTCAGGGTTGTTCTCTTTTCCCAGGTCACAGCAGATGAGATAAAAAAGATCAGCCTCATGTGGTCTAGAGAGGTTTAGATTGGATATTTGGGAAAATGTCTTCACCAAAAGGGTGATAAAGAACTGGAACCGGCTGCCCACAGAAGTGATTTCTGGAAGTATTTAAAGAATGCTAAGGGACATGTTCTAGTGGTGGACTTGAAGTCCTAGATTAATAGCTGGATTTGATAATTTTTCCAGCCTAAATGAATTTATGAGTCTATTGATATCAATATATCAGTGCTTAAAACCTTCTCATCACACAGTATGGTGAATAAAAAGATCTCTTTATTAACACTAGCAGCAATAATCTGCTTCCTAGATATTCACCTCTGCAAATACTCTCTGTTGCAGACTAGGAAAGCATGGCCTGTGTCCCTGCCCATGCACAGGAACTCTCTTTCCCATGTTCAGGAGAAAGTAGCACACCTTGAAATTTAGTAGTAAATGCGGTCAAAGGACAATGAACAAGAGTGAAAGCTTGGGAAAAAAAAAGATTTTCCTTGTCTTGTTAGTCCATGTAACTGTTGCCTTTTTCTGAGGCTTCTGTTGAGCAGAAATTTTAAGCTTCACAATGCACTGAAGCCCAATTAGGATGTTGCTGCAATTTACAGTAGAGACGCTGGTAGGAATGTGAACTTTCTGGACAGTTAGTGGCATTTATTGTTCCAGCAGCAGTTTATCTCCCCACAGGCATAAAAAAAATACAGAGTGTACTGTGATTGTGCTGTTACATAAGCCCTGCAGAAGGTGTGATTGAGATATCCTTATATAAAGGTTAGTAACCAGCCTTAGAAACATGAACTCCTCTCTATTTTCTCCCCAACACAAAAAGGCAAAATTAAGCATTCAGGAAAATTGTTCACTTAGTATTTCTTGTTTGTAAGTGGATAAATACACTAACTGCCACAGAACTACTAAATCCTAGTATTTTCTGTATTTCAATCTATCTTACTTCTGCAGCTCTCTTTTGTGCTGGATTGGAAATCCAAGAGTCACAGCTTCAGCTTACACTCTAGATGCAAAGAGCAGAACATTTATAATATTAATTATTTTTCTCATTCCTGTGTTGTTAGGATTTTGGATTGAGTCCTTTTACATTTGCTTGCACATGTCTATCAGAAATCATAAATAAATCCAATGTTACTGAAACCTTCTTTATTTCTGACTGTTCTGGATTTGCAATAAAAACAATCCAACACATGACATATTGACAAAGCAGAACATTTAGTTTTTCAACCAGTCCTCTTTAGGCAAATCAAAATGGGGCTTTTTTTTGAGGGGGAAACCTGTTGCCAAGTGTCATTTTGTTGCAGTTTGATGGAAGGCTGACAAATAATGCAAATGAGATCAAGCAGAATCCACCTATCTAGTTATCACAATAATGTACAATAGTTTATCGTATTATTTCTACTGGAAGGCAATTCCATAATCTCTCCCCTCTAATGGCTATAAATATATCTTTTTCATTTTCAGTCTAAGTATATGGTTTATATATGCCTTGTTCTTGCACCAGTATTTCCTTCGTTTAGATAACAATTTCTCCCTCAGTCCTGATAGCCTCACAAAATGTCTAGACAAAGCAACAAGTTGTGTATGGATTTTTCCTACTCTCAGACTTGCTTTGAGGCCAAAGAAGCCACATTCTGACTTACTGTTGTTGTTTTTCTGAGAGGATCCTCCCATTTTTGCTTGCATCCCTTATTTTTTCCAATTATATCTCTCATTAAAATGAGATCAGGTTTCCTACCACCCTTCATTAGTTAGTCTCCGCTACTTCTTTCCATTAAATACCAGCCTCAGAATAAATGGAAAGTGAAAGCCTGAAATTCATTTTCTCTGAACTTTTCTGATAGTTATCTACTCTCTGTTGCATATTCAATGACAGAAGAATAAATTGTCCAGAACTGGCAAATAGAATCACAATTTTTCTGTAGAAAAGGGGAAACTGTTGCATTGTAACTAGCCAGGCTTTCTGGCCTCCACAAAGTTCTTTCATACAAATTCATTTTTGCATCAATTTGTAGATAATTCTGGATACTGGTACATAGTCAAGCATGAAGTAAATCCTGAGAACAGGACCAATGCCTTATTGAGAAATTTCCAAATTCTGGGGTGTTGTTTAAAACTGAAATTTCAGTGGAGAGCAGTATTTCTTGTGGACAAAGAAACCTGATCAAATTATTGTGTAATTGATTACATTTAGGCTTATTCTGCCTAAAGAATTACTCCAAATGCCACGTGTAGAGATCAAGACCTGGTCTTTCTTTTGGTCATCAGGATCATGTGATTCAAAGGATTTGCTTCTGTCTGTTTATTTCCTGATTAAAAGGCTGATTTGACTATATCATCAGACTTTGTTTTCTACATAATTTTGGCCCTCTAAATTACAAAGATTAATCAGAACTAAAGTACTAAAAAATGGAAACTATCTGTATAAAATCTTTGTCTGTGTTCCTAATACATCTTAACATTTTTATCTGTTTGATTATAAAATGAAAATTTTTTTTTAGATGAGAACAAATGGAAAAAAATTAAGTATTTCTTCCCACTCTTGGTGTAGAATTGATGGCCCCTTATGATATATTGCAAACAGGTTTTGAAATTTCAGCTGATACACACATTCTTCACTACTTCACAGTCTGTTCTTTCTTCTGACTTTTGTCTGTTTCAAAGGTCAACTAATTTAGTCCACAAGCTGAGGAAATAAATTGTACCATTAGAAGTAGCAAAATTTGTATGATACCAGTTTACCTGTATGTCTACAATATGTTTTATATAATGACCTTTCCACATAAGCAGTTTAAAAAGACGTTATCTAAAATGAAAATTGTATCCCAGAGTATGATTTTAATTTTCATTTCTGCTACCACGGCTCTCATTCACATGGTGCTGGTGGGTTTTTTGACTTTTTTCTTGGTCTTCTTTACATTATCTTTATTTTTTATTTCAGGCTTAAAGTACAAATATTAAATTTGTCAGTAAAGAATGAAGATTGTTGGTGACTATGTGTGAGATGTGATATGTTATAGAATGTTTATAATAGAAGCTGTTGGATGTTTTTATGTCAAAGATACGAAACAGCAATGACACTGAAAAGAAAAACAAGTTTTAGAAATTCACTGAGAGATTCCAAGCGGATCTATAACAAATGAGGCAGAAAGCGTCATCTGTCATAAGGAAAAAGTACTTGAAAGGACAAGGGTCTTGCAAAGTGCTGATTAAATGTAATATGCTACGTGACAATGCACAAATGTGAAATGCTTCAGTGAAGAAGATGAAAAACAGGTCTTCCACTTCATCAGAAAAGCAGATCATTCTTGCTGAGGTCCATTATCATTAAAGTTGTTAGCATTTGTGTAACAAAATATTAAGAAGAAAAATGTAGGCAAATAACACCATGAGAGGGATGATCCAGATTACAAATGTTCTAAAAGACTAAAAGCTCTGAACTACTTGCATTTACCAAAAACAATTTCTTTTTAGTCCCACTTACTAACAAGTCAGTGAATCTAGCTCTGTCTGGGAAGTACCATGAAAGATGTTAAATAAAAGGTTCAGCCATGAGCCACATCCCTCACAAACTGAAGGTTAGTTTGAAGAAATGCTTCATTTTATCCATACCAACTCTGGAAAATTTATTTTCTATGCAGGATGAATTTGACATAGATTATCTAGTGCTACAAAATAAAGCCTTGGAAGCAGCCAAACAAAAAGAAATGCCCACACAGTTTTATAAGGAGCTGATTTACAGACAGGAGTTGACATTAAAGTACAGATAAGTTCTGATATTCTCTACCTTCATTTCTGAATCAGCACTCAATAAACTTTCATGCTGAAGGATTAATCAAATTCATTAGCTAGAACTGGAAAATTGATAATTTTTTTTGTCATGAGAGCTTCTACAGTCACTTATGAATAAAGTCATCCACGAAAGCATCTGACATTTATCCAGAAGTTAATAACTACCAGTGTGAAGTTCATTGAATACTAAAAGAGATGGAAGAGAGTGCTATTCATTGTACTGCAGCCTGAAATACCATTAGTTAATTTTATTAAGATTAAACAGAGATCAAGAAGCATCATAATGTTGTTTTTCCCAAACCAGTCTCCAGTGTTGCAGAAAGTCTGTAACACTTGCAATACAGATCTAGAAAGACCTAGAATCATAGAATATCTCTAATTAGAAGGGACCCATAAGGATCATCAAGTCCAGGTCCCTGTTTCTCACCTAAAACTAAAACCTATGACTAAGAGCACTGTCCAGACACTCAACTCTGTTACCTCCTGTCCTGTCTCTGGTCACCAGAGAGAGAAGCTCAGCACACCTCTGCTCCACTTGCCTGTTTGAGAAAGTTAGTAACTGCAATCAGGTCGCCCCTCAACTTTCTCTTCCCCAGGCTGAATAAACCAAATTACCTCCCGTCACTCCTCTTAAGTCTTGTCCTCAAGATCTTTCACCATCTTTGTTGCCCTCCTCTGGAAACACTCAAATTGTTTGGTGTTTTCCTTATATTGAAGAGCCAAAAATTACAGAGTATTTGAGGTAGGGCTGCACCAGAGAAGTATAAAGTGGGGAGAAAGTGGAGGGAGAGGATACCCTATGGATCAAAGATGAAGTATCTGTTCAGATCTTTCCTTGCATCTATCAAAACTAATCCAAACTGGATTCCATTTTACATTCTGATCTATTGTGTTGTCTCAGACAAGATAGAACAGACTACCTGCCTCTCAGTATCCCAGCACCAAAGATGCCTTTTATCCTTCTCCACTATGAACCAAAGCTACACAATGCAAATGTATGTTCAACATAGACAACAATGAAGGAATAGCATGAGACCTCTAGAATATATCTTCATTTTCCACACTTCAGTCTCAGAATTAATAGCTTGTGCAACATCGGCAATTTCATATCTGAGATGTTACTTTTTGAAAACTGTGCTGAGAATGTAGTTGAATTATCTACTCAAAGATAGTGGGCAAATATATCAATGCTGAAGGTAGACTTCATCAAGCCATACACGGGCCACATCTCTAGATGTATGGAAATAAGTTTTCCTTGGTTACAAGATGATTACCTTGTTGATGGGTTTCATGCCTTGGAAAAGGCATTTCAATTCATCAGCAGTGATGACATCTGCAAAATAAATGTAAACGTTGAAATTTAAAATTGTTTATTTTAATGAATCATGTGAATTTATGTGATTGCATGAACTACTGACAAGACAAAACATTCTAGTCTTCTTACATTTGTATCAGGCTGGTATTAGAGTAGTCTTGAGAGAACAAGGCTGATTACCCTATTGCATCTCTCAGCTACATTGGATTTTGTATGTAAATTAAACTAAGCATAACACATATCCCGTGATAATGTAATAGTTCCTTATACCTGTTATTCCATTTCCTAAGTATAGATGTGTCTCAATTTAGCTGGGGTATTCAAGCTCTTTGTAAGAATCTCAATGTTTCTATGAAACAGTTAATACTCAGATTCTGGGAGGCATGAAAATATTCATTTTACAGCTCTTGATGGCTAGACACTATCAGCATGGTATCTGAGATTTGATTCTTCATATAAATCAAGCGAGAAAGATGATAAAATATTTTTATTTTAATTCAGATCTTCAGATGCTTAGTGTTAGAAATACATGACAGATATTGAAGTCTTGCTTGAAATGCTTTAGATTAACTTGTTGATATTAAGTGTTCATTCTGAACAGAGCTATCAGGACTGTGTATTTCTCTGTGTTTCTGCATGTGGAAATGTTCCCTGCCATAGACTTCTACCTCACAGTGATTAGTGTATGACAAGTATTAAAGTAAAAATGTAAAGGAAAGCAAACTACTTGTATCTTCTATGTAGAATAGCAAAACTTTAAAGGGTAGCCTCAAAGTTTTCTAAACTTTTTGGACTCTGGTTTGTTTCTAACATTTATGTCCAGTACACATTCCTGATTATGTGTCCATTGACTTTTGGCCTTCAATAACATGTCTCCAGTCAAGGAAATTTTGCCAAGCTTTTTGCTATGTGGTACCACAAGAGTAAGACTGAGAAAATAAAATATGCATTTTGGGGTTTTTGCTTGCAACAGAGTTTTTAGCTTCTAATATAGTTTTAAAATGGAAAAAAAAAATTGTAAGTGATAAATCATGGCTTAAAAATTTTGCTACTACCATGAAGCCTAAAGCACAACAGAAAAACAATGCATTACTGCTAGATTTTTGTGTGGGACAGACATTAGAGATTAAATTACTTGTATTAAATGAAAGTGTAAAGATTCAGTCAGGGAAGAAGATTGGCATAGGGAGCAGCTGCAGAAGAAATAGTAAAAGAAAATCTGAACAAGAAAAAGCCACTGGGAAACACTCTGGGCTTTAATTAATAAGAGAATCAATCCCTTTCCACTGCAATTCTGTGGAATATCAACTTTAGAAGAGTTGTTTGAAATCTTGAGGGAAAAAAGATGTGAGTAATCAATACACAAAATATGTTTTTTTCTTCCTTAATATTTTGTAAAATGGAAATACCAGTAATTTCATTCTTATATTGGACATTGATCTAGTGACACAAAGGGAGCCAGCAGAGAAACACGTCTGTAGTTCCTAAAGGCTGAGATGTAGCTGATGAGTGGCCATGTCTAAGGGACTATCAAACCAGCATTGCTGCCAGAGCTACAAGTGATCTGAGCAGAGGTTCCAGAGAACTTGAACTGAGACACAGAATACTGTTACCTGAGCAAACTGCTAATGTACAGAGCCAGACAAAAAGTTAAAAAGAACAAATGCACTTGAATATTTTCCCTGGCATTCTTTACAGAATCCAAGAATCACAAACTGGTTTAAGCTGGAAGGAAGCTCTGGAGACACCCAGGTCCAGCTGCCCTGCACAAGCAGGATCACTTTAAGTCACTTGCCCATGACCATGCCCAGACAATTTTTTAGTATGTCCAAGGATGGAGACTCCACAGCTTCTCCAGCAAACTTGTACCCGTTCTTGGTTTTCCTAATAGTGACAAGAGTGTTTCCTGCTGTTTAGAGGGGGCCTCTTGGGTTTCCATTTGTGCCTGCTGCCTTTGGCCTTGTCATTGGGTACCACTGTAAAGGGCCTGTCATTCATGCTCCTTCCCTTCAGATGTTTGTGTGTATGGATGGGATCCCTCTGATTTTTCTCTGCTCCATACTAAGCAGTCCCAGATCTCTCAGCCTTTACTCAGAGGTGAGATGCTCCAGTCCCATAATAGTCAAACTTGGCTTTCACTGGACTAAGTCCAGTAAGACTGCATCTCTCTTGTACTGGGTAGCCAGGGCTGGATACTGAATTGTATATTTCATATAAAATGAAAACTTTTGATCTGAGTATACTTGATAAAATTAGTGACAGGATTCTTCAGATAGAGCATTCCTTCAAAGCGTTTCCTTTGCTAAGTGTGGATTAAAATACAACAAAAATCAACGTTTCCCAGCCTTTGGGCTACATGGTTTTAATAATGCCTTCTGAGTAGCAGGAGAGATTTTTTAAATTTTTCGTGCATCTGGGGGAAGTACATAGCTTGATAAATAAATAAAGTTTTGTGTTGTTGTTTTCCTTGATGTGCAAAGTTCACAGGTGTTCATTTCAAACAGAAAACTGGCATCATGATTAAAGCACAATGTGTGCTCTTTTATTTGGCTAGAGGTAGAAATGCAGGGGAATGGTGTCACACAATGATATAAATATTGCAGAATAAGTTATTCGAGAATTCTTTAGAAGGCTGACATTATGTATTTTCAAAAGAAATACAAGTTGGAGGAAACATTTGTTGATCCTCTCAGACTGCTGCCATTATTGCCTCAGTAAAACTCTCACTGGCTGATGAACAAGTGCATAAGGCAATGCTTTTGGAAGTCATAACTACAGGTATATACTATTTCAAATACTTGGTGGACTATGAACTTCAAATAAAAATGAAGTATCTTGTTTCATCAGAGCAAATTAAGAGAGCAATTTTCATTTCCAAAGCATTCAGGATGGACCCTTAGACCCCAGTGGTTCCACATGAGAGCAGAATTTTTCAGACAGAAATTGTCAAATGACAAGTTTTGTGTGGGAGGCTGGAGCAGAGCACTGAGTGTTTATTAAGGTATTCTGAGATATTTTAATATAAAGTATAATTTTTATGGAATTTAATTTTTGTCCACAGTAGACATATATTTTCCAAGGACAGAACNCACAAAATATGTTTTTTTCTTCCTTAATATTTTGTAAAATGGAAATACCAGTAATTTCATTCTTATATTGGACATTGATCTAGTGACACAAAGGGAGCCAGCAGAGAAACACGTCTGTAGTTCCTAAAGGCTGAGATGTAGCTGATGAGTGGCCATGTCTAAGGGACTATCAAACCAGCATTGCTGCCAGAGCTACAAGTGATCTGAGCAGAGGTTCCAGAGAACTTGAACTGAGACACAGAATACTGTTACCTGAGCAAACTGCTAATGTACAGAGCCAGACAAAAAGTTAAAAAGAACAAATGCACTTGAATATTTTCCCTGGCATTCTTTACAGAATCCAAGAATCACAAACTGGTTTAAGCTGGAAGGAAGCTCTGGAGACACCCAGGTCCAGCTGCCCTGCACAAGCAGGATCACTTTAAGTCACTTGCCCATGACCATGCCCAGACAATTTTTTAGTATGTCCAAGGATGGAGACTCCACAGCTTCTCCAGCAAACTTGTACCAGTTCTTGGTTTTCCTAATAGTGACAAGAGTGTTTCCTGCTGTTTAGAGGGGGCCTCTTGGGTTTCCATTTGTGCCTGCTGCCTTTGGCCTTGTCATTGGGTACCACTGTAAAGGGCCTGTCATTCATGCTCCTTCCCTTCAGATGTTTGTGTGTATGGATGGGATCCCTCTGATTTTTCTCTGCTCCATACTAAGCAGTCCCAGATCTCTCAGCCTTTACTCAGAGGTGAGATGCTCCAGTCCCATAATAGTCAAACTTGGCTTTCACTGGACTAAGTCCAGTAAGACTGCATCTCTCTTGTACTGGGTAGCCAGGGCTGGATACTGAATTGTATATTTCATATAAAATGAAAACTTTTGATCTGAGTATACTTGATAAAATTAGTGACAGGATTCTTCAGATAGAGCATTCCTTCAAAGCGTTTCCTTTGCTAAGTGTGGATTAAAATACAACAAAAATCAACGTTTCCCAGCCTTTGGGCTACATGGTTTTAATAATGCCTTCTGAGTAGCAGGAGAGATTTTTTAAATTTTTCGTGCATCTGGGGGAAGTACATAGCTTGATAAATAAATAAAGTTTTGTGTTGTTGTTTTCCTTGATGTGCAAAGTTCACAGGTGTTCATTTCAAACAGAAAACTGGCATCATGATTAAAGCACAATGTGTGCTCTTTTATTTGGCTAGAGGTAGAAATGCAGGGGAATGGTGTCACACAATGATATAAATATTGCAGAATAAGTTATTCGAGAATTCTTTAGAAGGCTGACATTATGTATTTTCAAAAGAAATACAAGTTGGAGGAAACATTTGTTGATCCTCTCAGACTGCTGCCATTATTGCCTCAGTAAAACTCTCACTGGCTGATGAACAAGTGCATAAGGCAATGCTTTTGGAAGTCATAACTACAGGTATATACTATTTCAAATACTTGGTGGACTATGAACTTCAAATAAAAATGAAGTATCTTGTTTCATCAGAGCAAATTAAGAGAGCAATTTTCATTTCCAAAGCATTCAGGATGGACCCTTAGACCCCAGTGGTTCCACATGAGAGCAGAATTTTTCAGACAGAAATTGTCAAATGACAAGTTTTGTGTGGGAGGCTGGAGCAGAGCACTGAGTGTTTATTAAGGTATTCTGAGATATTTTAATATAAAGTATAATTTTTATGGAATTTAATTTTTGTCCACAGTAGACATATATTTTCCAAGGACAGAACACCTTCTAGAGGTCAAAGAATGCAAAGAACATACAGAAAATCAGATTCATTAGCTAACAGAAGTCTTAAAATATTTCTTAAAAACTCCTGTTTGTGGATAAATGCCAATGGCTGGGATTACTACTCACTGCAAGGTAAAACTACATTTAGGATAAAGATGCCTAAATGTGCTATGATGTACCTGTATTTATCTGAAAATTATTCAAAAACCATGTATTCAACACCAGGATGGGTGTGCTGAAATACGACTGTGATATCTTGGCAGAACCAATGTATCAGTTTTGCTGGTAGTATAGTATACCTGTATTGCTGACTACATAACTTTTATAGTCTTTCCTTTGATCAGTAAGATGTGGTAACATTGCTGCACACAAAGACAATCATCACCTCACACTACACAGTTCATCTAATCTGAAGCTAAGGCTCAGATATTCACAGAAGTTCAGGCACTTAAGGTGGGAGTGAGTCTGCCTGAATCTTGTGTGTCCCACAGTGTTTGAGTTTCACAGAATCATGGAATCATGGACTCATAGAATAGCTTGGGTTGGTGTGGACACACTGTTAGAGTTCTAGGAAAATTACAGCCAGGAAAATTACAGCCAGGAAAATCATTCCCAGGCTGAATTCTCTCCTGGTTCTCTTAGATCCATTCCCAAGCTGATAACATGTTCAGCTTCAGTAGGGAGGTTTCTTCCCAGGATGATAGTTTTGTCAAAATAGAATGGAATTAATAACATAGATTAGCACCTGGTGGTGACCATGGGACTCATTCTGAAGTACTGTCCCAGAGGCATTTTCCCAATTATCCAATGAACTACTTGTCTTAGTCTTAGTTCATCAGAACACCCTGTAAATACGAATTGCATCCTCAATAAAAAGCTTTCTTTCCCCAAGGAGGTCCATGTTGCCATCATTGCTTTCTCTAGCTCAGTAGTGACAGGTTGGAAGGGACCTGAAAGATCATCCTGGAAGAGTATCCCTGCTCCTCTTGTATATCACTGGATCATCTCTCTGATGAACCTGTTCTCTCAGCATAGTCTGTAGAGAAGCTCATGGACCTGGGACTCCAAAGCTTTCTTTGACTGTTTACTCAGTCAAAATATTTAAACGTGAAAGTGTCAGTGACACGTCTATTCTGGCTTCCTTCCAGCATTCTTTTTGATTCCTATCATATTCATTGGGGTTTCAAATATGAAAATGGAATCTCAAGAGAACTTTTTAATAATTTTGTATTGGCTGTAGCTGGCACTTACTCAGGCAATCTATTTGTTTTATAATCCATGAATAAAAGTCTCCTTTTAGAAATATTTATGTCTTATTATCTCAGGCATTAGATGCAAGATTTGCCTATAATATATCAGAATGACATTGAATGAAAATAAGACTGCTGCGTGTTTCCATACTGTCTGGTCACTGCCTCTTCAAGAAGAAATAGAAACAGCACACATGACACCCTGACTGCCTTTGCAGACACTCACTAAAACTACTCAGACTCTAAGAGGACATGAAAACTGTTAAAGTATTGTTTGTGTTTACTCTTAAACTAGAAATTACTTACAATACAGTTCATTTTTAGTACCAGTTACATAGTTGGCAACTTGGAAAGTTATTTGGAAATTAGTATATTTACTAAAATCAGACCCTTTTTAAATTCTCTTTTTCTGCTGTTTCAGTGAGGGTTTAGATGGCTCATATTTACTGCTCTCTTTGAGATACAGCATAGAGAGCTTTAACATCCTGCTGCTGGTTTTTCATTAAACCACAAAGCACGAAAGCTATTGGCCCTCTTCCTGTTGTTGTTTAGCTTCTATGGTTGTCGTGCATTCGCCTAGATGATCTTTTCAGATCTCCTCTTTCCATCAGAGAATGAAAGTAGCCTTTTCTATAATTGTTTATTCAAGGAAAAGAAGGGCCCTTTTCTCAGTGGATAATAAATGATGGTAATCATCTGATTCCTCCTGTAATGCATAGCAGCCTCTTTTCAGACAAGAAAAAAAATAATAATTCTGGAGAAATAATTAGAAATTAAATAGCTTCTTAGCATTTCTCTTTCCATGAAAACCTCTCTCACCTTTAGTTTTGTTCTGGACATATCTAATCATCAGCTGTCACTAAGTAATTGAATATCCCTGAGTTTGAACTATTACAGGGACAATGATATATGTCTGTTCATGTTACTTTTGGCTTCACAAAGAGATGGCTTATATGTAATTGCCCCAGGTGGTTCAGCATTCAAGCTCACTTTGCCTGCCAGCTATATATATGCAGATAAACACACACATTAACACAGTGAAATCAATGAGAGCAGAACATACTGTAGATTATAATATATGAATATATGTATGTGTTATGTATGCAGTATTTTCTTCTCTGTTTTGACATACATTCCCCTCTTTTGGATAACTCACTGTGGTGGTTTCAACCTGGCTGGATGAAAGGTGTCCACCAAAGCAGCTCTATCACTCCTCTCCTAACAGGGCAGTGGAGAAAAAGCATAACAAAAGGCTCATGGGGCAAGATAAGGAGAGAGAGTGATCAGTGAGCAATTTCCATTCTGGGCAAAAGAGAGCTGACTTGGGAAAAAATTAATTTAACTTATTATCAAACAGATCAGAGTAAGGTAATGAGAAACAACAGTCCTCACGAGGCTGTTCTTAACTAGTTAGTTCCAGCAGAGATGCATTCAGCATATTGGTAGGTTAGAGTGCTCATCTCTCTCTAAACTTTTTTTTTTTTTTTAATTCTAATGCACAAATAAAATGTGATGGATTTCTCACTAGAACAATTATTAGTTACAGAGTTGAGAAGATGCTCTTCCTAGGATCTATTTCTTAGTGCTAAAATACATCATGGCATTTAATTGACCTAATGCCCTTAGTCACAGATTTAATATGCTTCTACATGCAAACTTCGTGTGCCAAAGTTCTTGCTATTTCAATTCCCACTTTACAAGGACAAAAATTAACATGGTGATTAAAGAGACAACCCAGATTTGCAAATTTAATCATTTCATGTGATGGCACGACAGTATGGGTGCAATTTTTGTCCAACAGTATATCAGAGAGAAATGTCCCTCTGCGTGGTACATATGGTTAGCTGGGAAAATGGAGACATATTGCTGAGAGGGGAGGAGGAAACTAGCCAGGGGAAAGTATAACACAGGCTATGGAAGAAGATTGCTGTGATACAAGAAAACTTTAGTTAAATTAATCACTGCACTGTAATCACTAGGAACCTGGATGTTCTATTTCCAAATTCTAACTTCTAATATTTAAATTCTCTAAGCTATTACAAAAAAAAAAATCTGGACACAGAGAGTTGCAGATAAAGGGGAAAAAAAATGGCAGATTATTTAAAGACAGACAAATAATAAATTGCTTAATAGAGTCCTGAATCTCTTCTTTGACAGGCATGACATTTTAGGCACCTAGGGACAAGCCAGGCTAGTCGTGACTTCACTCGTGAACAATGTTATCCTCTGTTGCTGGTGGTCACATTTTATATAATATCATGGTGACTCACCAGTGAGTTAAACAGATTACTATCTTCTGCAGCCTGGAACTTAGGCACAAATGTTCCATCTACACCTTATGTGCATAAATCTATCCTTTATAGGATATCTCCCCTGCAGAGGTAGGAAATTTTCTATCTTATCAGTGTTTTTCATGCATTTTTATTTTTACACCAACATAGCAGACCTTGTTTTGTTTATTCTCACTGCCTGCTTAACTTTGTAAAGCTTCTTTTACCAGCATGTGCTGACAGTCTTTAAATCATTGGTGCTTTCCGTTAAATCAGATTTCCATGATGCAAGGCAAGATCCTGGATCAAGTTGTTACCTGATATGCCTTTTAGTATTCCAGTGAAATTATTGAGGCTACTTGCATACTGAAAGCAATCTAAATGAGCAACTGTAGAAACCAAGTTAAATTTTTACCCATGGTTCAACAAACAGGAAATAGGAGAATGCTATTAGGGTATGTACAGTAGAGTTAATTATATTCACAGTATGAGGTCAAATGAGTCCTTCTACGCATTTATCTTGACTCCTTTCCATCTATGAATTTAGTTGTCCAATAAATACATGCACAATGTAACTGCTTGTGCAATGCCTGAAATAAGAAATCTGATCTTTAGATATATTTGCATTGAATTAAACGTATTTTAAAAGTTATGTATGCTGTATGCAGACACAGAGAGGAATGGCAAAGCAATTTTAGGCATTTTGTTTTGAAGTAAGGAAGGCTAATTTGTTTAAGTGTGCAAAGTTTGGCCAGTAAAGTTTATTCCAGGAAATCCCCTGAAAATTAGAATCTGAAAATATCTTTTTGGTCAAGTTAAATTTAAAATAGGCACTTTTTAATTTTTTGAAAGATATGATTGCACAAGCTTTTTTTGATCACTAAACTGAGGGTTTTATTTATAAGTATGTTTAACCACACTGCAGTATATGCCTTAAGGATTTGGAACAAAATACTGGAGTTATTATTATCTGACATAGTTCTGCTTCTGTAGCACAATATACAATGACTTGTTTGAAAATTGTTGGAATAAGAAAGAAAAAATATATCTTAGAGCAAATATTTTAGCATAGTTTTCAGAGAACTGTAGAGCAACTGTCTTAGGGTGCATAGAATTTGGTAAGGAGATGTCTCATCTCTACATTTATTTTTTTACTGCAATGATCACTCAACAGCGATATAAATTTTTGGGATTTATTTTTAAACAGTTGAGGTACATTCCCTTTCTATAATTTTCCAGAGTGTGTATTTTATTCCAAGATCAGAATACCTTATTGTCAAAAGTCAAGGGATTAGTTTGCCCTGAAGCTTTTGCTTTCATCCACAGAGGCAAAAAGGGAGTATCAGCTCTATCCCTGTAAACCCAAAGTCTGCACATAATCTCTTGCACATGATGGAAGTAGCATGTGAGAATAACAAGTTTAAGCCCTTTCCCAGCTTTGCCAGGAAAGAAGAACTGCAGTAAGTTAAGCCCTGTTACCTGTACTGAAGACAGACATTTTTCAGTTGAAGACAGCATGGAAGACATTGATATTCCATGCCAGGTGGAAGACAGACTTATTGAAGATAGTATTAATCAGACTGAGCATCAGACTGAGCACCTGTCTATGAATCTGCAAAATTCTCCTCATAGGGAGGCTTCATTACTTGGTAGAATAGATGCATTATATCGAAGTAATCAGTTTAATGTTTATTAAGTATCTATCCTTTAGTGGTGAAAGCTTTACTTTATAATAATTCTAAATGTCTTTTCTCTAATGCTATAGAAACATTAGCTACCAGTACATGTTATGTTTCTCAATCTCACCTAGAACTGTGATCTATAGTACTAACTGTACAAATAAAAATACATAACTGTGTTGTAAGAAAAAAGAAAATTACTCTGAACTGAATTTCAGTGGCAGCTTGGCACTAAATTTTCATGTATGTATTCAAAAGACAATAATATGCATTTTTAATGGAAATTTAATATTATATCTCTAATTATGTTGGTGTTTCTGCTTAGGGCTGGACAGCAACAGAAGATAAATACAGCTGCTGAAGAATGGAGTGACGATGTATAAGAAAAGCGATGCATGGTGGAAGGCATAAAAAAAATATCTAGCACAGAGTCCAGCCTTGATCTTGATGATTTTTGACCATCATCACCTGAATCAGCGTTTGCTCAACAACCTCCAGTGGTGTAATGCCTTTTAATTCTGAATGAATCTTTCAAAAATCCCTTGAATATTACAGAGTTAACAGAGAAAGTTTAATCAGTGCAATGATTTATTGCATTAACGATGTAGGTTATCAACTGATATCTTAATTGTCTGAAGTATTCATCTACCCAAGCACCACGTCAAAGTTTTTTCATTGTCACAAATGTTAATTTTTTTTTCTAGTGCTGTCTTAGACAGAGTAATGATTCATTTGGAGGAGATCCAAGAGAAACATTATTTGAATCACTTGATCCATTTACTAAGTTGTTGAAAATTTAACAAGAACATTGTTTAATACATCATTTTTTTTTAGTTGTATGGGTTGAGTTAGGGAACTTTTGTAAAAGCCTCACTACGTAAGAACACAGAGAAATAAATTTTACAGTAGACGGCGCAAAACCAATAAGGAATGTGACCTGTGGGAAAGTTATTTTTTCTGGGGAGTTGGCTGAAAGAAAAAATCTGATCACATAAGCTTTTTTTTTTCCCTTAAAGTAAAAACTAAAGAAAAAATGACTGTGTAAAAATTTAAAACTGGAATATGTCTTCAAAGTAATTCTAAGACCAAACATTTCAATTTCTTTTCAGGTAAGTTTAGCAAAGTAAAGAAATGGAAATGAAGAGATATATTAGGCAAACCCTCCCAAAACTAGACTGACAAGAAACAGTCTCTCACATTTTACTCAAGAGCACTCACCTACAGCAGATATAGCTCAAATTTATTTCTCTCCTCTGCCTCAGGGCATAAAACTTTCCATGCAGGGTGCCTCAGCTGCTAAAGAACTCACTGAGCAGAGTAGGCTACTCTCCATCGTTTACTCTCAGGCTGCTTAATTTATTCTAAAATATTTACAATTTATTTTGATCAGTGTCTGGAAACTTAAGTGTTCTCACTTGCTATCTCTTTACCTAAATCCCTCGAGTAGCATCCCAGACAGCTCTTCCAATTATTTTTCTCTCTAACTGAACTAATCTTCAATTATTCCATGCAAGGTGGAACAGGATACAGGAATAAGAAATTAATTGGCCTTGGCTCAGTCACTAGTATGTAATAATTTAGTTCAAATGTGTCTCAGCTCTAAACCCAGTAGGACTTTGGCTCAAGGGCAGTCAGTTTTTACAAGAATCTTAGAGTACAGGCTTAGAAGATAAGAAAAGGAGTAGAGACTCCCTCAGTCTCTCCTGTTGGAGGCCCTATAGCATGAAAGAGATAGGTTCATATTTCTTTTGGCAGAATAAATATATGAAGCAGAATTTCCCATAGGTATTCAAATGATTCAACAATCAGAGAGAGTGGGGAATCCTTACACACTCCAGGTTGGTCACAGAAATGCAATCTTGAAAAAAGGAAGCTATCTAGATACTGACCATGCAAATAGATTGAGGAGGCCAGACCAGACAACTCACATTTTTCAAGGAATAATCTGCTTGTAATACAGACTTGAAATAAAATACCTTCTTTCAGTCTATATTTTCCTCAATATATACATAGCAGTCTTGTTCTAAATTTTTCTTCTCCAGGTCAATAATGTATTTGTCTAAACATCTGAGAAATTACCATTTTACACTCAAATAGGTATTTTGAAAATAAAATGTCTAATTAAAGACAACAACATAGCCACTCACAACCAAGGGACGTGGAACCAAAGGGAAACTTCCATAACTGTCAGATTTTTGAGGGGGATCATTTCCATTTCAGGGTAAGAAAATTAATTAAAAATAAATTTTAATGTGATTTTGTAATCAATATTTATTAAGTCTCCTACAGTATGAATAGCTTCAACATTTGTCTTCAGTATAAATGTACACAGATTTTTACAGACACAATTTATTTAATTCAAAATATGGTTCTAGACATAGAAAATAAATAAACAAAGGGGGGGAAATGGCATATACCAACAAAGTGATAAAGGTAGAAAATAAACTCTGAGCAGTACATAATTAAAGAGGCTTCACTCAGAAAAAAAAACCCAGATGTCTTTAGTGTTTCTATACACTATCCCTAAAGATGGGTAACAATATATTTTTTACAAAACTAATCCATGAAAACTGCTATTAGTGTCTGTTAATCTGAACCTGGACAGCTAGACCTTATCCCCTACAGATTTGCCCCAGAATGAAAGTAATTCCATTAGCTTCCTGCAATAGCAGCCTGAAACCTATTTTAGGCCTTATTGTTTATTTCTATCTATTCTTACAGTGAATCAATATTTAATTTTCAATTCCTCCCACAAAGAAAAAAAAAAAAGAACTGGAAAATGCTTTGTCACAAAATGTCATTCCTATTAAAAAAACCAAAAACAGGTATACTTCATATAACAGGACACTAGAAAATTACAATGTTTCCGAGTTGTCAAAGATAGACTATAGTTGCAAGATCCTTTCCCACTGGATTCTTGATTTGATTTTTTTTCCCAAAGGGTTTACAACTTTCTTGTTATTTAAAACACACAAAGACAGATTTTATAAATCTGTCCATAGACAGAAGTATCAACATGGTGAAGATGGAGGATGGATTTTCTCTCTGGCATGCAATCTTTTATGACTTATTTGAAATAATAAAGAACATTTCGATATCTATATTAATGTATTTCCATATTTTAACTTTTGTGTTCCCTGAGCATCTATACCTGAAAACAAAAATATTAGATTCAGTGAAAGGCCAAAAAGTCTAAAGCACAGTTTTTCTACTTAAAACCAACCCACATTTTATTTAAAAAATTATTATAGCTTATAAAGTAATGTGAGTTTTAGGAAATGACAAATGTATCAGTCAGGGCTTGTCTCTCTCTCACACATTAAAGGTAGAGTAACCAGAACATCTCTCATTGTGGTATATTCATTCATACACGCCTTTAATAATTGACTGATTCTTCCTTTGACTCTTGGTGACACTATATTAATTCCATCAAATAGTGCCTCCATGTCCAAAGCCATTGTTCTGATTTTCGGAAAATTTAGGACAGGAAGACTTTAAACAGCTGACTGAGTTGAAATGTCATTTTGGCATCCACAGCTTAAAAGACCCTGTTTGAAGAAATTACATTACAGGAAAGCAAGCTCTCTAGGCCAGCAACAAAACCAGAAAACTGTTGTTTCCACATATACTTAATATAGCACATCCTTCATGATGTGACAGAATACTGTAAACATAGGGATTGGGTTTTGTTTGTGGGGAAGTTTGTTGGAGAGTGTGGAGCCCAGCTCATCAGATCTATGACACCAATAGAATTGCTTGCTCTCAGCTGGGGATTTCAGGCTGAAACTACTCAGGTTATTTGGAAANGAAAAAAAAAAAAAAAAAAAAAAAAATTAAAGGACAGTATCTCTATTCCCTAGACTTTCAGCAAACTACCCTGAGAAACTATCTGTTGTCAAACGTAGAGCTGGAACACAATAAGCTTCCCTCTTTCTTTATTTGTAACTTTAGCTAGCACTGCTGGAACAGTAACTTTCTCTGCCTTCCAAGGCAATCACAAGGGCAGATTAATTATTCTAGCTCCGGGCTTCAGATTTTTAACATTTAATAGTGCCGTATAATTAATGCAGGTGGTATTTACACATCATTAGATTTTATAAAGGTTTTACCTTTCTCCTGAAGCTACCATCCAGCTTATTTGTATGAATTATACCCCTTGCTCCCCCTGCTTCACTTCTGGGTTTCCTTATCCTGTTTAGCCTTGTAAAACCATTCTCTGCAGAACACTTAGCATCATTTATTAATTCATGCTTTTTCTTTCTCCCCCACTCAGAGTCTAACTTTTAGGACTTGGGGGCCTCCTCACAACTTCTTTTCTTGTATTTTCACACTCCAACCCTCTCCCATCCACCTCCCCACCCTGCATATTTTCCAGAGAATTTCTGGGTCACAGAATCTGCTGAGACTTCAAGCAATCCCCTGGTCCATGTACTACCCTCTTGTTTAGAAAGATCCAAACAGCTCAGATAAATGCTTTTGTCAAACATTGAACTGTCAGAGTCAAAATGGGTAAGGCTGCAACCATCCAGGACAGAAAAAAGGATATTTCAATGAAGATATTTTGAGCTGAGAAAAGCTCACACAGGCATTTTCTGTACTTGACAGGATCGATAGAAACAAACTGATTATTCTCAGCCTTTTGCTAGGATTTATTTCAGGTATCTTGGATATTTGTTAGGAACTAGTGGTAGAAAAAAAGAAATCTAAATATGTCAAAATTCTTCATAGGGACTGGATGCACTGGTAAAGAACACTCTGTTAAAAAGAATAATAAAATGGCCTATGTCCCAGAAGATGCCTAGAAGGAACTGCTCCTTTCCCACATTATTTGGCCTTCTGATGGACAGGATATTTTCTCAGTCCACCACAGTAACTGTGTGATCCCTCTTGAGACATGATTCTTTTTCTGTTTCCTAACAAAGATAAGCTGAAAGTCTTCACCATCAAGGCCCTTTGCAGATATCTTCACTTTACCTATGAAGCCTTCACCCATTGCTGAAATGTCAGGTCTCACTTCCAGTTAGTTTGAGGAGTTAGCTTCACTAACATTTGGCTTTAAAAAAAAAGAAACAAACCAACAAAAACCCTACAAACTTTGATCTTTTTATCCAAACTCATACCTCAGATTTACTTCTCATAACATCATCAAAGCTGTTTATTATCCTTTTTTGTCACAGTGCCTGCAAGCTTAACAATGCTGAGATTGCTATCCTTGTCTTTGAGAACAAAGTTATTGTATCCTGAGTTATTTTTTCAACTCCTCTTTTTTAGTGCCTAGCTCATCTTTGCCCTGACTTTTTACATACTTGGAAATCTGTTGAAGGTAGGGACTGTACCTTTTTGTTCTACAGTGTCTAGGCATAATAAAAGTCATGATCCATGACTACTTCTGGCTTAGCAAGCTC
Source organism: Toxostoma redivivum (assembly GCA_013397375.1). Classification (NCBI taxonomy): domain Eukaryota; kingdom Metazoa; phylum Chordata; class Aves; order Passeriformes; family Mimidae; genus Toxostoma; species Toxostoma redivivum. The sequence goes on from VXBI01011585.1 coordinate 2,224,235, forward strand.
TCATAGAGTCTAGATAAAAATCTAGCTCTAGACCCACCTATTCAAATGTATCTAAATATCTGTTTATATGCATCTATTAAATATCTAATGAGTCTATGTTAACATTAATATCAATACTTACAATTATTAGGAAAGACAAGCAAGGTGACAGGGCTTTCAAATTACAGAAAACCAGTAATTCTGGTCAGGATTACTACTGAAGAAAAATGCAGATGACTCAGCTTCTTTATATCTCAACTAGAGCAATGAAAATACAAGTTAAAAAGAAAAATGATGGCCTCATCTTGATTTATTTGATAATGCTTAGTCTATATTCATACCACAAATGCCAGAGAGTAGAAACTTCTGCAGTAGAAGCTGAACTAATTTCTTTTACTTAGCATGGCACTGACTAACTGAAAACTTTTAAATCTACTCTTCAGAAAGTTTCTAGTACTTTTACAGTGCTGCTTGCAAGAGTTCCAAAATGCTCAAATGGATCTACAGAACTGGACACCTTTTCCAGTCTTAGAGGTGTTGTAGGTAGTCAAAACTACTTCTGGAAAATACAGATAGACTTCAAGCATAGTCTTCAGGTGGAAAAATAGCCCTCCAAAGGAAACCTAATTAGTTCTGACGCAGCCTAGTCAAATAGGGACATTAAAAAATTACATTGAGAAAATGAAATAATATCTTCTTGAGCATTGACTCATAAGATCAAAAATAGAAAAATTATTCACCTTATCCAAAAGAAAAGATATATAAGTCGATAAATTGTTATGTTTCTTAACCTAAGAGAGAAAAAGCAATCATGCCCAAGGAGATACCATGAAGTCACAGTTCACCTCAGGCAATAACCTGAAAGGGTAATTGATCACAGAATGGTCATGTAGAAAGGGACTGCAGTGGGTGATCTGGTCCCACTTCCCAGCTCCAGCAGGGTCATCCTACAGCACACAGCACAAGATTGTGTCCAGATAGGTCTGGAATATCTCCAGGAAGTGCAGCCTAGTTGCAAGCAGTGATTGGGTGTGACAGACACTGGACCCATACAGACTGTTCTTTTTCACAGATCAGCACAGGTACTGTACACTACATATTTTGTTTAAAATACCGTGAGGACAGGAAGCTGAGAAGAACACTGTGTATCTGCACATAGGTCCTGGCCTCTGAGCCCCACTGTGCAGCCTTTTGGTCTGGAATGACCCAGCTTGCAAAGATCTATTTTGGAGGGGCTGTTTGTTACTTTCATTTTCCTCCAGGATGTTCTTTAATTTGTTTCATACAGTGGTTGTAAACCATCTCCCTGCTTGAAGGAGTTATTATGTATCAGACTATATTATTTTGTGCCCTAATAAAATCTAGCATAGGAAATTTTGGTTCTTTTGTTAGTTTCACTAACAAGAAAAGTCTGTAGAGGCTTTTTCCTCCTCTTAGCTCTGGTTAACTTAAGACCTTCTGAGTAAATACTTTCTAAATTCTTGTCTTTCTTTCAAATATATCTGATGTACAAAACATTCATTTTTTACATATGGCTGGCTTGCATCTTCAATGTGAAGGAGAAATCACTACTGAAGTCACTGAAAAGTTCAGCCTAAAATAAAAAAAATCAATCACACGCGATTAGTTTAAAATATTAATGTGCAAAAACTAAAGTTTTCTGTAGAGCTAAAAATATCTTTGATTCTTAAATGAAGGAGAAGGAAAAAATCAATGGAAATTAAATATTGATTTAACAAAAATAGGCAGTTAATCCTTTAGGTACAATTTCCTATTCATAGATCCACCATCATTGTACAAGCAAAGTAATTAACACAAAACACGATTTCACAGAAAAAATTTTAATCTTGTAAGGAGGACTGAGGACTGCACCAAACCCAGCTCTCCATCCAGAGCCTGGACTCATAGGCAGACACATGCTCTGTTGGCAAGGGCAGAGGAACACTCTGCACCTCTGTCCCTCCTGGGTGCAGCTCAGCTTCAGCACTAATCAATCTTCCCCACAGTCTGTCCTACTAAGTCAGGCACTGGCGTGGCTGAAGTATTGGCATGCTTTGTGACAGGCTTTGTTGCAAGGCTGGAGACAGCCATCTGAAGCTGGTGACTTCTTTAATCACCCCATCAAAATTCAGTGGGAGTCATTTGCCTGAGTCCTGAAACATTGAAATGAGATGATTTGGCTGGCATCCCATTACAGACAATTTCAGGAGCTAAGAAGAAAATTATGGTCTCCTCACTTCCAGACTTCCATTCTGCAGTGTAAGATATTCACTATAAAGTGAATGCTTCCTTCATTAGACTCAGCTGAGAAAATCTACACACCCCAGCTTCCATCAATTAAACAAATTGAAGCAGTAGATTTAGCCTAGTTCCCCATTCAGGACTGCAGAGCAGTTGTTGAAAAAAAATCAGCCCTCAAGCTTGAAAAACCTTACTTCACTAAAAAAAAAAAAAAAAAAAAAAGCCCAGCCAGATAAAGAAAGCTGTTAGAGAACTAATGAATCTGTGCAGCTTGACTGAGAGGTGGTGTGAGCTGATGGCAGCNAGACATTTAAAGGTAAATCTCTGCTATACTTGTAGACTCACCATGCTCTCATGCAGACTAAATAACAAGCTGAAGAAACTTACAGAAGGGCCAGGAGTCCTTTCTGATAAATTCTATCACCTAATTGAAGACAGATTTGGGATGGTTTTCTTGTCTCTGAAGGAATTCAGCCCAATCTGTTTGTTATTACATTTTCTCTGCCTGAGAGGGCTGATCATCAAGATGAAGATTAGTACTATAAGTATTATATATTTGTATTAGTACTCTAAGGAGTATTATTTAAAGATATTCCCCCTTTGGAGCATTGAGTAGCATGTCAAGGGGGCAGGAGTGCAGGTTTCTATGTGAAGTATAACTATAACCACTTAAAATGTGAAGATCTTGATTTTAATATTATGTACATCAAAAACTATCCAGATTATTTTTATATGAAACCCCAGGATTGTTGTTTTTTTAGGAAACTGACCACATATGTAACACAACTTCACTGTGTCTGAATTAGTTTGGAGGAAAGTCTCCCTTTCTCAAGGATACCACAAATTGATGCAGCTTTCTGTTTTTCTATTTTTCAGAATTTTCTGTTCTGTAAGCTGCTGTGTGGAGCTTTTAGGAGTTCTTTTTAAGATAATCAGACGAGGTTTCAGGACAGGATCCTAAAGCAGAGAAGCAACTGTATTACTTTGGCACACAGGCCTGTTTTTCTGACTCAGTTAATGTATTAATTGATTTGCCTTTCAGATTTAATGAAGAATTTTATAATCTATCCTACCAAATTATTTAAACAGTCTTTTCATTTTTAGTAGAATTTTTAGCTTTACACTGTTCATTTGATCATTTCAGCAGGGTACAAATTTGTGCCTTCAGGCACAGCCTGTTGTGGAAGCTGTGTGAAGATGCACTGCCTCATGGAAAAGATGCTTCCTTCATTACTGAGTTATCTCTCAAAGCAGCCTGGTTGCACTATAGGAAAATAATTGATACTCACTTTTAGATGGCTTCAGTATATTCTCATTTCACTGTTAAGCCAATTCACTTGGAATTGAGAGGTAGAGATAGAGGTTTTTTTCTGACCTTTAACTGGCATCTTTCCCACAGGATGGCAATCAAATGAGCTTTCACAAGAACATGGGTTTCTGCTCCGTTTGGCCCTGATATGATCTCTGCCAGGTCTTTACTTGCAGAAGTATCACTGAGTCCTCACAGGAGACTAAAAAATAAACTGTCACTGGTTTTCCAGATTTTAAACAGAGAGTTAATTTACTTTGGGCTTTGCTTGAACAAGTCAGAGTAGCTGCTCTTTCGGTTTTCAGGTTTAAAAACACTCATAAAGGCTATGTAGTGATTCCTGAAAAATTCTCCCTCAGACAAGATCATATTATTTTCAGCTCAGTGAATTACCCAGTATTGGGCCCTGCATCTTTCTATCACTAGAAAGGAATGTTAGAAAGCCTGCCTTTGGTCATGGGCAAGAACAGCCAGTAACTACCTTTCCTGAGCCTTCCACGGGCCCTCCTTTCCAGCACTTTACATGGAAAATATAAACCCTCTGCCTTCTCTCTCCCAGCCTTCCTGTTCCATCTTCTTCCTGTCTGTCTGTCCAGACTGTCTGCCTTTGACCCCTATATCAAATAAAGATTTTTTTTTTATATGAGAGACAATCATTTCATTGTAACTGCAACTCTCATTAGCATCTGAACATTTATGTTTTGGCAGTGACTAGAGATGTTTGTCAAGGCCATTCAGTTAGTATTCCCTATGTTTGATAAATTCACTGAGGACAACTTACTGCAAAATCAAAACAGTGGTCTTTAAATGTTTCAACACTGTTATTCACTGAGGTAGAATGTATCCTATGGCCCTACAAAGGTCACCTTGAAATTTAGAGAAGCAGTTGCATGGCCGGCTGAAATTGGCAATTAAAAAATTAATTCCACAGTCAAGATACCAGACTGAATTAGCATGTTATTGAAGATCCATTTAAGATTACATTTACTACTCTGAGAAATGATTTGTCATTTCCATTGCTAACTATCACAGAGAGTTTATTCCTAACACAGCAAAACTCTTTCTGCTCCTCACCAGCAGTATTAACTGTGACAATCCTGCTTCCACCGAGGCTTTGCCTCAAAGATAACTCATATTCACAGCTTTCTTAAATAAGTTTTTGAACCAGTTACCAAATCTTACCCATTGATCTTGCTCCATAATATAATTACAGCTTTATGGATTTTGATGGAGTTACGTGAGTGTAATGTACCAACCTCATTAGAGGTTTTTGAAGTCCAGTCCAGTTGGACTGTATGCATTTCCCTTAGGTCCAACTGAAATAAATACTTCTAAAGGGGTTTAATATTAAAATCCTATCTTTTTCTATTCTAATTACCTAACAAAGTCCTAATGTACAAGCTAGGGATGATAAAGTTTCATTTAATTAGCAGGTAGATAACCTGGCCTCCTGAAGGAATTATTTGCTTTATATTGAGATTTTTAGGGAAAGAGAGACTTTCTGAAATACATGTGAAAAACTGAAGCTACAATAACTGAAAAGAAAGTGAGAGAATTTTCATCAACTTTAGTGGGAGTGGGCAGGATATCATTATAAACATATAGGTACTTTCTATACAAACTTTTAAGTCTAGTGTGACAGAAGATGATATTTAAATTCTAGTCTGTTTTCCTTTTTATTATCATTATTATCTCACATGCTATATTGCAGTTCTATATTCTTAAATTTATTTTTCATTAATTTTCTGTTCAAAATGTATATTATCCAAGCATATACTCATACTAACCAACATTTGCACATAGCACATGGTGGGACTGAGATTTCTGTTTACTTATTTCCTTTCTGGCTTGTGCATATTGTGTAAAGGAAAATTTTTCAAAAGCAGCTACTTGGCTTAGGAATTAAATTCCATTTTCAAAAAATATTCATGTACTTAAGAACACTTAGGCTCAGTGACCTCTAAGTCCATTTGGAAAGATGATTTGAAAATCACAGATAAAGCCAATTATTTCAGCACAAACTGAGATTCTGGCAGGCAGAAAGAAAGGTATGAAGAGAGGATTGAGAACATTACATCAGATAAAAGAAAACATATGAACTGAAAATTAGGTATAAAAAGCATCTCATACAATTTTAGAAACTAAATGCTGGGTAGCTGAAGAGAGGACAAAAGGCTGTGTTGTGGCTACTGATTGAAACTTACATTGGGGCTTTTTGTGTCTCATTTTTTTCCTGAATCTTATTTTTCTCTTCATGCTGACAAAATTAACTTGCATATACTGGGTCAGACATTTGTTCCATGGCTGCAGACCTGGCTAGTAGCCCTCTTTAGAACTCCAATATGTAATATACATTTAGAATTGTATGTAATTACAATTTAGAAAATATGTAATATAAAAATACGTAATTACATTTAGAAATGTAATATGTACATTTCCCTCACTTGCTAGGCCTATGCAGAGAAGTGGCTGCTCTTGAAGATCCACAGAGGCTGGACTAGATGACCTCTAGAGGTTCTTTCAAACCAAAGTTAACATGGAGTATTCTGAACACTTCATTTCCCATAATGTACCTTAATCTTTGGGTGAAAAGGATAAAGCACTGTGTATCTGCAACTGTTGTGTCTATCTGCATCTGTAGTGAAGCTGTGACCATTTGAAAATTCATTGACTCCATTTAACACAATTAAGAGAATACTAAGAGATTATGCACACCATGTTGGAGGTGTTCAAACTAGGGAACTTACATCCTCTTTTCAGGAAAAAAAAAAAAAACAACAAAAATTACAGACCTTGAAGGAAACCACTTGACAGAATGATTAATAATATCTATCTCATACATCATATGAGGGGAAAGGAAAGCAGTATCTCTGTCTCTCAGAACTGGAAGGAAAGGAAAAGAAAATGGCACATTCTCTCTCCAGAAACACCCTGTACTTCTCAAATGTGCAGCAATGTCTGTGAATTCTGTTAGATCAGTTTTGGTTGGCATAGGATGGTACTTGCAAGGAAAGATCAATAAAGCCAAAAAGGCAGTGTGTGAATTGATGAAAGAGAAATTACAACAATTTCCAGGTAAAAAGTGCAGGAAATCAATTGGTCATGCATGTCGGCATGAAATTAAGACAACTGCATGCAGAATCAGATCCATCTCTGCCATATTTCTATGGAAGTGTTACCAGCTATTACACCAGGAATTGGCATAGTTTCCTAAACTAGTCCAGAAAAATAACTTTACTTGAGGAACATCCATTTGTGTAACTCAGTTTTTATTTTGTACATCTGAAAGCTCTTAGGTCTTAAATTTAAAATTAACTATATACAAACAAGGAAGCAGGCTGGAGTTTGTGGATTTCTTTTCTCCTGGTTAACATAAAAAAAGCATTTATGTCCTGAAAGCCCACTATTCTGTAGGTATTACACAGCCTGTTTGTCTATCCTTTAGCCCAGAGTTCTGGTGACTTGTAACCAAGCCATGTAACATTGAGATTATATGCCAGAGATTACCCTGTTTGAATGAAGGTACTCAGTGCCTCCTAACACATTCACAGAAAATCAGGTGAGTTCCATGTTGCTGGTTGGCTTTCCTATAGTTAATTGGTGATGACTATTCACTGCTTCATGGTGACTATTCATCAATTTACTCCTTAACCCCCTTTCTCAAACTATCATCTCCTTTCTTTAAATCAGAATACAGTTCAGTAAAATTGATTTTATCCATTTAATATCTTCATTTTTCTTTAATGTCTGTAGAGGAAGGCAGCTATAAAGGCTGATTGTTTCCCATTTAGCATAGCTGTAAGTTAGGGGGGGCAATAAAAACCCTCCCTATCTTTGTAGGTTTGGCAGAAACAGGAAATTTCATTTGAAAAGAGAATATACTTCAACTAACACAACTGAACTATTTTAAGGGTTATTAACTGTGTTTACCATCCCTGTCAGTCCTATTACAAGTGATAAAAATTCTTTCTGTTTCTAAATCCAAAAGGAGAATAATTCAGCCATAAGCCTGTGGGGATGCTGGGGTGCGTATGTGTGTGTAGGTGTTGGTACTGATGTAACCCTGGAGGTTAGTCTATTGTTTTAAGGATGCTGACTGGCAAGAAGGAGGGAACTGCACTGGTAGGAGCCCATGCCCTGACAGTGACACCTGCAGGGACATACCTGGGTGGGGTGGCAGTGCTTGTGATCCATGGACCTGGGGCAGACTGGGGATAACGGGGGACTCGGGGGTTAAGGGGAGTGGGAGGCAGGGGAGAGGATGTTCCTGGGGATTAGTTACTGGGGCTGGGAAATAAATAGTTTATTAATGCTCTGTACATGTCTGGTATCATCATTTATTTGTTGGATTGCCAATATTGACCCTGAATATATAGTACACTGATTGCCCTGGATATATAGTGCACTGATTGTCAGTTAATTAGGTGTCATTAGTAAGTCAATAAGCAGCTTTGAATGAGTTGAATTAAACCACATGAACTGAGATGTTTTTTCTCCCTGCAGCAATAGCCATTGCAAGAGCTGCTTTGCTCAGACAACAGCTAGAGGGGAAACTCAGGAGCAGTGTGTCACAAGCAGAATGCCTCTGGCTCTGGTCTGCCGGGCTGCAGGAGCCGGATCATTCACTACCCTCAGGATAGGAGCAGCCCAGGCTCTGTGGTAATGTGGCTTCTCAGAAACTGCCAAATTGTCTTTTCCCCCACATTTGCTTCTGACTCCTCCTGCACGAGGAGCTGAGAAGTGTGCCTATTTCCCATTTCCCTTTGCTGAACTCATTTGCATCACTCCAAGCCTGTATATAGGAGAGATGCTCTTCCCCATCTAGAAGTGTCTTTGATGAGTGATTTCGGTAGGGAAAGAATTCAGTAGCCAGTTTGAATTTTATTAGCTCCCCAAATCTGAATTTTGAGATTCTTGTGGAGTGCAGGTCATAGGAAATAGCCTAAACCCTCTGTGAAATCACCCTGAAAAATATCTCCACTGAAAGACACAAATCAGGCTCAACAACTTCCACTGAAGAATTAGTACATGTTAAAACTTCAGACTGCCTCAAGCCCAGCAGTCTGATTTGCATACCCTTCTTTATAAAGTGAAAAAAGGCTATTAACCTCCACTCATATCAAGAGTAATGAACAGTTTTTTAGCATAAATTTTAATTATAGAAAATCCCATTTCTTTTGAATCTCTGTGTTGCAATAATTTTAGCAATGATGTTTTAAAATGTTTCTTTCTTCCTATATAGGTTTCCTGCCAATATTTCTTATAAATGGAGACATTTTATATACTGGAAATGATGGATATAAACTATATAGTTTTACAACTGTTCTCAACAATGTGTCAGGGGAAAAATGCAAGCATGACAGAAAATGCAAACTTTCAAAAGTAAGAATGTTGAGAAGTATTTAAATATGATTCAGTACATAAGGACAAAAATATTTCATTTTAGAATAAATTGAGCTTTCATATTAGGATTGTCCTTATTTCAAAATCGCCATTAAAATACTCTAAGAATTGGCCATTGCTTTCAATATATTCATCATTGCTTAAAGTCAGGACTTCTAGATACAACCAGTATTAGTTATGTAGGAAAGAAATGCTGTAGGAGATTGAAGGGGCTGTGGCTTCTTTCTCCACAAAGAGGGAACTGTGAGGTCATTAGCAGTCTCGGTATACAGAATATTTTTACATCTGTGTTTGCCCAGAGAATAGGACATGTCACATAGGGACATCAAGAGCTGCCAAAAACAGTGAAGCCAAAGACATTGCAGTGAGTGCTTGGGTCTGGAATTTGGCCTTTTCCTCCTTGAATGCAGCTTTTAAAGATGTATGCAGTCATATTTGACAGAATAGTGGCCAGTAATGATCTTGTTCCTTAAATTCACCCATTCTCAAAAATTCATGGTGTGACCAAGGAGGTGGGAACTTCAATAGGGTGATACATAAAGTAAAAATTATCCCTCATAGCACAGATAAATGTATTGTGTTGCTTTCTTCAGATCATAGATCTACACAGGAGTCTGTTCTCAAAAGCAGCAAAGCATTGCATGGGAGGCCTGTTATTCACCTGCGCCTAGGTGAAGCTCAGCAATGCTTTGGTAAGCTAGAGGAAGAAAGACTGAGTGCTGTGCTTGGAAAATTACAGCTCCTGGGAAGTTTAAACCAAGCAATACAGCAGGCAAGGGGACAATTTTAGCAGCCTCCCCCTTTTGTCAATTTTTAATGAAAAAGAGAGGCAAAATCTTAAACATAACTTTCAGCTTGATGGAGAAGAGGAAAACTTACTCTGTGGGTACAGAAAAGGGAAAAACTGTTGATTTAACAAATAAATACTGAAACGTCTTCCCCTGTCTTTCAGCATATATCCTGTCCATCTACATATTCTGTTCTCAGTGGGGCTGTTACTGGCTGAATTGCAAGGTAAAAATCAGTAACTTTTTATGCTTTTGGTAACTCATTTTTATGATCCTTCTGCTGTATCCAAACATTTCAGCCATTCTTTTTATTTTTTCTAGTGGATGAAGATTTCAAGAGTGATAGTAACTCACAATGGGATGGATTTTTTCCCTTTCACTGAAAAATCAAAAAAACCCCACAGCATGATCTCAGCATTGTCTTCTTCATTGCTCTGGGAGACAGCCAAATGTTACCTACAGACACTATTCATATATCATGTTCAAAAGGGGAAAAAAAACTCTATGTTCCCAGTAATACATTGTAGAATACCAGGATAAACAACAGCTTAAAAGACCTATTAAATCATTTGTACTACCAGGAGAGAGCAAAGCCCAGTTAACTGTCCTTTGTAACAGAAAGCTTTTCTGTCTGTTCTGTTTAGATGGCTACTATGGGGAACAAACAAGGCAAAGTGCCTTGTTTGTTCCCAAAGTGCTCCAAAAGCAGTTCTATAATCATATCTCTATCAGAAATGTTATTTTCTTTTTAGATGCAAATTTCTCACAGACGAAGAGTATATGTTACATCCAAATAAGAGCAGAGCAATTCTGTGTATTGCAGGCACTGGGATCTAAAACTAAAGACTTTTTCTCCATTCCCCCACTGACCAGAAAAATTCTCTATTTTTTCTCAGTGTCCTGCAGCTGCTGCTTATGTTACTCATGCCTACCCTCATGGTTAGAAACAAGGCATTATATTAGGTGAGTCAATGAGTCAAAGCAGTGCTGCTTTCTCTCTTTTTAGGAAGAAATCCTACTCCTTAGACATAAGAGATAACAGGTATACAGCAAGTTATTGCCACAGCTGCTGATGTTCTTTGCCTTCTGTAGCCTGAAGGGATTCAGGGGCTTACATAAGGCATATGTACACCCCTAAACACAATCTGGTTAGGACACCCCAAGTCCATGCCTTGAGTCTCTCCTGATTTTAACAGTAGCAGCATTTTGGGCATCAAGAAATGCATGGAGAGGCTCCATTTGAGGCTAAGATTCTCAGACTTAGCTGTCCATGTATAGAAGTCTGTATACATTAAATGCTTATATTTCCACTGCTGTCAGTGGAGCTGGAGAGGTTCTGAGCTGATCCGTCCCTGGGTGCCTGCCTTGTAGGCTTCCTGATCTTCTGGGAGCAGATATGACTGCATGCGATCTTTGGCACCTTGGACCCTAGAAAAAAAACCAAAAAAACACAGAAATCTCAAGGTTACAGCATTTGGCTGGGAAGAGGGAGCTCCCATTCCTTTGGCTTTTCTGGTTTTGTAGAAAGCACTGTTCAGTGTGAGAAACAGCACTTAGAACAGATCCTCTCAGATGAAAGAAGCCAGGGTCCTTTTTTTGTCTTCTTTCATACCAGTTTTCTCCACTGTTGTGTCTCATCACTTTCTAGGTGGTTATTAGCTGATATGACTAGCACTCGCCTTACAAAGTTCTTTTATTCTGCATTTCTTCCCTGAAACAGATTTATAAGCAATCAAATATCTCCTATCTGGTAAAAATAAAATGCTTTTCACTCTAAGTGAAAGTTACAGACAATCATGAACAGCTCATGGTTCCCAAATCAATTCATTTCAGTACTGAAACAGCCTCTGAGAAACCTCTGTTTCCTGCAGACAGAACTGTAACTTCATAGTGGTAACTCCACTGTGAAAACAGAGTTTTCCAGAGTGAAATTGTTGAATTCAGTCTTTGTTTCAGACCACAAGGATCCTATTTCATGCATTAAGTGCCAAGGAGCTCAATTATTTATTACTTTATAGTCAAAACTGGAAAATTTCCCAGATTACTTATCTATTTTCAAATACTTGAACAAATGAGGAAAGCAGGGAAAATTTATTAGAATGAGTAAATAACCAGTGAATGGAGAGCTCTTTCTCAAAAAATTTGTGGTCAATATCCTAGATGACTCTGAGTGCTTGGCTGGTTCATATAGTATTTAATATCCTTGTTTCAGCTATAAATACTGCAAGGATACTTCTCTATTTGCTATTGTGTAGCTCACTGCTGTGCTCTTGTTAATTTAGACTGGGAAATGAAGGGAACAGAAAACCAGAGAGGCTTGGTAAAAAGAAGTTTTCAGTTACTAATGTTAATTTAAACATTTACTAGCTTTAGATTAGTGAATAAAAATTCAGTCCATATTATAGCTTAATCTGATCTACCCTTGCAAACTGGAATGGTTTTGCAGTTATTATCTATTTTTGCAACAAGATAATTGTACTTTATTTTTTCTTTGCCAAGAGTGTTGATAAAAAAGAAAAGCTTCTCTGCAGTGGCACTAATCTCCATTAAGGAAATGATCTTTAAAAACATTTCTCTTTCATTCAAATTACAGAAAGGAGAAGTTAACTAAGCTAATACAAAATGATGTAAAACATAGATCCTGTTGTGGAAATGTATACACAATTCAAAATAAATTATTTTAATCTGTAATGTGTGTCTATAAAAGCCTGGCTGGGAGAGCAGTGCTGACTCATTGCACAGAGCTCACAGCCAACCTGGGTGGACACATCAGCTTTCTGAGGGGCAAAAGTGTGAAGTTTAACACAATCTGGGGCTGTTTCCAACCACCACCAATTCTTATTATCAGCAGGCATTCTCTTTGCCTTTCATCCACAAGGCTTTTACTGTCTGGAAACCCACAACTGCTTCTCTCAGGGTTTTCTGCATCTAACTGCTCCTCTCCTCTGTTCTAACTGATTAGAAAGTTATGGTCTTTCAGACTTCATCCAGAGACACACATGGAAACTCCTATTGAGCCTAAGTTTGAAAAATCCTTTTAGACCAAAGAACTTCCTTCTTTTACAGACAGACTCTTCATATTAGGTGATGTAAATAGATTAAATCTCTTAAGTCTCTCTTTCACAATTCTTTCAAGTGTTACAAAATTTTGCTTCAATACTAAGTACCTGTGTATAGCAGTCTGATGAGAAATATTGTATCAAGACAAAAGAAATCAAAGCTAATGATTCAATAAATTACCATAATGGTTTTCAGAATTATAACAATCAATAGTGAAATTTGACTGAATGATTCACCATCACAAATTGATTAGCTTCTTTTAGTGACAATTCATGGCAGAATTGCCAATGGTAATGGTAATCATCAAGGTTTTCTGTATAATAGAGAAAGATTTAAAAGTAACAAAAAGTTACTAATTTGGAGGAGTTAAAAGAAATACTTTTTCCTCTGTTCACAGAGAATTTCACTAGGGTCATGGGGATCACAAATAGTTAAGACAAAAGGATGTAAAACACCTGTCACCTGCCTTTGAAAAACCAAGTCCCTGGAAGATTTGGTTCCCAAAAATGTGTGAGGACATTTGTGCCTGATTGAATGAATGTGATGTTGCTATTATTCAAAGTTTATTTCCCTTTCCCATAGACAGAACATAATAACTATACAGCCAACAAGGATTTGTGAAGTTATTAGCAATAGTACAAAGTCTTCCTGACCTACAAATGAGGAAGCAATTCTGTTTTTACTCACATACTAACAGTATGAACAGTACTATCAACACCTGCAAATCTGGTCCAGCCTGTACACATTCCCCTTTCTGATATTTCTTTGGACTCCCGCTCGCCTTAGTGTTTTATTTCCCTCCCAGCTTCCCTGCCAGCCCCTAGATTTCTTTATTTCAACTAAATTTATCTTCTTCCTTAATTATACCATCATCTTTTATCTTATGGGTTGATCCAAACTCTCTTTACTGTCTTGATTCTACAAAGACAAATTCCTTTGCATCAGGTTTCATTGTCATGTTATGTGACATAGTGCTTTGTTGAGAGGAGAACCTCAGGAAGTCAAGGACAATTAATAAGGGTAAGATGGAGCTCATCTAATTGAGAGCTGCTGGCATATGTGCAGATGGGTCTGCACCCCTGACCTTTAGTCACCACCCAGAAACTGATCTTTTGTGGTTCTACCACGAGGTGGTTCACCAACAAATTGGAAAAAAATGTAACAAAGACACTGAATATTTTTTTCTGAGCTTTAGCACTGCTTAGTCAGTTTAAATTGGCTCATTACGAGGCTGTACAAGAGCCAAGAAAAGGGAGCTGGTGGGAGTCTGCTGCCAGGGACAGGCTAGGGTGGGAGCACTTTGCCATCAGATGGGCTCAGCCAACTTCGGCGTCGGAACAAGGTGCCCAATTCCTTCATCCTTAGAATAACAAGACTTCAGATATTAATAAAGAATGAATAAGCAGGGAGCTTACAACAGATTCAATATGTAAACTATTTCACTGGATTTTGCATTAAGCTATTTTAAAATGCTCAGTTTTTATTTGAAATCATAGCATTTATGTCTTACATATGATGTCTGTAAGATAATTTTCATTGTAATTTCTATATAAATTGCTAGACTTTATGAGAAAATCAGTGCTTCACAGAGATATGAAGGAATTTCCTGGATCAGTTTTATAACACTCATTTATTAATCAAAAGCATGAGAAATGCCTTCCTCTTTCAAATATAGATTATATCTTGTCCTCACTGCAAAATATCAAATTCTCAAAATGGAATAAGCTTGTCAAGTTAATCAAAATTAAGTTTTTATTTACACATTTCCTAGGGTAACGTCAGTCTCTATTATTGAAAACTTATATGGTAAATCTTCCTTACTTTTCTTATATATGTAGCCTTATTACAGATTTGTTCTGACATTCCTAAAAAGATTTGTCATTATTTCCAAAGACCCTGAATCAGTCTCAAAATTATTATGTTTTATTTTCTTCAGCGACAATCTGCTTCAAGATCTTTTGAACTGGGCAAGTAATTAGAACTTTTAGTCACACAGAATAACAGACATGTTTTAAATGGCTTCATCATGTGATATTTATGCTAAACCAAAACAACCCTTAGGAACAGGCCAGAGAACACCACAGAGTATTTGGCAATACTTATTGTTTGTAAAAAAATATTCACATTGCTTTGCAAGTTGCTTTATTATGAAAAATGCTGTGTGAGACATATCACATTTTCTGTGATAGTTCCATTGTTTCTCCTCCTGTCTGCTCAGGAACTAAAAGAGGTATCTTTGCATTCATAGCCTTTCCAAGCAGCAACTTGAGATTTTAGGCTTATTCTCACTGCAGTTACTGATATTAAAATTACTCTTGATTTCTACATGAGTCAAAGATTAATTTGCCTTACTCTATTTTAGAAAAGTTTGTTCCTGGCTTCTGCTTTTGTGACTTAAGACGCAAACCAGTGCAATCAATTTTATTGAATTTTCTCTTCTTGCTTCTTACAGCCTATAATTTTTTTCTTTCTTCTTGTCTACAGAAGTATGGAAAGCTGTTCGAAGACAGCAAATGTTTCCAGACAAGTCTGAGGCAGAGAAGCAAACAATAGACATCAAAAAATATACAATGTCAGTATGATCATTTCACACTGTCACTCCAGACTTCACTGTACTTCCAGACACTTTTGCAACTGTGCTGACATTATTTCAACACAGTTACAAAATATTCATTAGACCTCCAGCTGTTCTGTGATAGTGTAAGTGGGAAGACAATGATAAAATTGTATCCAACTTGTTCTACGTTAAATATTAATTCCTTTTTTTTTTTTTTAAATATTCTTTTGCGATCTAATCTTACCAAGGGAGAGGTATGCCGTTCCCAGGAGAGCTACTCTGTGCAGAATGCAGCTAGTGAAACCCTTTTGTCTAAGTCACACAGTGGATGTGCTTTTGCATTTTCTGCATCCGGATGACAGTGACTACAACAAGATTTGATGGTAATTTGTCCTAAAGCACAAGTCAGACACTTCTACCTTTTGCTGATTTGCTATGCTCTGAAAGAGGTACTGGGAGCTACACAGGTTGTAGGCCCAAATCTGAAGGTCACAGATGTCAGCAGGATACTTAATATTTTCATCTTCAATTGCAAATCATTGCATAACTGCCATTTGTGTCTGAAAATATACCCTTAAGTGTTTTGCTGAATCAGAGCCTACATGTGTTACAGCTCACATCATATGGTACAGGGTGAAATCTATAGCTAAAGGCTTCACAAGATTAAGAAAACAACTCTTTCCTGATACACAGCTCTTTTTCTTTGCTATCTGTAACTTCAGTGAAGACAAAATCTCGCTCCTTACAAGAGATAACAGAGATTGAAAATGAAATAAGGAAAACTTTGCAGGACAGCACAGGGATACCTGCAATCACACTGCTGACAGGGAACCTCAGGGAACAGAAATAGCTTACCAGAATCAAAGGAGTCTTAGTATTTACCTAGACTTGTTGGGGAAAGAAAACAGAGTTCCTGTTAGCCAGCTGTCAGTGAGAGATCCTGGTCAATTACAAAACTGATGAGATGTAGAACTTCACTGCAATGGGAAGAGTAGAGGTTCTTACATTCCTACAGCCCCTTACTTCTATGTGTCTTATCTGGTGGGTCAAGAAGCCCTGGGGACTTTACAAGTCCAGATATTAAATAGATGTGAATAAATTATTCACAGATAAATGTTGATAACAATATTTCTATTAAGGAAATACATTTGGTGGAGAAAAGACACGACTGTAGCAATGAACACAAATGTTCCCAGAGTTTGAAGGCAGCCTTTTAGATGTACTTTCACAGTGCTGAGTCCCTCTTCACTGATGCCTATTAGCACTCTCTTATCCATTGTCGTTAATGTTCTTTTCCTGCTCACACAATTGCAATCTCATCTCATTCTCTTTCACCACATTCTACTTTGAGAGCTATTTGGCAATTTAGACCCCTTTCAGATATACAGCCCATCAAATAGTCACAAATGTCTTGTCTCTGTTTCATATTAATTATCATCCACAATATTTGAAAATTATCATTCACATACTTTAAATTTTCATAGCAAAAATATCCATATTCTACTTATCTTTAGGTTTAATCTGTCGGGTAAGTTCAAATAAGGAGGACAAACTGTTCTGAACTGCAGATCAAAAGTTGAATGTGAGTTGTTTTTTCCCTTTTTTTCCCCCAGGAAAAAAAAAATCATATGCAGTGGGTTTTGTCATCGGCTTTGTCACGTCTTGACAAATAATTATGAGCTCCAAGTTTGATTGCTCAGCTTCAGTTTGTGGAATTTCTGTAATCTGGGTTTAGCAGGTGATTTATTTCTTGCAGTTGGTACGTCAGTCTTACATCACTCATTCAAGTTTACTTGATCTTATTAAGATATTGTCCTGGTTTAATCTTGAATAGAGTTAATTTCTTCTCAGTAACTATTACAGTAGTGTATTTTGGATTCAGAATGAGAATAGTGTTGATAATACACTGATGTTTTGGATTTTGCTAAATCTTGTTTATTCTTAGTCAAGGACCTTTTTCCTGGTCTTGTGCTCTGCAAATGAGGAGATGCACAAAAGAAAACTGGGAGGAAGGATTACCAGGACAGGTGTCCCAGACCAGCCAAAAGGATATTCCACACCACAGAGTGTCATGCCAAGTATATAAACTGGGGGAAGTTACTTGAGAAGGGGACTGAGCTGGACTGAGGAGGAGAGTCTGGCATTGGTCAGTGGGTGGTGAGGGAATGTATTATGCATCCCTTGTTGAGGCTTTTTTCTACTATATTAATAATAATAATAGTAAAAATTTTTATTACTATTATTATCATTAACCATTTTTACTCTATTTTACTTTGTTTTCTATTTTGTAACTGTTCTTATATCAGCCTACAAGTTTTACATTGATTCTCCTGCCCATTCCAACACTGTGGCAGGCAGAGAGAGGGTGTTGAGGGAGCAGCTGCCTGAAGCATAATTTCCAGCTNATTACAGTAGTGTATTTTGGATTCAGAATGAGAATAGTGTTGATAATACACTGATGTTTTGGATTTTGCTAAATCTTGTTTATTCTTAGTCAAGGACCTTTTTCCTGGTCTTGTGCTCTGCAAATGAGGAGATGCACAAAAGAAAACTGGGAGGAAGGATTACCAGGACAGGTGTCCCAGACCAGCCAAAAGGATATTCCACACCACAGAGTGTCATGCCAAGTATATAAACTGGGGGAAGTTACTTGAGAAGGGGACTGAGCTGGACTGAGGAGGAGAGTCTGGCATTGGTCAGTGGGTGGTGAGGGAATGTATTATGCATCCCTTGTTGAGGCTTTTTTCTACTATATTAATAATAATAATAGTAAAAA